>JAEIFV010000334.1:0-322202 GCA_018904265.1 Lordiphosa collinella
TTTAGTAGGTTCTAGTGTTTGGTCTAGGGCTTCGTCCAGGGTTTGGTCTAGGTTAGGTCTAGGGTTAGGTCTGGGTTTAGCTATATGGTTTAGTCTAAGGTAAGGTCTAGGGTTTGGTCTGTGGTTTGGTCTGGGCATAGGTTTAGGCTGGGGTCTAGGGTTAGGTCTAAGTTTTTGGGTACGGATAGGTCTAAGGTTCGGTCCAGGGTTTGGTCTAGGGTAAGGTCAAGGGTTACATCTAGGTTAGCTTAAGGTGGGTCTAGGGTTAGGTCTTTGGTTAGCTCTAGGTAAGCTTTAGTAGGGTCTAGAGTAAGGTCAAGGGTTTGGTCTTGGGCTTAGCCTAAGATTAAGTCTAGGCTGTGGTCTATGGTTAGGTCTATGGTTAGCTCTGGGTTAGCTTAAGTTGGGTCTTCGGTTAGGTCTAGGCTAAAGTCCAGGGTAAGGTCTAGGGTTTGGTCAAGGGATTGGTCTAGTGTTCGTTCCATGATTTGGTCTTGGGTTAGGTCTACGTTAGGTCTAGGGTTAGGTATCGGTCCGGTGTTAGCTTAAGTTGGGACTAGGGTTAGGTTAAGTGTTAGGACTAGAGCTAGGTCTGGGATCAGGGATAGGTCTAGGGTTAAGTCTTAGATTATTTTTATTCCTGGGTTAAGTCTAAGCTTATTTTAAGGGTTGGGTGGCTTGGGTCTCGGTTTAGGTCTAGGGTAAGGTATAGAATAAGGTCTAGGGTAAGGTCAAGGGTCTTGTCTCGGAAAAGGTTTAGGGTTAACTCTTGGCTTTGCTCTAGGTAGGCTTAAGTTGGTTCTAAGGTTAGGACTAGGGTTAAGACTGGGGTAAATCTAAGGTTAGGGCCAGGACTAGGCTTAGGTCTAGGGTTTGGTCTAAGGATCGGTCGAGGTATAATCTTTCTATAATTTTCTGTAAATTCTGCTCAGGGCCTTTGGTCCTGACATCACAACGCATACGCAGGCTACAAATCAAAGTAAAGCATTCAGTTAAGCACTCTGCAAGGAAGAAGTCCTGTGGTGTAGATGGCAAGACTGCTGCCTTTGGATGTTATTTGGGTTATTGGCCAACTTTGGTCATCGATGGAATAAAGAATTACTCTCCGTACTTAAATTACAAGTAGGTAGATTCAAAAATCTGGTCTCTCTGAAAACTATCTTGGCGTTAATAATTGTGTTTCCATATATTCAATTTAGGCTCACCGTTTCCAAAATTTGTGGAGTGCATTTTTAAAATTGTATTTTTCAAAACATTTGTTAAATGATTGTGATGAATAATTATTGGATTCTCCTTGCCAACGAATCCATTTCCGGCCACTCCTAAGTAAATGGAGTAGCTTATTTTGTGCCAAGAGGGTAACACCTCAGCTTGTGAGTGTGTGTGTGTGTGTGTGTGTGTATCAGGTAAATCACCTTTGGCCAGCAGCTCTTGCATCATTTGTTATGCTTATGCAAAAAGACAAATCTTATCAGAAGACAAACCCGTTGCTGTTTGGTGGTAGCCCAACCCAGAAACCGAATTTTGCGACTGGCGGCTTATCAGTGGCTTGTCAGGCCCAAGAAACACACTGCCCCCTGCCCCCACAATTTGGTGGAGCTTCCCCCCATCCCCATTGTGTCTCTCTTTCATTCACATTTAACCTTTTTTTTTTTGGATTTTGGATTTTCTTCTGCAGTTTTTCGGTGGCCGTTTCGAAATTGAAAGTTTGTTGGGTTGCGGCGCCTGAAACTGGTTTATTTGGCCGAAAAATCTAGCGGCTAAGTGCAACAAAAAATACTGCAAGGCACAGTGGTTGGTAGCTAAATGAAAAATGTGGAGGCAATGAAGCAAGTCCAAGCGAAAAGGGGTTAGGCATCTTCATAGCTTAGAAAGTAAAGGGAAAACTGTGGTTTGTGTGTGTGTTTTTTTTTTGTATTTCACTAATCGAAGAACTTCTTTGCTCCACAGTTCCAGCGGCCCAACCTCAAGTTTTTGCATTCTGCGGTCTTTTGTTTTATTTTTTGTTTGGTTCGACTTCGACTTGGTTTCGGTTTGGTTTCGTTTTCGTTGTCTGTTTTCTGCGCCTTGCCACAACTAATTTCTGGGCACCTCTCCTGTCAGGGAGGCGGACATGTAATTGCCACTCCCAATTGCCTGGCCCCACATCACCGCCCCGCCCGCCACCCCTCCCCACGTCCACCGTTTTTTGGGCAGCAGCTTCTGCTCTTCGATGCACGTTTGATATTTTGGCTCAGGTTGTTTGGTTGCTTGGGCAACAACTTCTTTGGCCAAAGTCGACAAACCCGAAATTATTTACAAGTTTTTTTTTATTTTGGTTGTTGCACACTTTGGCCTTTACTTCAGCAGGAGCTAGGGGATCGGGGGCTGACGCATGCACCTGCCTAATACTGGATTAGAATTTATGCCTGGGAAGTTGCCACATTGGTTTTGTGTGCAACAATTATGCAAAATGTTCGGTGGAGGTGTTATAAATAATTACAAGCAGTTGAAAAGTTTTGAGTCCGAAAAACTTTACAGCAGAGAAATGGTGAAATTCTGTGGTCAGGTGTGGGAAATTAGCTGGAGAAAAAGGCACAAATAATTGGCATAGATAGATTGATTAAATGAGGATGACTTTGGGTTGATCAAGTTGGAAAAGTAAAGCTAATGGGAAAGAAAAAGAAGACAGTTGACAAGAATCAAACAAAAAAGGGGGCAAAAGGCACTGCTTAGTTCCAAGAAAAGATCCCTTAATACTAAACGCTAACGTTTTTAAAGCTATGAGACGAAAAGTGAATAGAAATTTAGATCAAAATGGAAAACAAAGTTAAAGCAGTGTATATTATAAATGTTATCATGCATTACTTGTTTTATGTGATTTGCCTTTGTTTGTATGTGTTTATGTTGAATTTTGTGGAATAAAAACAGGAGTCTGAGCCTACTCAGCTGAGCGCTCAAGTGTAATAGAACCGGCTCAAATTAAACTGACCGCACAGCAAAACGCTCAATGAACCATTGGTTTTGCAACTGAGTTAACTTAGCTTCTCAGACATGTGTAAATGCTGAACTAAGTTGCTCAGCTGAGTTCTTTGACACTCAGGTCGAAAAACTCATCAGAGCGATCAGGGCGTGTAAATTGAGCTTAACTATTAACACTATATTATTCTTCAATATGTTTTTACTTAGTAACGAATTTAGCTGGCTCGACTTATGCATAAACGAAACTAACAAAAGTTTTATGTAACAACACATGCTGTTTGAATGTTTGGGCAGTTCTAAGCTCGCTAGAAAGCTTCAAGCTTTCTCACTTAGAAATTTTAGACCAAAGCTTTGCATTGACACCCATTAAGATAGGCTTTCAGTATGTGAGTCCAATTTTGCTTTCATTGCGCTTTGCAGTTCCCAACTGTTTAAAGTTCTCATTGCATGGAATTGACTCAACGATCAGGAGTCATTTAGCGAAACGCCTTCTGATGATTGGATTGGACATCCATAGAACAACTGTAAAGGTATCCATGCTCTTTTTGGTGGTCTTTTCAGTTGTGAACAAACGCTACTTCTTGACCTCGAGCCAGCTAAACTCGTTACCAATTCTTCAATATGTATATAATGCGGGGATATAAATCTTGTTTGCTACTTTTTGCAGCTTTGCCAAAAAATCGTACGTAAAAATCGTCAAAAATATCGAAATAGCAGGTAGGAAAAATTGTTTACATGGCAGCTAAATGAAATAGTATTTGAAACTGAAGTAAATTTGGTGAGTCGTCTAGATTGCTAAAAATGCGTTTACAAACCAATTTTTAATTCAATTGCTACAAAAATCAATAAGATTAAAGCAAGTCAGGCGGATCGGTTATATGGAAACTATCGGTCGAAAAACCAGTCTAAGTGAGAAAAACTGTTTCGTTTTCAATGAAAACGCTTTCATTCTTTGTATTTTTAAGTTTTCTATGTCTTCCCACGATTTTACAAAGGAACAATTGGTCGTAGAACTAGTTCTAGTGAGAACATTTTGTTGTTTTCAACGGAAACGTCTTCTTACTTAGTTTTTATTACTTTTCTAAGCTTTCTCAAAATTCTGCCATGTTTGATAAATAGCGGTGGAATATCGTTCCAAGAACAAGTTTTAGTTAGAAAAACTTGTTCGGTTTTATATCTTAGTTTTTCTTAGTGTATGACATTTCTATGTGTTTGATTTTGTAGTCTAGGAACAGTGGGATTTGTTGTTTTGTTGGTGTTTTTTATTGTTCAGCAAAAACCAGGCAATTATTAGTTAAATGAGTGGATTTTTGTGCTGCTTTGAAATAAGTTAAAGGGGAACTTCTCGGGTATTGTATACCGACTTTCAATGGGGGGTGCTTCATTTAAATTCAACAAAGAGTCTCCCCCTCCTCCTCTCGCTGGCCATTCCATTCATTCATTGATCTTCTTTGTGTGTGTGTTTGCGCACAACTGTTTACATTTTTCATAATGATCCTGCAAAAGATCTTTGGCAAAAGTAATTACGTTAATTGGCTGAAATTTATGCTCAATTGATGTCATGTAAATGAAGTAAATTTGTTGTGTTCTCTCTCTCTCTCTCTATCTCTAGTCAGTTTTTTGAAAGTTTGTTGTTATTTGGCCCCTCCATCCGTCTCCATCTGCCATGCGAGCTTCAAAGGCGGAAGTGTTTAATGAACATTAGACAAGCGACAACAATCACAACAGCAAAATAAATTTTTGAAAAGGCTGCTAAACGAAAATAGAATCGCAGCTTAGCCAACAATTTATTGGCAAACATTTTGCTGTTTTTTCTATTCTCTTTTTTTTTTTGGCTGGCAACCCTTAGGCGAGCAAAAGTGACGTTTAAAGCCGACAGGCGACATGCACAAAATCCGATCATACCAAAAGCCTCCCCTTGTAGTTTTTACCACCCTCACTCACCGACCGGCCCCCGCCGAACTGCCACTAGCGTAGTCTAAACTTAAGCGCAGATTAGCCGTCGCCCCCTCCTGTTCCCGCACACACCCGGGGCCATTGGGTCGTAAATAACCAAATTTTGTGCTGCAATTGAATATGGAATATGGAAATATGCTAAAAAAAACCAGCCACAGGGAAGGAATTGTGCAAGTAAACAGATAACAAAAGCTCTGCGAAAAAGAAGAAAACTACAAAAAATGTTATGGAGAAATTCTAGCTAGTGCCAAAATACTTGATTCAAGTACACAATTCTCGAGAGTTAACTATTTGGGGTTACATGATGAGGCAAATGGTTTTTGACCCATTCCTAATAAGCAGTTATTTAAAAATAAGAAATTTTAAGAATTTTTCTTACAAAGAAGGCTTCTGGTTGATCGGACGCGTTTCATGAGGGACCAAATCCTCACTCATCAGCGATCTTGAGCCTTAAATGTCTATTCAAAGAGCAGCCTCTCCATGCCAGCGACGTCTAAACTGTTTGGGAATTCCAAAGGCAGCTTGCGCGCAAAACACAAAAAAGACAGCCATTCCCCTTTGTAAGTGTGTGGCCTCCATTGGACTTTGTACTAAGTGAGCAGCCATAGGGACGCCACATCTGAAGCAGAAGTGTAGTATAATAGTTCTGTTATCTACGGCAGTCGATTGTTATCACAATTCATGCGGTCAACCCAGTATTTGCCACCAAATCTTAAAGATGTTGTTAATAATGTAGTTCTAAATAGTGCCAATTTTGATCACCCAGAAAATGTTTCTTTGGAAGGCAGGAACTCTCCTGTGGTTATGGTTGCTGATCGGCTTAACATGGCAAACCCAGCGCGATCCTGGCTTACTGCGTCTAAAATCGATTCACACTTCCCCGTGGTAACCTCTAATAAGAAAGCGATGCACCCGCAGAGCTGCTGACTAACGTGAGCGGCGATGCTACCCTGGGAAATAGGGTGCGGTACTTCGGGCTTAGCACCCGATTATCTTCTAATTTATACGCCAATGAAAACTGCTACAACAATGCCTCGGACTCGATATAATTTCTATGAGAGCCTGCAAGACTTATATGAGCGCTGCCCCGATCACCACATTAAGATAGTGCTAGGCGATTTCAACGCAAAAATCGGGAGAGACGGAGTTTTTAGCCCGACTGTCGGCCGATTAAGCCTGATCAACTAAACCTCCGATAATGGAGAGAGTCTAATTGACTTCGCTTCGGGCCGGAACCTGGTCGTTATTTGTACCAGATTTGAACACAGCGACGACCACAAGGCGACCTGGAAGTCCCCTGATCAACCAACACGAAACCAGATTGATCACGTTGTGATAGACGGAAGGCACTCATGGAGTGTTCTTGACGTACGTGCGATCCGAGGTGCCAATATAGACTCGGATCACTACCTTGTTGCAGCCAAAGTACGCACACGGCTCAGTGTGGCACATGCCACATAGTCCAGCCCACGTCGAAAGCTGAAAGTCGAGAACAAAAATGGATTTTCTCACTAGAGCTAGTTTTTCGACCGATCGTTCCTATGGCAGCTATATGCTATAGTCATCCGATTTCAGCCAAACTTCGTGAAATCATGGGAAAGGATGGAAAACTAAGAAATACTTACTTTGGCGGCGCTTTCATTAAAAACCAAAAAGTTTTTCTCACTAAGACTAGTTTTTCGACCGATCGTTCCTATGACAGCTATATGCTATAGTCATCCGATCTGATCGGCTCCGACAAATGTGTCGAACAAAAGACTTAGAGCAAAGTTTGGTGAGGAAAGCTTTAAAACTGACGGAGGAGATAGCATAGAAACAGACAGACGGACGGACGGACAGACGGACAAGGCTAAATGAACTTAGCTCGTCATGCTGATCAAGAATATATATACTTTATGTGGTCGGAGATGCTTCCTTCAATGCGTTACAAACATCCGCACAATTTTATAAGGGTATAAAAATTAAAATATTTTGCCTATATCAAGCAACTTTGTTCTATCTACTTTGGCTATTTTAAAATTTTTCAATTATCTCTTTCCGTTTGAAAGTTACGAATTTGGAAAACCAAATTCGCGAATCCGGCCACTGTCGTTGTGGGCAGTTCAAAGCTGGGCTGTGTCGCTTTGATATTGCACACCAGTACACTCTCACTTTTTGGCCTCGCTCTTCTTGAACATCGCTGGTTTAATTGCCCAGATGTTAAATTTACCAAAATCTGTGGTCATGACATTGTGACGGAGTATTTGAACATGCTCCAGGTGTGCGCTGACGACCAGAAATTGTGTGTGTAAGTGACCCCCAATTTTTGATTATCGTAATCACAAGTGACAAGTCATGGATCTTTGAGTATGATCCCGGAAAAGGCCGATGAAAGGCAAGCATTTCGAGACGACAGAGGGTATCCAAGCAGCATGCACCGGGGCTCTCAAGGCTATTCCGGAGAATGCCTTCCGTGACGCCTTCAATGATTGGAAATCGCACTGGTAGCGCTGCATCGACGCAGAAGGAGCCCATTTTGAAAGTTTTTGAGGAATTGTAACGATTGGCTCAATAAATTTTTTTAAATCGACACGTTCCTATTACTTTCCGAACAAACCCCGTATAGTCGGGCTTGACCGACTTTCTTGTTTATATCTGGGACGTCAAATTCGATAAAAAGTCGAAATATTTTACAAATTAAAACAGATTCGGAAAGCTGGCACGAACATCAATGATGTACATACGTTGCTATTTTTGAACTTTTCAACTGCGTTTTTGATATAAACTATACAAAAATGTTGACCTCGCTAGGCGGGACCTAGGAATTGATTTTAGACCAATGGTTTCTTGGGGAAATATTCTTACAATTTACCGTGGATTATGTATCTGCTGTTGAGAGGCTCGGCTTTGGCCCCTTGGGGATGTTGTCATCTTGACAAGCCGATTTTACTTTTACTTATGTATCTGCTGTACGCTTTGTTATTTTTTCTCCTCCATATAAATTGACCCGCCCTACTGAACATCAACTTTTCTTTACTTCCCTCCTGTTTTCTCTTTTATTGTTCTCGTTGAAAGAAACACACGAAAGCTGTCTTATGATAAGGCAGTATTTATACTGCTCGACACTCGTTATGATAGCCTAGAAGGCCTGCATTTTATTTTCCTTCGCCCTTAAATTTAGAGCTGTTCACATTTTGAACAACTAACATGATAGTGTGCCATTTAAAATGTGAATAGCTTATCAAATTCACACTAGAACCGCGATGAATGCAGGCATACAAGCTGATGTCTTGGAACGAATAGAGCCTAAGTTATGAATGTTGCGCTAGAAGCACAATAGCACGCATACACAATTGCAGTACGCCTTAGTACACGCAGCAGACTTTCGTTAGGTTCTTTCCAGCAGTGTCACAAATTAAGCAAAAAAATCTTTTGAGTGGAGAGTGCGTTGAGAAAATTCAGAGGCGAAATGTCATTTCGGTTTCTAGGGTAACTTTATTTTTGCCGACTACCTGTAAGAAGGAACCACTTATTGCTAGCTCTGCAAAATAAGGACAACGAAGAGATAACTAAAAGCGTGAAGACCCAGCATAAGGTACGTCTTTTCAAGACTAGTTAGGCACTGCTAAGTATCCTGATGGAAATACAGAATGTGACGCATAGTTCCGATATGCTCAGTCTGCAGGGGTTCGGTATACAGAACCAATATGTTCGCTTTCGATGTGCTGGTAAAGCGCCTAAAAGTTTAACTTTTAGACTTGTTTTAAGCCGTCGGGTACTACTCTTGCGCGCACATTTAGTTGACCGTTTCAACTCCAGTGTGACCAGCTCTCCTTCCATTTCCCCCCACATTGAAATACATACTCATAGCTTCTGGATCAGCAAACGTCTATTATTTGTGTTTGGATTTTCAGGCAACTACAAATAAAAAGTTGATCGATTGAGCAGAACGCCAAACATCAGAAAAGGCGTTGTCGTCAAAAGCGCCTTTACCGGTACCATTCCCTCTCTCTATTGGCAAAAGAAATCGCATCTGTTTGAGGGGGAAAATATATCACCAGCTGTCATCTATTTTTGTAAATTTACTTACGTATAAGTATTTGAATCAGCGTCTCCGTGTACAAATCTTGCACCTACCGAAGTGTCTTCTGTGTGACGCCAAATTAGCAACAACTGGAACCGAAAACGAAACGTTTTAGCATCGCTCTTAAGAACACCAAACAAATTATAGTTACCTTCCTTAAGTGTTATCAATTCGAAAAAGCCAAAAGTATTCTCACATTTTTATAATTTAGAATTTTGTGATTGAGACTAGATGTTTACAGCTTGAGTCGTTTCTTCGAACTGAACTAAAAGTGTGTCGACAACAGGCAGGCATACTTGAAGTATGTTAAATGCCTACTTGGTCGAGAAAAATTGTGTTATTTGATTTTTAAATTATTTGCCGAAATTAAAACAGTAAAAATTTTGAATTTAGCGAGCTCTCAATTCGAGTTGTTCTCTGTTTGAATAGTTTTTTGGGACTGATTAAAAACAAAATCGACAACAGGCAGCAATACTTGACAGTTGTATGTTAAAGGCCTGCTTGGATGGGAAAAATCTTAAGTTTGATATTACCGATAAAATGTGAACTGTATAAAGCCTACTTAGATGTGAAAATTTTTTAACTATTTTCAGAAACTACCAAAAGAACTGTATAAATTTCGAACTTTGAACTCCGGACTGGACTAAAGCAAAGCTGTGTATACAACAGGCAGGCATACTTATAGTATGCGCACGCATACACACTTGCAGTATGCCTTATTACACGCAGCACACTTTCCAAAGGTTCTTTCGTGGCCAAAATTTAAAAAAAAAACTTGTTCTGCCTCCAAGTATAAGAAGCTTTGTCCCATACATGTCAAACCTCTATCTCTTACCATCTCTGAGATCTGTTTGTTCATTCGAACTGACTTTATATAATATATATTTATTTCAATGCCGTCGTTGTTAAATGGAAGCTGTAGATTACACGGTCCAAAATATTGTGAAATTTTGCAAATTTTTTATTTGAGCCTGAACTATTGTGAAAATTTGATAGTCGGCAATTGAAGACGGGTAAATAGGAGGCAATGACCAAATGGTCAAAAAAGTCACGAAATTTTCAAAATATTCATGATTGTAGTTTATCATGAAGACGTGTATATAGAAGAACGGTCCAAAATGTTTATACCGACTTGCAGCCTGCACTAGATTTAAGATAATCGCTCTCTTAAGAATCATAAGAACCCGGGCAACGCCGGGTATTCAGCTAGTGTAAACTTATTTATTAATACAATTATTAACCTTATGAATACGATATTTTATGATTAAGCGAACCGAGTTTCGAACCAAAACCTTAGGTTCAAGGGTTCCAGGAACTTTAGTTTTCTATTGTATCAGAGACTACCAAAATTGTACATCACCTTAAGATTGTCTGCAAAATAGTAGTTTTTCTTCGCGAAAAAGAGAGACAAAAACGACTTTTAGTTCCGTTTCTGTTTCAAGGCAGAGTGTTAGAGTAAAGTTTCTTTAATAGATAAAAGAAAAGTGACATGAAATAAGAACTAACACTTAAAAGAAAAGCTAAAAGGGATTGTTACTATCGGCACTACAGAGTCGGACCTGACACCATGAAATAAGCACTTATTTCATACTTCTTTTCCACCGAAGAAGAATTTCTAAGAAGTGAAATGTTCCATTCGCTTTTGTTAAGGCGTGAAACCTTCAAAGAATACTTCCTTTAGAACGTATTTTAGCATGTGTTTTTGTGAAAGAAAGAAAACGAAGAACCCAGAGAAGGGACGGTTGCTTAACCAACCAAATCAAGAATTAAGTCCCTAAACAGGGCTGCAAACCAAATTGTTTTCTCGGAGATCCCATTTGCGGGCTCGAACCGTAATTTACGAATGGTTAAGGTTTGGAAAATTGAGGTTTGAGGTTTTGGGGAGGAGGTTTTGGTTTGAACATTGGTTCAGCATATGCTTTACACAATAAAATTTTTTTTTAACCAATTGAATCCCACGTGTTCTTTAAATCGGCCTTAAAACGACTCAAGGTCTTTGGGAATTGAGTCGTTTTTGAAAGTGACTTCAGAAACACATGGGAATATCCAAAATATAATTTACTTTTCCGAATAATTCCATTTCGTAGTCTACATATGAAAACTTTTACCAATGTAATGTTAAGCTCCTGTTTTGCGAATCTTTTGATAAGCTTTGTAGTCGAGAATCTTACAGAGGCTATTATGGGTGGGGGTTCTTTAAGTAATTCCGAACGATTTTTATAGATTTTTTTTTTCATTTCCTGTAATCGATCGCGATTCCTAGGTTAAATTCAGACTAAGAACCGAACCGGTTTGGGTTCCGCACTGGTCAAGATCTTACAAAATAACAACGCGATTGAATCAAAAATTGTTTACTAAAATGAAGTGTTTCTGCCTAATTTAAGTTATGTAACAGAAAATTCTTGATTTAAGTACAAAATTTCTTGATTTTTCTCTCAGTATAGGCCAATTTTTTAGCTGATACTTAAACCTTTTCGGTTTCTTTTGCTGACTACAATCCTTAGATGATAGTTTCAAATGTTGCTTTCACAGAAGTCTCCTGGGATAGATTTAACATGGTTCTCTTTTCCTGTGGGTGGTTTCTTCCTTTGAAGAAATCTTCTGGTTTTGACAATGCTTTTCATACTAGTCTCTAGTCCTGATGGTTGTTTAACCCTGGAACGTCATCCTTCGTCGATTCGACTACCAAAAAGCAAGTACCTCATATCGATGACCGTCCAGGGTTAAACGAAAGTCTCTAGTTTTTCCGTTAGTTTCGGTAGAAAACTGTAGTTTTCTCGGTACTTTTTTGATAAGACGATCGTTTCGAAGAGGCCACCCATTGTGGAAGTGGTGCGAATTTTGTGATCGATGTAGACCCACAAAAAAAAATTACACAATCAAACGATTATGCGATATGCCTCATCCACAGTCCGAGCCACTACAACCTTATTTGGTTTTTACCTGTTTTGTTGGTTTAACCAAATTTAAATATTCTGGCCATTTCACAGCGGGATGTAGAGGGAAGCGGGACGGGTGTGCCCGTGTGTGTGTGTGGTGTATCGCATTGATTAAAAATAAAAAGCGCGCACATTATTTAATGCTATTGCTTTTAATTGGAAATTTCTGCTTGAGCAGAGCGATCCGCCATACATCGAGGAAAATTATGGAAAATCTATAGATATATGTGCTTATATATACATATCGGATAGGGCCAACTTAAAGGCAGCGCGGCAGCGGCAGCGGCGGCAGCAACGACAACAATGTGAAGATTAAATGCGGCGTAGTTGCCATTAACAATGATTACCTGAAAGCCGATTCCCAATAATTAAATGTGCAACAGCGCGCCGCCATTTTTAATTGCAGGCCACAAAATGGCCGAGCGTACGTCCGGGCCATGGCCGGACCCGGACGCAGTGCGGGCCCGGGTCTCTGGGTTCGTGTGCGCGCGGGCATATCAAAATGTTGATTCTGATTTTAATTTATTCATATTTATGCAGGAGCAGAAGAAGCCGCCGCGCAGCAGGAAATTTTGTGGGCATACTTTTGGGCGCAGCCAGCTTGGTCTCTTCTTGTCTCTGGTAATCGTATCTGCCGCTTTTTGCTGCTCCTTCTCCTGTCTTATCTTGAGGGAAACCCTGCACTGGCGCGTCTTCAATTTCAGAATTGCAAATTTATGAAAAATATAAATAAACTGGAATTTCTGCAACCGCAGGCAGACTTCTGCCGCTGCGCTCAACCGCAGCTGCCCCCCACCCGAGGAGCATGTGAATGGCTTGAAAGTGGATGCTTCAGCATGCACGGACGCCACTTGGGTAACCAGGAACCAGGCATCACCATCATCCGGACACTGAAGCACACTGCGAGATGCCCAAGAGATGCCAGGAGACTTGACAGATAAACAGGAAGTCGTCGTCACTTCAAGCTCTATGTCGAGTGGGCGACACTGGGTGAGTGGGTGTGGCACATGCAGGACCTTTTGTTCTACAACAAATATACACAAATACACAAACACACTTTCCTCCCGCTCTCGACAAGGCTTTTTATATTCATTCGAATAAATGAAGAACGAGTATTTAGTCCGGAGGGCAGACACCACACCGCAGTTGAGGGGACTGCGGGGGATGTGGACTGGGAATGACTGACCCAAAACGGACTTTTGAGTGACTTTGCCACAGTTGATGCATTGGAGTTGGTTGATGGGAACCATGGACCACAAATGTCTGGCAAAGAGTCAAGTATTGAATGAGCGAAATGAAAATGAAATTCCTTTGGAAAAACATTTTCAAATTTTGTTTTAAATGCTCTTACTTAATACTACAAAGCTTGATCTAAATCGGTTGACTATAGCATATACTAGTAGCTAACATTGAAACTATCGACTTAAAACTAGTTTCAGAGAGAAAAACATTTATGATGGTAGGGAGCAACGTCTCCAAACTTTGAATTTATTAGTTATTGTTGCTGTTTCATAATTTCATCAAGTTTGATCAAAATCAGACAACTATATAGGAAAGCCTCCATGGGAACCATCGATCGAGAACTAGTGAAAAAAATATCTTGTTGCTGCCGTCGGTCGAGCACTAGATTAAGTGAAAACAAGGAAGAAAGTCGGTCAAGCCCGACTATATTATACTCTGTACCAGTTGGGGTCGCCGCTCGCATTTGCTCCCGATTATATTATATAAAATCGGTATCCAGGGAACACCACGAGGAGGCCATTGCAATAGCAATGGGGTCGATATATGTATAAAGACCTACGAGTCGACATGAGTTGCTTAAATACTTATCATTTAAGGTGCTGTTACATACTTTTGCACAAACTTATTATACTCTATGTACCTTTGGTACAGAGTATAATTAGGAGAGAGAGGGAGAGAGAGAGAGAGGATTGGCAAGCGCCGCAGACAAAAAAAAACCTTTGCATTTGCCAGAGCTAGAGATGGGCGTACATCGAAAACTACGCGGGACTCCGGAGTGACCAGAACGACTTAACATCATTGTGATTGCTTGATATTATGTTAGAATTAAAGAACTAGACTATTTTTATATATTATTTGCAATTTAAACAATCCTCGTCTTAGTAGTCAGATGGGTATCGGGCGATATATTTGTCCCGCGACCATTTCTAATTTCTCTCTCTCAATATTGTGTATGTGGGAAAGGGAAGGGGGTAAAATGAGAGCGTCCCAGTTAGCTGCAAGAATCCAATTGGATCTAATGAGGGTCATCACAGCCACAACGATCCAATATGAATCGTTAAATAAAACTTTGTCCTAAAATATTGTTGGCTATCACTTTGCTGTGTAGTCGTTGCTCATATATACGAGGTGTGTTCAAAAAGTATCGCGAATTTTGTGTTTTTTCAAAAATTATTAATTTTTTCATGAATATCTATTTTGTCCACTTCAAAGTAATCCCCATGAGATATTATACACTTGTGCCAACGGTTTTTCTAATCTTCGAAGCACTTCAAAAAATCATTTTTTTTTACCTTGTTCAGCTCCTCCTTCGACCTTCGTCCTCTCTTCTTGGGCACCAGGTCTGTTCAACACAAGCACTTTAGCTCAACTGTAACTGCTTATTAAGAGTTTATTCAACACTGTAAACCCTCTTTAAAGCCATTCGCAATTTTATTCGACACAGCTGACCGAAATGAAAACATTAACAATTTAAAACATTAACAAAACAAGCTGCTGCTGCTCACAGTTATTCCGGTCCAGTATAATTCTGAAGCATAAAAAACAGAGCAATCAGAATGAACAAGATCATGCCTCGATGATACACAGAAAAGTCCACAAGGTAACGCACGGTGTCAGGTCTCGGCACTTGGTGCAATAACTCCGGAGCCAACGGCTGCAAGCGTGGGAACAACTCTGGGGCAACCCAGACGTAACCACGGATGAACATGCTGCCCAGTGGTACGCCGATATTCTTCATAACAAATTCCTGATGGTACTCTCCCAACGACTTGCACTTGGGATACAAACGGTTCCTCCGTCCGCAATCGATGGGTATCATAAAATTGTGCCCAATACGCGACTGGCAGTAGGGACACGTGGCCCGGTTTCCCTTCTTTTGTATCCATAAGTGAATGCAGCGGGCACAGAAGTGATGTCCACAGAAACTCACTACCGGCGAGCGGGCTGTGCGCAAACAAATTGCACAGTCAAAAGCGGTATTCTCTTCCGAGGCATCGGTATTGGTGTCATTGTCCCGGGGTGGATCTTCCTCGCCATTCGGTAGAGCCACATCTACTAGGTTCGGCATGTCTGTTGTTTTCAGTATCTAAAACTATACTGATTGATACTGCTATTGAGGCGGATGGGGGTAACGAGTGTGTGAGTGCTTGTAATTTCAAAGGCTGCTTGACTTGAACTTGAACAATTATGAGAAAATTACTGAACGTTTAGCTTCTATCTCTCGTTTTTCCTAACCGTTTTAAGCATTTGGAAGCCCTTTAAATCTGGGTTTTGCGGAGAAGAGCGAGGCCAAAACGTGAAAGTAAACTAATTCTGACCTGCCCACATCGACCGCTGGCACAGACACAGAGCAATGTTAATGGACTGCATATACGAGGTGTGTTCAAAAAGTATCGCGAATTTTGTGTTTTTTCAAAAATTATTTATTTATTCATGAATATCTATTTTGTCCCCTTCAAAGTAATCCCCATGAGATATTATACACTTGTGCCAACGGTTTTTCCAATCTTCGAAGCACTTCAAAAAATCATTTTTTTTTATCTTGTTCAGCTCCTCCTTCGATGCCGTCTTTATCTCGTCAAGCGTAGCGTAACGTCGTCCTTTCATGGGCCTCTTCAGTTTGGGGAACAAGAAAAAGTCACAGGGGGCCAGATCTGGGGAATACGGTGGCTGCGGCATCATTAGTGTGTTGTTTTTGGCCAAAAAGTCGCGCACAAGCAACGATGTGTGAGCAGGGGGCGTTATCGTGGTGCAAAAGCCAATTTTTGTTCTTCCACAAATCCGGGCGTTTCTGGCGGATTGCTTCGCGCAAATTGCGCATAACTTGCAGGTAATATTCCTTATTGACCGTTCTTCCCTGTGGCAAGAACTCATGATGCACCACGCCCCTGCAATCGAAGAAAAGTGTCAGCAAAACTTTTACATTCGACCGAACTTGGCGTGCTTTTTTCGGTCTTGGTTCGTGCGGCAGCTACCATTGAGATGATTGAACTTTGGTTTCCACGTCATAACCATAAACCCACGATTCGTCACCAGTTATGACCCTCTGGAGCAAATTTGGGTCGTCGCGGACAGAGTTTAACATCTCATTAGCAATGTTCATGCGATGTTGTTTTTGGTCGCAATTGAGCAATTTTGGTACGAATTTGGCCCGCGCGGCGATTGGCACGAGCCAATCGATATGTTTAGGTCCTCAGCAACTTCTCTAACGGTGATTCGACGATTGGCCAATACCATTTTCTCCACTTCATTAATTTTTTCGTCTGTTGTTGAAGTGCTCGGGCGTCCGGCACGCTCTTCGTCGTTCACATCTTCTCGGCCTTCTGAGAACATTTTGTACCACCGATAAACGTTGCTTCGGTCCAAGGTAGCTTCTTCGTATGCCACAGTCAACATTCGGAATGCATCCGCGCACTTAATTTCGTTTTTCACACAAAATTTGATACAGGTTCTTTGATCCATTTTTTTGAATAGGTAAAAATCGAAGACGATCCAAAACACGTGCAAGCAAAGCAGCTGTCAACAATTAAGTGAACATTCAAAATGGCCGAGCTTGTCGGCATAAGTGAGAGACATGAGTACCAACATAGCGCCAAAAAAAAAATCGAAATTCGAACATACGTAACCCGCGAAAATTCAAAATTCGCGATACTTTTTGAACACACCTCGTATGTATGTGTTTTGCTGCTGCAGGAGCAGCCCAGATATATTGAATTTTCGTTTGCTCATATCTTTACTACCGTTCATCCGATCTTTACCATTCTTTTGGCAAATCGAAGAAAAATTTCACCAAAGAGGTTCAAACCTTCTATCTATAAAACTGTGGGAGATATAACGTTATTCGCAAATTGCGGGAGCGGAAGGGGACGTGTCGCAAATTGAAAATAAACTTGATCTGCCTGCAAGTATAAGAAGCATAAGTCCCATACATGTCAAACCTCTATCTCTTACCATTTCTGAGATCTGTGCGCTCATACGGACAGACAGACGGACAGACGGACATGGCTTTTGCACAAACTCATTATACTCTATGTACCTTTGGTACAGAGTATAAAAACTCTTAATTTATCAATGGAAACGTCTTCAAACTTGGTACTTAATAGTTTTAAGCAATATAAAGTATTTTCCGAATTTTCCCAATACTTGATTACCCTTTCTCGGAGTCCCACTATGCTCGTTGCCAAATGACGTTTGAAAGTTTCAGCTGTTTCAGTTGAAATTGTTGGAGAAAAAACGCTGTAAATCTACTTGCAAAAGCCATATTTAAATATTTATACCCTCAAATTGCATAAACCGTACGGCGAAAAAGAGTTTACGCGGCGTATGAGCAATATGATGAGAAATTGAGTAATGCAAATAACTCGAACGGAAAGCTGTGTGTGCGTGTTGCAATATTCATTGGACTTTTACAAAATAAAAAACAAGTCACAGGGCAAAGTGTGAAGTTAAGCGATACACTTGTGGCATACAAATTGTCATGACGATCCTTGGAGAGGGGATGAATGTTAATTGGTTTTCCTAATGAGTTACTTATGCATGATGCCATCTCCAATTTCATCAATTATCCGACCCCTGGAGACAGCGCCAATCTTACACAATTGCTTTCCGAGGGTGAGCTTCAAATTTTTCAAACGCAACAACTTTAATTTGCAAACACGTGTTTGAGCCTCTGTCCTGGTTTCGCTGTTGCTGCCTTAATTGCACTGGCCCCAGCAATTTCTTAATGGCGCTCCCGAAGACGAGGCTGGGCCAAGGATATGCCAGGATTCGAATTTCGCTTGCTATTAAAAATATTTTTATGGCGGCTGCCTGGATGGAGAGCAGCTTGGTTCAGGGTCGGTTGGTTTTTCTACCTGAAAAGCAAGAAAAAAGCCAACCGCAAGCAAGCGGACACGCCTCGAATGCAACATTATCCTTGTCGCCTTGTCTTCTCCCAAAATGAAATTTTTGTTTTTGTGCTACTTTTGCTTATTGTATGCAAGTTTTTTTTTTTTTTTTTGTGGCGCTGTTTGCCTTTCACCAGCTGATTCGCTCAGATTCTTTTTTGGTGTTTTTCGGTTGATGTGGTTTTAAATTTCCAGCCGCTTTTTTTCTTATTTTAAGAATACATTTTTGAAAGCTTTTGTTGTTTGCAAGTTATGAAATATTAACTATCAAACCACATTTGTCCAGGACAGAAAAAAAATGAACGAGAAAGGATGAAACCGACATGCTAATTGTGGCTGCAAAACAAAAATAAACCTACTGAACCGTTTTTTTCAATGTGAAATTGTCAATGTGGGTCTACTGCTGCGTTTTGAAACAGCAACAGAACTGAAAGTGACTTACAAGATTACAAAGAAACATCTCAAGTGATCAAATTTTAAGCAATTTATAGTATTTTTTCTCGTTTACTTGCAAAAAACAGTCCAAAACCTGCCACATCATTTGACAGTTTAGCACAAAAAACACAAAAAGAGAGACCTCAATTGAGGTCTGAAAGTGAGAAAGAAAAAACCAAGTGTAGATCATTATCTGTGAATGCTGTTTATGTTAATGTTACACCCAATTTTTGTGCCCATATGTCGCTGCCGCTGTGTCCGCTTTTCACTTCCTTTCGCCACTTAATTTAAGTTTTATGATTATTATCATTCTGTGTTTTCTGTGTGTTTCTTAGAAATTAACCCCAATACACAAAAAAATGAAGCCAAATTGCAGCTGTAAGCCTCGGCCAGCAACACCTCGTCGTGTGTCGTGTTAATCAACCATCAATAATGATGACCGATTCCAATTCCGATTCCATTTCCAAGTGTGTGGTAAATGCCCAGCGATTTGTGTAGCAGCAGCGGAAGACAAACAATTTCTTGGAATTGATTTCTGTTTGCGGTTTTTGTTTGCGGCGTAGCCCTAAAAATGCAAAGCAGAAAAAGAGTTGACAGTTTTGAGGTAGGGGGGAACAACTAGAATAGAGCAGCAATCATTACAGTAGCTCACAGAGAATACAAGCAATTGATATGTATGTGGCTAGATGAGCTTTGCTTTGGTTTCCGAGTAACTTCAAATTAGTGTGGCTGCATATTTCAAAGCACAAAATGCCTGCCATTTGCATCCCCCCCTCCCTTTTCTGGCATAAATTTTTCATTTTTCATTTTTAATTGCTTCATTAAACCAATTTTTGCCAACGTTTAAAATTCTAACTTATTGTGCAAATTGTGGAAAATTATTTCTCTTTCTCCTCTACAAGTTGGCATTTTCAATTAAAATACCTAAACACAACAAAAACAAAATAGCAACAAACGTTTAAACATGTGTGTGTGTGTGCATGTAAGCGCTCACCTCACGCTTTGTCCGAGAGAGGAAGTCCTGGTTGAAATGCCCGAGCATCCTTTTGGTCAATATGCAAACTAATTAAAAACAGCTGCATATAAAATATATATTATGGAATATATGTAAGTTCCCATGGCATTTTATAATTATCTCAGAGAATGCTTATTAAGCAGGAGCAGGAGCAAGCAGGAAAGCTATTCAAGACCAACATTTTTATAATGTTTTGTTAATTAGCATAAATACTTAGAAGAACATACACTCAGAAAAAACCCGTTCAATATCTACAAAACTAGAGTTGTTCCGCTTTTCCTTGAACTGTGAAAGGCGGTGTCATTTCATGAATGCAATTTTAGACCCCATTGTTCGATCTTCATCAACGATTAGGTGTTGCATTAGTAGCATTTTGTGCTGAACATGGAAACATTTTGGAATCATTTTACATACTTTTGGGCTTCTTTTTAGAAGCATTTCGGTAACTTTCAAGACCTCTGTGCTCATTTTGACAATATTTTGCGAAAAATTGTGGAACCTCTCAGATAGAGAACGGCGCTGGAAAGAAATTTGATTCCGTCTAATTCCGGTCCCGACCCGAACTATCTCGAACCCAAATTTTCAATTCAATCCCGTCCCGTTCCGATCCCGACCCAAGCTATCCAAGCGATATTTCTGGGCAATGCAGCGAATTTCAAGCTTTAATATCTGAAATTGCAATTTCACTGCACTGCTCAGCACATAAATTAAATCTGGTCATCCAAGACTCAGTGAAAATAACTCCTCAATATCGTGATGCCCTTAATGTAGCAAGAGATCTAATAAATCTCGAACGAGATTCACCACAAAGATTGGGGTGTTTTGCAGGTAAAACCTGCCAATAAGATTAAGTTTTTAAAGCTGGGGTTTATCCTTAGGGTAACATTTTTTATACCCTTGCAGAGGGTATTATAAAATTGTTCGGATGTTTGTATAGTTTGTATATAAGTATAAGTTGTATAATATAAATATAATTAACAAGTGGGGCTACATACAATCCGAAGATGTTTTTTATACTCTGTACCATAGGTACATAGAGTATAATAAGTTTGTGCAAAAGTATGTAACAGCCAGAAGGAAGCATCTCCGACCCCATAAAGTATATATATTCTTGATCAGCATCAACAGCCGAGTCGATATAGCCATGTCCGTCTGTCCGAATGAACGCACAGATCTCAGAAATGGTAAGAGATAAAGGTTTGACATGTATGGGACTTATGCTTCTTCTATCTGCAGGCAGATCAAGTTTATTTTCAATTTTGGCCAGGCCCCTCCCGCCCCCGCAAATTGGAAAAAACGTAATATCTCCCACAGTTTTATAGATAGAAGGTTCGTTCCTTCTGGACATATTTAGTAATCAGGATTATTTATCGATCCGCCAAAGGAATGGTAAAGATCGGATGAACGGTAGTAAAGATATGAGCAAACGAAAATTCAATATATCTGGGCTGCTCCTGCAGCAGCAAAACACATACATATGTATGTAGATGTATGTATATATGAGCAACTACTACACAGCAAACAACATTTTAGGACAAACTTTTATTTAACGATTCATATTGGATCGTTGTGGGTGTGATGATCCCGCCCCGCCAAAAATTTCCACCTTTTAAATGAATTAAACCTGCAAATATATTGTCTGAGTAATTCCAACAACGAAATCCTATACAAAACCTAACAGCTATGGCTAGCTCATTAGATCCAATTGGATTCTTGCAGCTAACTGGGACGCTCTCATTTTCCCCCCTTCCCTTTCCCACATACACAATATTGAGAGAGAGAAATTAGAGATGGTCGCGGGACAAATATATCGCCCGATACCCATCTGACTACTAAGACGAGGATTGTTTAAATTGCAAATAATATATAAAAATAGTCTAGTTCTTTAATTCTAACATAATATCAAGCAATCACAATGATGTTAAGTCGTTCTGGTCACTCCGGAGTCCCGCGTAGTTTTCGATGTACGCCCATCTCTAGCTCTGGCAAATGCAAAGGTTTTTTTTGGTCTGCGGCGCGTGCCAATCCTCTCTCTCTCCCTCTCTCTCCTAATTATACTCTGTACCAAAGGTACATAGAGTATAATAAGTTTGTGCAAAAGTATGTAACAGCATCTTAAATGATAAGTATTTAAGCAACTCAAATCGACTCGTAGGTCTTTATTCATATATCGACCCCATTGCTATTGCAATGGCCTCCTCGTGGTGTTCCCTGGATACCGATTTTATATAATATAATCGGGAGCAAATGCGAGCGGCGACCCCAACTGATACAAAGTATAATATAGTCAGGCTTGACCGACTTTCTTCCTTGTTTTATTCTGCGTTTTGAGGTCGAAAGTTGGTTTTCTTTTTTGGCCACACTTAACGGGGTTTTGTGTACTGTGCATGGCACTTCAAAGTCCAAATCGTGTACCCTCACGACACTTTTATATTATTTTTCGTAAATAGTATAATTTAAGAGTGACCAGACTTGACATAGACCTTTTTGCCCGGAACCTTATGCTGGGTTTATACTGCGTCACAGAGTGTCACATTTTAGTGTCACAATGTCAAATTCGTATGGAGATGTGACATTGTGACACTGAAATGTTACACTTTGTGACGCAATATAAACCCAGCATTATACAACGCGGTGACAACTTTATGGAACTCTTCAATATGGAGGCAATTGTCAAACTTTTTAAGAGAAACGTCACATCTTGGCTGGTCACACTTAAAAAAACGGCACGGTTTCTATAACACTTGCTTCCTAAATAATGCAAAATCTGATTCTTAATTCAAACACCTTCAAGAATGGCCACTCTCTCTAATCAAGATTTGCTGCTTCACTCAAGAAAAATTACCGTAATGGTGAACTCCTTGGCCAAATCTCAGTTTTAGTCTCACTCCCAGTCGGTCAATCTCGGCCACACTTAGCCAACCGCCTTAACAGTCTGCCGCATGGCAAAAAGCAGTCGTCAGTCAATCAATCAGAGTTTGGGCCAACCAACAGCCGGACAGGCTCGTTACAGCTGATTTTTCTCACAATAATTTGTAGACCGCTAGGTTTGTGTTGTTGCTGCTGCTGTTGTTTTGTTTTGTCAGAGACACCTGTGCCCATTCAGTGGAGCCTGAGCCCGAGCCGTTGCCGAAGGAGGCATTGGCCATAAATCTGCAACAACTTTCCAGTTGAGTGCTTGGCCATTTTCAACACGCGCACAGCAGCCACACCTGACTCCATGGGAAGCGGCCTACGCTGGGACTTCGATAATGTGTAATAGTTCTATTAGTCGCATGTTGGCGCGTCTCTGGTTACAGCTAATCTACACGCGGCTACCAACTGGGGCCAGGCCTGAGAACCGAGCCGAGAACCGGCCTTTTTATTCGTTTTTGGCCTGAATAGCTTACGGCTGGCGCCTCGGTGACGTTGCCCAATTTTGGTGCGCATGCCGAACCGGTTGGAGCGACCAGTCAGCCGCAGCCTTAGCAGCAGATCAAACGGAAATACTTATGAAATATGTCAAACCAAATGCAAATAAATTCTGCCACCGGCTCAGCCCTCAGCGCCTACCCCTGGGCACCGAAAGACTTAAAGACCCAAAAGTCGTTGCTGCTCATTGTTGTGTGTCTTTTAATTAATTAAGATTTATAAGCCCGGCCCCAGCTAACGCAATTCAGCGGAAATTTAAATGCAAGACAACCCAAGACAAGTGGAACTCAGTTTTTCTGTGCGAAAATGCTCCTCCACCCCGGAGTCTTTCGCACTAACCAAGTCCGCATCTTGCTGTTGCCATGTATTTAATTTAATTGAATTTACGCCGACGATGACGATGGCGAAACTTAACGAGCGAAACGTGGCCGAAACTGAGTCTCGACCCTGTCTACGGTTTCGCTTACGGTTACAGGCTACGGTTTCGGTTGGCAGTTGTTGTTTTTTTTTCTGTTCTTTTCGGGTAATATGATAAAATGATTACACATCCGGCGTAAGTTTTGCAGCGAGACATTACTCATACGACACGCTGCCGGCAAACAGGAAATCGTGTTTGGTGTTAGGAAGAGGCTGCCAGCCGAAAAGGCCTCAAAGCTATCCGATGCAATTATGAGAATTTACGAGTATTTTGTGGTGCATGAGATGAAAACTGAAGAAATATCGTTAATCAACTGCATTTCATTTGATACACAATTTGACAGTTTAATGTTCCCATAAAAACTCAGCGACAACTCTATTCTGGACTCTAAGTTTTTTGTGTCTTTTGTTGAAAACCACGTAGCCAGCAGGTGCTCATAAAAAAAATGTTAACGAACGCGAACGCGCGTATCTTCTATGCATACGTAAACCCAAATGTCGTTAAATTATTAAGCATCCAACAGATGGAAAGAGAGCGATAGATGAGATTTGACAAACTTATTGATGATTGGAGATACAGTTTTACTAAAGTCAAGCTAAAAGATACCTGAACTAAGCGTTTATTACGCTGGGTCTCTATAAATACATATAAAAGTGTCTGTTTGGCTGAATGTCTGTTTGATTTCAGTTGGTCAGATTATCAGCTTGTCAGTTTATCAATTTGTCAGTTTATCAGCTTATCAATTTGTCACCTGGTCAGTTTGTCACTTTTTAGTTTATCAGTTTGTCAGTTTATCAGTATCAGTCTATCAGTTTATCAGTCCACCAGTTTATCAGTTTGTCAGTTTATCAGCTTACCATTTTATCAGTTTGTCAGTTTGTCTGTTGGTCAGTTTGTCAGTTTCTCAGTTCGTCAGCTTGTCAGTTTATCAGTATCAGTCTATCAGTTTGTCAGTTTATCAGTTTGTGAGTTTATTAGTTTGTCAGTTTGTTAGTTTGTCAGCTTATCAGCTTATCAGTTTGTCAGTTTATAAGTTGGTCACTTGGTCAGTTTGTCTGTTTGTCAGTTCTTCAGTTTAACAGTTTGTGAGTCCTTCAGTTTGCAGTTTTTCAGTTTATCAGTTGATCAGCTTACCAGTTCATCAGTTTATCACTTTATCAGTTTGTCTGTCTTTGCAGTTTTTGAGCTGTTTAGTTTTTCAGTTATTCCGTTGTTCAGTTGTTCAGATTTTCAGTTATTCAGCTCTTCAGTATTTCAGTTTGCCTGTTTGTCCGTTTGTCCATTTGTCCGTTGGTCCGTGTGTTCGTGTGTCCATGAGTCAGTTTGTCTGCTTGAATGTTTTGCTGACAAGAAGTCATTAAACTTCAGAGCAAGTTACCTTAACCAATGCCAATTCCTCCTTGCGATTAGCTTCAACTCAGGAATGAAGACTGATCATCAACCTGAGCCAAACATTCCAACCCACTTGACCAACATATTTGTGACCAACAGCTTTAGCATCCCCCCACCAACTGACCTCGGCTCTTCTTTCTTCGCTGCTGCGTGGTGAACCTTGCGTCATTTTGTCGTCATCATCTTTTGTCTTGGTCATCATTCCACGACTCCAACCCCATCGGCTCATCATCAAGTGCCGCCAAAGAACAGTTAGCTGGCATTTCTCTGGCATTTGATGCTTTTTCCATCTTCTTCGGCTTCTTCGTCTAATCGAAATGATTTTGCTTAATTCATCTTAATTAGAAGGCAAAAGTTTGCTGACCGTCAGGCAAAAAGCAGCTGCCAGCAAGTAAATACAAACACACAAACTTGCCTCTGTTCACCCGTTTTGCTATTTATTTTAATTTTAATTTGCGCCTTTGCGCGCTTTTGCTGCCATAAACTTTCGAGAGAGAAGTTCTTGGGAAAAAAAGGGAATAGAAATAAAACGGAAGTTTGTGCTTAATACAAGTCTGACAAAACAGAGGAATTGGGTTCTTGGAATTTTTTTTTGATATAGAAAAGATATTTCTGTAGATCAGCTGTGACTAAACTCTACTCTGGTCGCCGGCTTGCATGCCGCTCACAATTTTGTGCTGTCGGAGGAAGTATTCAATAATTAATTATATAATTGCAAAAGGGAAACAAAAACCAAAGGTAAAATTCTCACGCTTGTCTAGTGGCTATTTTGAAATATTTATAATAATTATGGGTCAGTCTATACATAGACAGCGCGCTGGTGCTCTCTGTCTCTTTCTTTCTGTCTCGGGGTAATCCTGCGTGCGTTATTTATAACTGAGTCAAAGTTGACCTAACCAGACACTCGAGTTGATGAACTTTCGAAGAGGGTTGGCTTCTTTAGGTTCGGTACGGACGATTTTAGTAGGAGTAAGGCTGGAATTCAGCGTCACGCCTCACGCGTAACGCTGACATGGCATATTTTGTGGTAATGTTGTAAAGCGTTTAACGGTAGTTGTGTTACTGAGTGTCGAATACTCGATACTTGTGTAACGAATTTGTGGTATTCAGTACTAAGTACTCCAGTATCAGTACTGAGTACTGATTATCGAGTGTTGAGTATCGAATACTGTGTTTTAAGTACTCTGTTTCGAGTACTTTGTTTCGAGTATCGAGTTCAGCGAATCGAGTACCTAGTACAAAGTATCGAGAGCAGAGTATCTACTATTTAGTTTTGAGTACTGTATGTCGAGTATCGAATACAGAGAAACGAATACTGAGTATCGAATACTGAGTATTGAATGCTGACTTTCGATTACTTAGTATCCAGTTCTAAGTATTGAGTCCTTAGAATCGAGAACTGAGTATCAAGTACTTAATATCAAGTACTTAGCATTGAGTACTTAGTATTCAATACTGAGAATCGAGTACTAAGCAGCAAGTACTGAGTATTTAGTACTTAACGACATCAAAATCTTGTGGTATCCAGTACAGAGTACTCCAGAATCCGTACTGAATACTGTTTATCGAGTACTGAGTATCGAATACTCTGTCGAGTAGTAATTGACGGTCAGATTCAGCGCAAACTCTCTATTTGAACCATTTTGAGGAGTCTACAAAAAGAGCCAGGTCTTCTAGGGGCACATTTGCCAGACTGCCCAGGTCTTCAAAGAATGGTTTGCCCAGATGCTGGGTGCGTTTCCTAAGAAGTGCAGGGCAGTCGCATAGAAGGTGATGGATGCTTTCTATTTCCTCCTCGTTCCCACAGCTACGGCAGAAGTCATGGTGGGGCACGCGCATCCTGGTGGCCATTTGACCGATGGTGCAGTGCCCCGTTATGACTCCTACCATAGTTCTCATCCTGTTCTTGCTAAAGTGCAGGAGTTGGGAAGTTCTTTTGGGTGAGTATCTTGGCCAGAGTGATCGGGAGATGTGACAACCGGGTGCGAGGTCCCATTGTCGTTCTGCCCTATTTCTGGCCCTCCACTTCAATTCTGTCATGATGTCCTGACGGGGGTTTGAATGTCCGTAACCGCTTGCGTCGCTGGCAGCGCTGAGCCGTTCCTGGCGCACTCGTCTGCTCCCTCGTTGCCCGGTATGCCTGCATGACCAGGTACCCAGACGAGGGTGATATAGTGCTGTTGGATTTGGTTCAGTGCTGTCGCCGTGCTGCGGACTAGGACGCTCTTTGTTGCGTTTGGTGACAGAGCCTTAATAGCCGCCTGGCTGTCGATCAAATCTCTGCCTGGAAAACGCTACACCAGTTTGGTAGACGGAATGAGAGCTGTGTCGCAAGTTCTTCGGAGAAGATGCCTGCTCCTGTGCCTTCTTCCGTTTTTGAACCGTCTGTATAGATGGATAGCTCGTTCTTCCTGATGGTAGTGTCTTGCTTCCATTCTTCTCTCTCTGGGAACCGTGTTCCAAAGTTGTCGTTCCATTTCTGAACTGGTATGCAGTAGTCACTTCCCTTTGCCTCTGCACTTATTCCTACTTCCTGTAGGATACTGCTGTGGCCTGAAGTAGATGCTTTGAGAAGTTTCAGTTCCCGGAGTCTTACTGCGCTTCTCGAAGCTTCATACTTCAGGAAAGTGTCTACTGGTTCCAGGTTCAGGATTACATCCAGGGCCGCCTGGGGTGTGGATCGCAGGGATCCTGTAATGCCCAGGCAAGCTGCTCTTTGTACCTTATGGAGGTTGTTTAGGTGGGATTTGGTGCTCCATAGGTAAGGATAGGTCTGACGACTGCTGTGTATAACCAATGAATGATATACGGTTGCAGTCCCCACTTCCTACCAAAGGTCTTTTTGCAGGCATAGTACGCGCCTAATGCCTTCTTCATTCTTTTTCAGAGTTTCTCTACCAAGAGAGTTTTGAGTCAAGAACTACGCCCAGATACTTCGCTTCGTTGACCCGATTGAGCTGCGTTCCCCCAATCTTAGGGTTCTGGCAAGAGCAGATTCTAATAGATCACTGATTGTGGGTAGGAATTTACCCGTTACCATTAGAACCAGATCATCTGCATATGCTGTCACCCTACATCCGTTAAACTTCAAGGTAAGAAAAAGTTCGTTGAGAACCAGGTTCCAAAGAAGCGGGGATATGACTCCCCCCTGCGGAGTGCCTCTCGTTGTTCTTCTTCTTACGTTGCCTGCACAGAGAGTGGAGTCGAGTACTTAGTACTGAGTGTTTAGTAACGAGTTCTAAGCTAGACTTTTGTGTACTTAATTAGTATCGATTACTGAGTATCGAGTACTTAGTATGGAGTATTTAGTATCGAGTACATAGTATTGAGTCCTTGGTATCGGTACTTAGTATCGAGCTATGAGTATCGAGTATGCACACAAGTAAGTGAAAGTCAGTGCACATCGTTCACAGCATGTTTCACATCAATGTCTCGTGAGTGTAAGCCACACTCACCTCTTTTTTAATGGTCAGTCTTATTAGAGAGATACAATCGATTCAGGAATGCCCACAGCCTGTTTAAGTTGATAAAAAGAGGGCATTGACGTGCGGTACCTTCTCAGCTTCTTAGGATTTGATTGTTCTAGCTCTCAACTAACTTGTATTTCTGGCTCTAGGCCCTTCCTCTTCCATTTTGTTTGCTGAAAAATCCACGTTAATTTGTCCCCTTAAAAAATGAACATAAATTGAATTCCGTTCGCATAAACCAATGTTTCAAAGTCATACGAATTGTAATGGTCATTGTTATGATTTGCTTTGCATATTTATGACTGTTGGGAAAGAGAGCGAGGGAGCGACAAGGAGGGGGGGGAGACCACACAATGGGAGACATTTGGAAAAGCCACACGGAAAACCGCATGAAATCACATAAATTAAAATAACTCTATTAACCTGAACAAATTTATTAGTTTGACCAGGACGAAGCATTTGCTTTCCTTTTTTTTTGTGCTCTTTTTTTTGGACTGTTGGGCTCTGGGGTTTCAGGGGGGGGCTGTGTGACAATGAAGCGCGTGACTTGGAACACACATATACATAAGGCAGGGGGAGCGGGGGGAACGGGGGGAGTGTAGAGCTACCGCAAAATACTGAGGTTTTTGGGTCCTCTGGCCGAAAATTTATTATCCTCGCCTCCTCCTGCAGCGTTAACTGTGTGCGGCATTTAAGCACCTGCTGTGAATCACCACCCCTCCACAGCCCCGGCAATTCCATACATCCCCATACATCATGACGCCACAAAATGTTTATGACCCTGCCCCGCCGCCACCCCTGCGAGAGCATTTAATAGTTTTTCGCGGCAAATTCCCGCCATGCTTTATTTATTTTTAATCATAGAACAAATGCGAAAGCCACATGAAAAATATGGCCCATCATTTGTTCAACGAGATGTGCAAACAATTGGCGCATTAAAGCTCAAGCGGGCATACATTTCGCAGGAATCCAAGTGGTTGCCAGGTGCCCGAGAGTGAGTGAGTGAGTGAGTGAGTGAGTGCCGCATCCTACTTGAAAACCTCAATCCTAAATGGCTCTGACCAAATCTTTGCCTGCCTGGAAATGAAGATGATGACGATGATGATGATGATGATGTCGGCAACAAGTGTTGCACTTAATTTGCATGCAACATGCAGCCACAAAACGCACTGCCACTGGGCTCTCTCCCCCCCGTGCCCCGTTCTGAGAAGATTTGCATACAATCAAAGTGAAACCAAATTGATTTGCCACTTTCTGCTGCCCGCCTGCCTGCCACAGCCACATCATCATCCACATCGTCGTCATCATCATCATCCGCGCTTCAATTTAGCAAATGGCATTTGGCACTGCGCGACCTGCTGCTCAATTATTAATTTTTGTCGCGTGCCGTCAGCGAACTTGAAAAATGATTGCGCATAATTGAAATCGACGAAATGAAGCGCCACAACAGTTTTTGTTAACGTCAGCCTAACGATCCGAAGCCAAAGCCTGTCACTGACTACATTCCTGCCCACCCTGCCCCCCCACACACACACACACGCACACATGTCCTGTCCCCTAAGATTGAAACTGGCAGGAGGCTTGCTTGTGACAAATGTGGCGGCTAGGCTACACTTGCTGACACTGAAATATTCAAAGAAAGTTCTTGAGATTCATTTACTCTGCATAAAGCCGAGTTTGGTTCACTTGATAGCCAAATTCAAGGGCTACGTGTATTCATTTTTCGCATAAAGCCTCATGTCGTCCACAATTTTGTAGGGAAATATTCGAAATCTCTGGTGATTTTAGTATGACTAAGAAGACTTTTTATGAAAAGCGACAAGAAAAAGTAAGATAACTAGATAACAAATACGGAAATAAGCCATTTGATAGATACCTATTTGGCTTTGAACATAATCTGAACATAAGAGTAAGTTGTTAGATGATCTGACTCACAGCAGCTTTCTATTTTCCGTTTCCGAACTCAAATGATCGGTATTTGTTGGAGTTGTGATTCCCACGAAACGATTACGAAATGCGGTTGATTTGATAAATCCAAAATTTACTCTATATTTGCCAGGTTATGTGACAGATAGGACTAACTAGAAGATACGAAGTCGGCTCTAAGAATGTCGAATGATAAAAAAAACGGTGAATTTAACGTTAAAAGCCGAAAAGCGCAGTCAAGTTTGTAAAGCTGCATCGATAACTTTCTTTAACTCTCACGGTCGCCACTCGAATGTGTACACTGTTATTCTTCCTCTGAAGCACGGTCGCCAACTAATTTCAGCATTTCTTTGCTTTGTAAACTTCAATTCTGAATTGCGTACACACTTTTTGGCACTATTCATAACTAAAGACTGGCCTCTTCCTCCCCAAAAACTGAATGCGCATAAATTTAAGCATCTTTATGCATTGTTGTTGGCTGACCAACTGACTAACTGGCTGGCTGTTCCACAAAGCTAAACACTTTTAAGCTCATAAATTTGGTATACAAAAGGCCCCAGCAAATCAAAACAAAACGCATGGCCAAAATTGGCCAAAAAACAGAAAAACCGTATGGACGTTGCCAAAGGGCCGTCTCCATTGTTCGGGGCTCATTTGAATATTGATATGATTCCGATTCGATTTTTGATTTCTGATTTTTGTCGGCACATGGACGCATAATTAAGGCAGCCAACCGAAAATTAACGCGCGTGTTTAACGCGTGCGGCGCAAAGCAAGTTTTGATAAGGGATTTCGCATCGAAATAACTAGCTTTATTTTTCAGCTAGCTTTTCCATTGGGCCCACATCTAATGATGATCAAAGCCAAGCAAAAGAAGTGGACAAAGCAAAAATAACAAACTTTAATCACGACTTCCTGTATGAATTTGGGTAGATTCGTACAATATACTTGGGCGTGGGAAAAAGCTGAAGGCAATCTTTTTTTTTCAGTTGGGTGTGTTGAGTTCAAGCGACTTCAAGGGGAAATAAGACAAAGATTGAAGAGGTTGATGAAGAATTAAGATTGTTTGTTTTTATTAATTTGTGTTTTATATATTAAGTAATTGAGAATTGCTTCCGTTGGGAAACTCTTGGGGTCCTGTTGAAGCACCCAACTGTTTCATATTTAATTTAGTAGCATTAAAATGTTTTTCAGCAGGTTTAACTTACAAAATGCTAAACTTTTTGCCCATTTCTTTTTAGCTTAAGAGCAAATCGAACAAAGTTGTCCCAGAAGAAAGCGCCACTTAAAGTTAATATATATATATACTTATAACTCAAGAACGGCAGAACAGATTTGGGTGAAAATTGGTAGGGAGGTAGCTTAGAGCCAGGAGACGGACATAAGATACTTTTTATCCCGTTCGACAGCGTTCCCGTGTGACTTGACATGAAACGTCAGTCACTATAAAACGTGGTATAACAAAAAAGAATCAGACTTGGAATAACAAAACGCAAATGACGGCTATGTAATTGACGTATAATGACAGCTGTGCCAAATATCGTCTCAGTGGCATCCGAGCCAAGGAGCACCTTTTTGCCGCTGAATCGTGAGCTGTTCTCTGGCCTGCAGATTCAACCCCCATTGGTGGCCGCCAAGCAGACAGAAGAGCACCCGCACCCGCCCACTCAGTGCCTCAACATCCCACACACTAAGCGAAGAGCAGTGCAACAGTGCGTCACAAGGAGTGCCCACACATCCTGTTTAAAAAAAGGAAACTAACCAATAATTTATCATTTAATTATTTTTTGGTTTTAGTTAGCGACGTAAGTAAACATTTCTATACGTCACTAAGTTAGGTTACACAATTCGTAGCACGTTAGTGCTGACAACCGTCAGTGCTGACACCTTTAGCTTGGGATCATTGTGTTTGTATTTTAGCCGTTTTTCGGCCAGACTCATATTATTTCAAATTTTAGCTACTTTTCTCTGTTTTTCGTTCAATTGCTCAATCTATACATCTATATTAAAGTGAAAGTATGTTTGTATGTTTGTCCCTTATGGGCGTCTAAACCGCTAAACCGATCTTCACGAATTTTTCACAGTATTTTTATGTCGATCGGGAAAGTGTCATAGGCTATGTCTCATGTCTGTGAAATGGTCCAAAAACCGCGAAATTTGCAAAATTATACGGTTCATCCGATTGCAATATATCTTTGGGGAATGGCTGAATGCTTACCAGGGAAGGTTTCTAAGTGGAAGAAATTTGCGGAAAATTGTCCAAAAACCGCGAAAATTGCAAAATTTATGGTTTCGGTAAAGCTTTGGGGAATGGTTCGACGCTTGCCCGGGAAGGTTTCCAAGTAGAAGAAACTGCGAAAATTTGCCAAATGTTCGTTTGTTATAAAACTTTGGAGACTGATTGGACGCTGCGTGTGAAGGATTCTGAATTGAAGAAATGGGTGGGAAATAGTCCAGGAACCGCGATTATTCAAAAACTATACCATTCATCCGATTGCGATGAAATTTTGGTCAATGGTTAGACCCTTGGCCGCGAAGGTTTCCAAGGTCCAAAAATGGCAAAATTCACAAAATTATACCGTTCATCCGATTGCAATCAAACTTTGGGGAATGAATTGAACGGTTTCTAAGTTGAAGAAATTTTCAGAAAATGGTCAAAAAACCGAGAAAATTGCAAAATTTGCAGTTTACATTGAGGAATTGTATGACGCTTGCCCGGAAAGTTTTCAAAGTGAAAGATATGGGCGGAAAATGGTCCAAGAACCGCTAAATTTACAAAATGTTTGATTTTGATGAAGCTTTGAGGAATGGTTGTTCGCTTGCCCGCAAAGGTATCTTAAATGAAGAAATGGGCCGGAAATGGTCAAAAAACCACGAAATTTCAAAAACTATACCGTTCATCGGACTGCCATAAAACTTTGGGCAACGCTTGCCCGCGAAGGTTTCTAAGGTCTAAAAATCGCGAAATTTGCAAAATAACCTTATGAGAATTTATGAAAGCGCTTAGTGCTTATATTACAATGCCGGCGTTGGTAAATGGAAGCTGTTGCGTAACTTGCAAATTTTTGATTTGAGCCTGGATTATTGTGAAGATTTGATAGACGGCAATTGTAGACGAGTAAACAGGAGGTTTTAATCAAACGGTCAAAAAAGTCACAATTTGAAAAAAAAGTCACGATTTTAGATTATCATGAAGACGTGTATATAGAGAAAAAGATCGCACGGTCCAAAATGTTTATACCGACATGCAGCCAGCACTAGATTGAATATAATCGCTCTCTTAAGAATCATAAGAACCCGGGCGACGCCGGGTATTCAGCTAGTATATTTATAAACGCTAAAAGCTTTCATAAATACTCATAAAGTTATTTTGCAAATTTCGCGATATTCGGACATTAGAAACCTTCGCGGTCAAGCGTCTAACCATTGACCAAAATTTCATTGCATTCGGATGAGCGGTATAGTTTTTGAATTTTCGCTGTTTTTGGACTATTTTCCGCACGTTTCTTCAAGTGAGAATCCTTAGAGTGAAAGCGTCCAAACATTCTCCAAAGTATTATAACAAACGAACATTTTGCAAATTTCGCGGTTTGTTCTACTTGGAAACCTTCCCCGGCAAGCGTCGATCAATTTCCCAAAGTTTTAACGAAAACTTAAATTTTAGCAATTTTCGCGGTTTTTGGACCGATTCCCCCAAATTTGTCAATTTTGAAACCTTCCCGGGGAAGCGTTCAACCATTCTCAAGTTTTCATTGCAATCGGATGAACGGTATAATTTTGCAAATTTCGCGGTTTTTGGATCATTTAACAGACATGAGACATAGCCTATGACACTTTCCTGATCGACATGCACATGCTGTGCAAAATTCGTGAAGATCGTGAGTTCGTGAAGCGATTCGAACATTCATTCGAAAAGACAATCGATTTCTATTTCACACGGAAACAGGAACACCAAAATGAAAACGATTCGGAATTGCAATCGTTTTACTTTTTCATTAAACGTCATAAAATATATTGCACATATATCCATGTTCCTTAGGTATCTTTGACCTGATCTAGTATATTTGTCATCTACTTAGTTTTTACGCAAATCGCCTCGAAATTAGGAACAGGATCTGATGGCTCACTTACGGAATGAACTATACGTCATGTAACTCAAGATTTTCACTCCGTCAGCTAAGTTGAAATTGCGCAACTGTCAATCTACCGCAGCAAATTAGCTCGCCCCGGGATTCTCCAGTCTGCATTGTTGTCTCAGCTACTTACAATCGCTTCACTCACCATACTTTGGTTCTGTAATGATGATCAGGCAGCTTAACTTGTTTAATTAATCCCTGGTAATGATAAGGGCACTTTGCCTAGCCAGTTTTGCAGCAGCTTCGAAAGTTTTTGCGCGCCAGTTGCAAAGTTTTTGTCAAAGCAGCACAAAACTTGCAGCCCATTTTTGTGGCTGCTGTTGTAGTTGTTGTTGTTGTTGTTGTTGCTGGTCAAACATTTGATATGCGCCCGCCCATCCCTGCATGTCAGCAGCCGTCTTGTTGTTTACTTTTCCAATTGATTGAGCCGCTTCAGCTTCAGCCTGACTGCCCCGGTCCAAAGTTGTTCGTCAACGCAACGCCCCTTTCTCTCCTCTCTCCCTGTGTGTCTGTTATCAACGCGGTGGCATCAAATGAAGCATGAAGTGTTGAGGCGAGACGCAGCCACCGCAACAACAGCAGCAGCTCAAGACTCGCACCGGACTCCCGAGTCTTGTCAATGTCAAGTGCAAAGCGAGAGGAAAATCAAACAGCAGCAACGCCCACACGAAATTAGGGCCTGAACATTGAAGCGAAACTTAACTAAACGGAAGTAAGTTTTAGTACAAATATTTTCAAATCGGAGACGGCAACTGCCTGGCCTGCTACGAAACACTTTCGGTGGCTCACCTTGCCTTTGGCTGCGACACAAATTGAAAGCGAAAAAACCACGAAAAAACAACGCTTAATTCAATAAAGACAAACGGACAACAGCAACAACAGCAATACAACAACAATAACAGAAAAAGTTTATAATAACAGCGGACACAAATTAATTTTGCAAGCCGTCGCCAGCGACACAAATTGCCGTGTCATGTCCAGAGTTGAGTTAAGTTTTTTTTTCTGTTTGTTTATGGGTTTTTTTTCAGTTGTAGTTGTTGTTGCCTTTTCTTTTGCATTATGAAATGCCCTTTTGAAGTTGGGGAATAGCTAAAGTACATGCAGTTGGTTGAAGCTTACTTGAGGCCAAGAAGTTGTACCAAAAGCAGTTGGGAACTGCTTTCGGTAGCTCCAGTATGACCTTTCAACAGAAAAGTCAAAATGTCTTCAGTCTCCGCTCCAGTGTGACCATTTAACTGAAATGTCAAAATGACCTCCCCACTTCCCCCGTAGCAAAAGAGAACTTTTCAAAATGTGTTACATTTATTTGTTTCTACAAACAACTACCAACATATTAAAGTTTGTTTAGAGATAAATTATTGCAGATGCCAAACTGCAGGCGGAGACGCCGGTGTCATCATCATCGGCGCCTTAACCCGGTACCATCTTCTTGTCTTCCGCAAAAATTGCCATCCTCTCAGCGTATAAAATCATATATGTCTGTGCCAGGGTAGGAGGATATATGTCACATCTGTCATCTCGTTCTGCTCTCACTTACCTATTCATGTTCCGAGTGTAAGTCATCAGCGCATCTTCGTGTAAAATTTTGCATCTATCAAGTGTCTTCTGTGTGTTTAACGGAAAATTAGCAACAACTGTAACCAAAAAGCGTTAGTCTGGATCTTAAGAATACCACTCGTTAACTGTTGTTACCTCGAAGTGTTACATTTTCAATAGGCCAAACAAATTCACATACTTTCACGTTTTGATAATTTAGAATTTGGAGCTCGAGCAGATCCGAGCTGTTCTCTGTTCGATTTATTTTTCGGGACTGACGAAAAACTATGTCGACCACAGGCAGGCATACTTGACATTATGTAAAGCGCCTGCTCTGATGAAAAAAAATTTTGGTTGATTTGTTTTCAAAAATTTTTGCCGAAATTAAAGCGTTGTAAATTTGGAATTTAGATTTTAGATGTTCTCCGTTTGGTTTATTTTTTGGGACTGACGAAAATCTGTGTCGACATCAGGCAGCAGTAGTTGACAGTTGTATGTTAAAGGCCTGCTTGGATGAAAAAAATTATGTTTGAAATTACCAATAAAATTTGAACTGTTTAAAGCCTACTTGGATGTGAAAAGTTTTGAACTATTTGCAGAAATTAAAGGCTACTTGGATGAGAAAAGTTTTCAACTATTTGTAGAAATTAACAAAAGAATATGAACTAAGTTTTATATTTTGAACTCCGAACTGGACTAAAGGGAAACTGTGTCGCCAATAGGCAGGTCTGCGCACGCATACACACTTGCAGTATGTCTCAGTACACGCAGCACACTTTCGGTAGGTGTCTCAAGGAAACAAAGTGAACAAAAATTAGAAACCAGTAAGAAAGTCGATCAAGGCCGACTATAATATTCTTTGAACATCTTAAAGTTTGTGTTTATGGCCGGTGTTGCCCACAAAATTGTTTGCTTTCCTTATAGCTCTATTAAAGTTCATTCGAACTTTACCATTCCTCTCCTGATTACTAAATATACCCAGAAGGTATGAACATCGAAGATATAAAGCTTTTTCCAACCTTCTTACAATAATCAGGAGCCACTTTGATGGCAGACAACTCAAATACGAGTCAGATAGTCGCACTGAACCTCATTCAATCTCAGCAGGGGTACCCTAGGGCTCAGTCCTGGGCCAGCTCCAGTGAAATTTAGTGTTGGGCTGTTCATGAGTGAGTGAACAAAATTGAGTTGTTCACTAAACTGAGGTGGCCGGTTGACTCAGCGGCTAGTGTGCGCGACCGCTGTGCAAGAGGTCGAGGCTGTTGGCGCCAGCTTTGTAGTAATTAGCCATGAAAAGCTTCTCAAAAAATGCCGTTCGGATTCGGCGTTAAACTGTAGGTCTCTTTCTCTTGTGCGAAAATAAAAAGCGCACAAGCCAAGAGGTTGAGAGAAGCTCAGCTTTGCCTCTTTGGGGCTGTGTGATCTTGACTAGCCATTTTAACTTAACTAAATTGAGCAAGTGAACTTGCTCTTCATTAATTGTTCATTTTTGTTCAGTGAGAGTTATTAAGTTGTTCTTGTTTAGTTGTTCACTTGTTCAGTTGTCCTGTTCACTCGCTCTTGTTCTGTGAGTTGTTCTTTTTCAGTCAGAGTTGTTCACTTGTTATTTTTCACTCGCTCTTGTTCTGTGAGTTGTTCACTTGATCTTGTTCAGCCGCTCTTGATCTGTGAGTTGTTCATTGAGAGTTGTTCAATGAGTTGTTCAGTAACTTTTTCACTGAATTTGGTGACTCTTCAGCAGTTTTTTGTCCGCGTGGCTGATTGTTCATTGTAAGCAACATGCTGGCATGACCAGCAACGAAGGATTAAAATTAGTTTGAATGATCGCTAATCATCACAATGCCCAGGTGTAAAGCTGTTCAACAATTGGAACAGCACATATCCAACAAAACGGCCTACAATTCAAACCAACACTGAACAGCTGAACAACTGAACAAGTGAACAATAACAACTGAACAAGTGAACAACTTGAGTGAGTTGACTCACTTAGAGAAAAAGAACAAGTGAACATAATATAATAATAAATGGCTTGACACAGCCCCAAAGAGCCAAAAGCCGAGCCTCTTTCAATTCTCTTAGCTTGTGCGCTTCTAATTTTCGCACAAGAGAATGGGACCTACAGTTTAACGCCGAATCCGAACGGCAGCTTGAGAAGCTTTTCATGGCTAATTACTACAAAGCTGGCGCCAACAGCAGAGAGGCGTGATCGGGTGTAACGTTTATTCAAAGAAAAAACTTTCCATTAGATGTTCCGAGGCGGGATCGAACCCACGACCTATTGCACAGCGGTCGCGCACACTAGCCGCAAGTGAACATGCTTAGTGAAATGAATCACTTTTACCCAACACTAGTGGAATTGGTTGTACGTTGACATCGTGCAGAACCACGAATAGTTCGTTTTGCAAACGACGAATCGATAGTGGTAGTGGCAAAGCAGATTACAACAGTGGAGAGAGTGTGTGTGTGGAACAAGGCAATTGGTAACATCATCCGGTGGCTTGACTCTGTTGGCCTTGGGCTAGCCGCTCACAAGACGGAGGCTGTCCTTGTAAGCAGCAGAAAGATCGTAGAGACGGCGAAAGTTCTGGTAAGCACAGAAATAATAAACTTCAAAGAGAGAAATCGGGCACCTCGGAGTCATGCTTGACACGTGACTCTTCTATCGCGAGCACCTCCAAGCTGAATGTAGGAAATGCCACCGTCCTTAAGTCCACCATCCTTTATGATGTGAAGATCTAGTATAAAGCGATGAGTGTGCTAAGCTACAGTAGAACTGTTCGCTCTACGTACCGGCTATATGCGCTGCGTGTTTGTAGCGATTTCAGCACCAAGTCCGACGGTGTAGCACTTGTGATTGCAGGAATGGTTCCTTTAAAGCTAAAGCTATAGCCAAGGCTACTCCTACAGATCAGCCTAGGAATTCGACACAAGAGGACGCTAGGAGCGAAAGCATTAGGCAAGGGCAAATCAAGTGGGATACGTCGTCGAAGTATCAGTGGAGCTTTCGCCACATCCCCCAAATAAAGAACTGGCAAGGAAGCAAGTTAACCATTGGCTTATCCAAGTTCTGAGTAGCTAAGGGTGGGTTAAAAGTTATTCACATCGTTCCTCCCCCCAAAAAACTTGGTATGAAATAGAAGACGGTAAACATATTCTCTTCCACTGCAGACGAATTGCAGTCGAACGAGAGAGGCTGGCATCGAGTGTCGGGGCACTGATCAGAGCCCATAACCAGGTTTCTGTTATGATAGAGAGGAAAGAGCAAGTTTGCTGCCATCACGATGAAGGAGCATCGCAGACTAGAGAGGAGCAGAGCAAATGCGGTTATGACGGGGCTTCCCCTGTGGAGCAATGCTTAACGGCCTTCCCCCAGGGGTTGAGACCAGTCTTCTGTAACTGCATTTGCATTAGTAATCTTCCCGATGTTTGAAACGACAACGCAATGGAGTCGGCGAATAAGTTATAGAGGTATATCCTTTCTCAATGCATTGATGTAGCTGTTTACACCAGTTCTGCTATCGCGTCTTATTAAAGTGCACGATATTTAAGGGGAATACCAAGGTGATTTCAGTGAGGGCTTCTCGTCAGTAGACAGTATTTTTGCTTTGAAGTCGCACGCATACACACTTGCAGTATGCCTCAATACTGGCAGCACACTTTCGGTAGGTTCTTTCCAGCAAAGTGTATCAAGGAAACGAAGTGAGCTCTTATAAAATCTATTGTTGAGCAGAGTGCGTTGAGAAAATTCAGCATCGAAATGTTATTCTGGTTTCTAGGGTAACTGTTTTAAGTCCGACTGCCTGTAAGGGACCACTTTTTGCGAGCTCTGAACTACGACACCGAACAGATGACCTAGTTTAGACTAAAAACGCGTAGACCCTGCACAGCTAGGTTCTCCTTAATATCCCGAAGTGAATACAGAAGTCGCATATTCTCGTTATGCTCAGTCTGCAGGGATTCGACGATTGAAGGTTGGAATCCGGTATAAACAACCAATGTTTGCTTTCGATGTGCTCGTAAAGCGCCTAAAATCCAACTTGATACCTTGTTATAAGCAATCTGGTTCCATTCTTGCTCGCAAATTTAGTTGACCGTCTCAGCTCCAGTGTAACCAGCTCGCCTTCCATTTCCCACCCCCACATTGAAATACATACTTATTCGGGTGGATAAAGCATTCGTCTATTTGGGTTTGTTTTTAAATTTTCAGCAACTACCAATACAAAATATTTTCTGATCGACCAAGGATGCGAAGCTTGCAAAAAAAAGGCGCCGTCATCAAAAACGCCTTTAGTTCGGTACCATCCTTTGTAAACAATATTTTCTTTCTCTTGGCAAAAAAATCGCATCTGTTCGAGGGGGGAAATATATCACAACTGTTATAAATTTCTGTTAATTCACTTACGTTTCAAGTTTTGGAGTATAAGTATATGTAGTAGAGTCTCCGTGTACCAATCTTGCACATTGCAAGTGTCTTCTGTGTTCGCATAATTAGCAACAACTGTAACCGAAAAGAGTTAGTCTCGTTCTTAAGAACACCAATGAACTGTTCTTACCGTAAGTGTTCAATTGAAAAGGCCAAAATAACTCACATTTTTTTCCTTTACAAATTTAGAATTTAGATCTCTGTGCCCCGAGATGTTCTCTGTTCGAATTGTGTTTTGGGACTGACGAAAACATGTCTCAACAACAGGCAGCAGTACTTGACAGTTGTATGCTAAAGGCCTGCTTGGATGAGAAAAACTTCAACTTCCATTTATTTTGTTTTAATATTTGAAATTATGTGGAGAAATTACCAAAAATGGTCAAAGAAATTACCAGTAATGCTCAATCGATGGAACGGAAATGCGCGTTTCTTGGGGGGAATTTAATTCACTTGATAAAAAGCTGTGATAATTAGAATCCCCAAATGCCGTGGTCATTGTGAGGGAAGGAGAAGGGGAATGGAACTGGTAAGTAAATTCAGGTAGCCGCCGGCTACTTAGCATATCAATTTGGGCCACATTTTGATAGTTTTCCTTTATCCGTTTATCAAAATTAATTGCACTAAAATGCAAGCTGGAAATATAAGTACAAAAAATAGGGGAATGTTAACTTCGGATCGGCTGAAGTTTTGTATACCCTTGCAGTTTGCTTTTATTCCGGTTACTCGTAGAATAAAAAGGGTATACTGAAGTCGTGCAAGTGTATGCAACAGGCAGAAGGAAGCAACTCCGACCCCATAAAGTATAAATATTCTTGATCAGCATCAACAGCCGAGTCGATATAGCCATGTCTGTCTGTATGAACACCTAGATCTCGGAGACTAGAAGAGCTAGAGCCACCAAATTTTGTACGTATAGGAGTCTATTGTCCCTAGGCAGATCAAGTTTATTTCATATTTGGGCCACGCCTCCTCAAGCCCCACAATAGAAAAAGTTGAGTAACTCCTACAATTTTGAAGATATCAAGCCCATATTTTGCAGTGTAGTGTATGTTCCCAATATCAACAAATATATTGGATAAAATATGACAGGGCTATAAAAGTTATAAAAAGCGTTGCATACTTTTTGGCGTCGCAAGCGCTATTTGCTTACATAATGTTGAAATGTTCTCGTTAATGTTAATGCTCTTTTAACCAACATAAGGAAATGCTAGACGACATTAATTTTCCTGAGTAACGGGTATATCGAAGTCGGTCAGGACCGACTTTAACTTAAGCTCTCGTTCTTAATAAGACTACTTTTCGGACCTTACTTTTCTATGGGAGCTATACTATATAGATGACCGATTTCGACCAAATCATAAAAAAGCATAACAAACTGTTAATTACAAAATTTGGAGGCGATCCCAATTAAAACAAAAAAGTTTTTCTCACTAGAATTCTTTTTTCAACCGATTATTCATACTGCAGCTATATGCTATAGTCATCTGATTTTGACAAAACTTTTTAGAATAGTGTAAAAAGTATATAAAATAAATATATGCCAACGTAAGGGACGTTTCCATTAAAAACAAAAAAGTCTTTCTTACAAGAACTTGTTTTTCGAACGATCGTTCCTATGACAGCTATATGCTATAGTCATCCGATTTGAACCAAACTTTGAAGAATCGTGTGGGAGCATATAAAACAAATACATGCCAATTTTGAGGACATTTCCATTGAACACAATAAAGTTTTTCTAACTAAGACTTATTTTCGGACTCAACTCAATCTTGAAAACAGATGCTTTCAATTCGAATGTTTTTTTCAGACTATAACATATGCTGGTGAGGTATCAGTGTGGGACCATCCTCTAAAGAGATGAGCGAGTACTTAGAGAAAGCCAACTTAGCCCACGACATGAACCCAATTACTTATTGGCGAGCCAATATGGATGAATGGACTAAGCTGTCTGAAATCGCATTTCGTTACTTAATTGCGCCTGGAAGTTCTGTACCATCTGAACGGATGGCATCCGCAATCAAACTAGTGGTTTCCGACACCCGCAGCAGAATGACTGGGGAACATATTAAGCAGCGGGGTTTCTTAAAGTCTTTGGCCAACCACCATTGGTAAAGAGCAATCAACAATCTATATGAGAATCAATCTGTCACTTTATAATTCTAGTAAGCTAAGGGTCGATTTCTCATTTTCTAGATAGCTGCTAGTTGTTAGATAAACTCACAATTTACTCTGTTATTTGTTAGTTTATGTGACAGATAGCTATGTATGGAAGATGTGAAATCGGCTCTAAATCTGTTAGTCTTTGAGGTTGATTAAAAAAAAAATTTCTCTACCAAGTTTCTTTGAAAATATAGTCTAATTTCACTAAAACTAAAACTAAGTCATTTTTATACCCTTGCAGAGGGTACTATAAAATTGTGCGGATGTTTGTAACGCATTGAAGGAAGCATCTCCGACCACGTAAAGTATATATATTCTTGATCAGCATGACGAGCTGTTTCTATGCTATCTCCTCCGTCAGTTTTAAAGCTATCCTCACCAAACTTTGCACGAAGTCTTCTGGTACAAGTACACATTTGTCGGAACCGGCCGGATCGGATGACTATAGCATATAGCTGCCATAGGAACGATCGGTCGAAAAACTAGTCTTAGTGAGAAAAACTTTTTTGTTTTTAATGGAAACGGCTCCAGAGTACGTATTTCTTAGTTTAGAATCCTTTCCTATGATTTCACTAAGTTTGGTCGAAATCGGATGACTATAGCATATAGCTGCCATAGGAACGATCGGTCGAAAAACTAGTTCTAGTGAGAAAAACTTTTTTGTCTTTAATAAAAACGTCTTTATCATTGGCATACACTTATTTTATATACTTTTACACAATTCTACAAAGGTTGGTCGAAATCGGATGACTATAACATATAGCTCCCATAGGAACGATCGGTCGAAAAACTAGTTCTAGTGAGAAAAACTTTTTTGTCTTTAATAAAAACGTCTTTATCATTGGCATACACTTATTTTATATACTTTTACACAATTCTACAAAGGTTGATCGAAATCGGATGACTATAACATATAGCTCCCATAGGAACGATCGGTCGAAAAACTAGTTCTAGTGAGAAAAACTTTTTTGTTTTTGATGAAAACGACCTTTTTATTGGCATGTTCTTATTTTATATACTTTAACACATTTCTACAAAGTCTTATCAAAATCGGATGACTATAGCTTATAGCTGCAGTATTTCGTAATTAACAGTGTATTATGCTTTTCCATGATTTCACCAAGTTTGGTCGAAATCAGACATCTATATCGTGTAGATCCCATAGAAAAGTAAGGTCTTAGTTAGAAAAACTCTTTTGTTTTCAATGGAAGCTTCAAGGGTATACAAAACTTCGGCCGAGCCGAAGTTAACTTTCCCCTATTTTTATCTTAGGCCATAGCTATTGGAATGATCCGATAGAATGGCCATTGGCACTGTTCATTAGTAGTCTGATGGTGTAGACTTTTTGTAACAGCTTTTCGGTTTTCTTGTAAGCTTTTGACAATATCGATTAATATATATATATCGATATTTTTTGGACTCGATATATCAAATATCGATCATGAAATTTTTGATCTTTGATATTATCGATATTGATATTTTGAGAAATATCGACAACCCTAATAGTAAACTAAGAAATAAGAGTTTGGACGCGTTTACATTGAAGACCGAAACGTTTTTCTCACTAAAACCGATCGTTCGTTTCATGTGGTAACACGTTTTGGTTTTGTTTAGAATTTCTTCTTGAGGATCTTCAATGTTATTTTACAGAAAACTAGCCAGTTCGTCCCACACTTGAACGTAGAAATGTCTGGATATCTAACTTGTTGCTAAAACACTTGAATTCGCTTAAGCTTTTATAGTGATCTCTGGCGTTATTAGTTGATCTATCGGTAGAATTTTGGGAAGAATTTAATGCTTAAGTATTCCCAAATGTTCCTTGCTTTTCTTTCTGACCTTTGTGTTGCCTTTATAATATTTTAGGTAACTTCAATCAGATCGGGTAGTTTCAATCGCTTAACTATTTGAAGCTTCTCTTCTAAGAAAGAGTACATCTTAGTCGTTTTTCCGCTGTTTTTATGGTCGCTTAGCTGGTTTTTTTTTCTGCTCATTCACGCACCTGTGTACCAACTGGGCAACTGGACAACTGGGAGAGTGTGAGTCCAGAGTCGAGATCATAATTACAAGCGGCAACTCTCCAATCGCTTGGCGTGTTTTATTTCTCTCCTGTTTTTTTTTTCTCTCTCTCCTTTTTCTTTTGGGAGGGGAGCAGAGCAAGTAATTTCCACTAATTACGAGACAATGAGTTGGTAAAAGCAAAACTGCAACTGCAACTGCCACAATTGGGCAGCGGAAGAGTGAGCGTGCGAGCGAGAGGGGGGAGGGAGAGGTGATCTTTAGGCGCATGATTTGCGTTTTGCGGCTGGGACAAAGTGTTAACGGGGCCCTCACTCAAAGCCACAGACGCAACCGACGCGAAGACTTGTCTTGCTTTGACTTTTGCCTTCATCTTTAGCGTCGTTTGGGGGGCTAAATTAAATTTTTAAACACTCATAAAAACAAATCAAATAAATTTCCATAATTGCCAGCAAAAAAAAAAAAAAAAAAACTGCATAATGGCCCAGGTGCCGCAATGTGCGTAAAATGGGGCGTGGCTGTGTCTAGACAGGGTAAAATTGTCACTCATTCGACTCAGGCGACAGGTTAGCCAGCATCCAAGTACCAAGTGTCAACTTATGTGGTACACACCTTACCCTTAAGCATTTCTTTGTTTCCTTAATTTATGCACTCCAGCTACTTGGCTTAGTTCAAAGCGACTTTGTGCATTTGCCTATTGTGATTTATCTTTATCATTTCTATATTTTAATAATCTGTCTTTTATTTAAAGTGAGTTTTTTTTTTCCTTCTTTTCCAATGATGCATGACCCAGACACAGCCCAAGAGTTGGGGATTATGTGTGTGTGTGAGTGTGCGTTAAGTTGTCATTATGATGGACAACTTGGTTACGTGCTTCGATTTTGTAAAGTTAAGCTGAGACTTGGGTAACAAAATGTGCATTTTCTAAAAAAAAAATACTTCTTTTGGATTTTAGGTACACAATTTTACAGAAAGAAAATATAGAGGAAAGCTTTCCTTGGCTCTACCGAAGTTTATATACCCTTAATTATTTTCACAATACAATCAAATTTTCGCTTTGAGCACTGTTATGTGGATGTGGCATCTAACTACAACTTCTCGAACTCAATCACAAAGTCTTCGAATGAAGCGCCATCGATGTCTGTACTAACGCGCACCTTAACCTGAACCTGAACCACAAATCCCTTAACCGAGGCGTCGATGACTTCATCGACGTGAGGCATCATCAACCTCAACCGAGGCATCACAAAGCCATCACCGAAGCCCTCAACTAAAGCACCACGAAGCCCTCGACAAGAGGCAACCACAATCTCAACTGAGACGTATCAATCAAGGCTTCTCAAGACTAGAGCCAACACTATAACGGCTCGAACGAACTGGCTTATTCACCCCCACTAATAGCAAACATCAATTTTCTAAAGTTTCATAGCAATCGGATGAACGGTTAAGGCAGACTTAAGAGACAGACTGACAGACAAACATTCATTCGTCCTGGAAGGATTCCACGCCAGGGAGTACGTTGTGGTAGCGTACTTGGATATCCAACAGGCATTTGACCGCGTCTGGCATGATGGCTTACTAGCCAAGCTGAAGGGAATGCTCAATCCTCAGCTCTTCTTGATGGTCATATCTTTCCTATCTGACACGACATTAAAAGTTGGCCTTGCAACCCAGAAGAAGAGGATTCGAGCTGGAGCACCTCAAGGTAGCGTTCTGGGACCAACACTCTACAGCCTGTTAACAGCAGACATGCCTACTGCTTTGGACATTCCAACTGAGAAGCCGCAGGACCTTCTAATCGCCACCTTCATGGCGCGTGACATATGCATATACTCGGCAACAGGCGCTTTGCAAGAGTATCTCAAAAGGTTTGAGAGCTGGGCCTGTCGTTGGAACATCTCCATCAACCCTGAAAAGTTCGTATCTGTCACCCATACGTTGAGAAGAGACTGTAGCCCTGGCGTCTTCCTGCATGGAGAGGTCCTCCCTCACAAATTGGCCCACATGTATCTTGGAGTGACACTTGACAAGTGGCTTACCTTTAAACAACATGCCGCCGAAGTAGCAGGCAAGCTTCACAGCAAGGCGAAGAGGATGAGTTGGCTACTCAACGCCAACAACAAACTCTCGCTAAGGAACAAGATCCTCATATACAAAGTGATCCTGGCACCGATTTGGAGGTACGGCGTTCAGGTGTATGGACTCGCCGCGAAGACCCACCTGAACAAATTCAGGGTCTTCCAGGCCAAAATCCTGAGGAGGATTACTGGAGCCGAGTGGTTCATCCGAATTCGAGACATTGAGAGAGAGTGTGGCGTTTCGATGGTTGGCGACACAATCAACAGCCAAGCAGCGAGGTACTTGGATAAGGTCGCCGCCCACCCAAACAACCTCGCCAGGCGCTTACTCCGATCGCGTAGGATCAACGGGATCAGGGCAAGATGCAGGCTCCTTAGGATCCACCCAGGTGACCTGGCTAATCAAAGGATTTAGTCCAAAACCTGATTGAGACTCCAACTTTCCCATCCCTTTAAACCTATACCCCCTCATCCCTTTACCAACCTAAAATTTAATCTTAGAGTTAAAATCCTTACATCTAAGCACACACAAAAACAAACCTCAAACTGTTTTTCATGAAAGTAATCAATTTCTATAGCAAAACTAAATTCTTTCCCGCCTTCACATTCAAAGCTGTTATTTGCTTTTGTTAGTGGTAACAATTGTAACGAAGCCCGTGCTATCGATAACGATATCGATGCAAATGGATGCTTTTATTCCACCACTAATTCCTATGACTTTGCCGGAAGACATCTTTCAACACAAGAATGCAAAAAGTCAAAAATGCCGAGCAAAATATTTGATAACTTAGGTAAAAATTCGGTCCATAACCGCGTATTAAGTTTAATTTCAATTACTTTTGCCTTTGCTGGCCATTCCATTTGGTTTCTTTTTCACGCATCACTTTACCTTTGACTCAACTGTCAAAATTGCGTTTGGTTTGTGCCCCTCGTTTGTAGCTGCTATCAGGTTCATTCGCTTTCGTTACTTTGGGGAAGTAAGACCTCCCCAATTTTATTTTTCTTTGATTTTCCGTGAAAATGGTTAATTTCTTACTTTATTAAAATTTCTTTAAATAATTTTTGTTGAATATTGCTAAACTAAGGCTCTCAAATAACTTAAGTTTAGTGTACGGTAGCTGTTTATTTATTTTTGTTTGTTCCGCTTGGAGAACTACAGGAACAGCCGCAATTTGTCTTAATTGATTTTGACTTGCAACTTTCAATTTGGAACCTTACAGAATGCAATCATCACCTAAGTAGCTGTAGTCTGGAATACCTTTTTACTCAAAAATTTTTTTGTTTTCGTTGCTGTGTAAATCAAAATGGCCCTCTTCCAACATTTGAAGCGGCGGTGGGCAAGCCCTTGCTCCCATAGCTTGGAGAGTTATTTAACGTCAACTGGCTTTGCGCATTCGCATTAAAAATTGCCATACTTCTTAGAGTCGCCGTGCACTAGGAGACAAAACGACAAGTGCAATTGCCTCGCTCTGAAGCGAGCTAAAACAACAAGTCTATTGTCTATACATGCAGTGTTTGACTCGTCGACTCTTATTCTCTCTTATTATGGTTGTTTTCTTTTTTGGTGTTTTTTCTTATACTGCTCCCAAACTCAAATTTCGTGCCCACCGCTGATTTGAAGTCAAAATTCCAAACAAATTTGCAACTTGTTAGCCATTTGAAGTGTATAAGGGATCTAGCTAACCCGCCCGCTCATTCGCGAGCAAGTTGTAAAAAATATTGTTGAAACAATGAAGCGTAAATAGTACTTCATTACTTCTTCTTAACGAACTTCAAAGGAAATTTCCCTGATACTTTATTACTGCTGTGCCATAAATTGAACGGTGAATTGTCTGAATTTCTCAGAGCTTAAATTATCACTCACTTACTTTTAAACACGCAACTGCCTTAAATATAATTTTATATAATTATAAAAAATTTCGCAATGGAAATACGTTTAAGACTTAAATTCACTTAGAAAAATCATGAATAAAATCGAAGTGGAGAATTCGAAACCGATTCGTTGAACCCTTCAATACGTACTAAAGATCAAAACAATAATCGAAAGGAGCAGACGACTATTTTCTGGAGCTTGTCAGACCACAGCCCCGGGTAGCGGGAACTCCGGCTATGTTAAAAACATTTGGACTATTTTGCTAGTGAGCTTTTATAATTTTAACAAATGGATGGATGTTAGCCGGCTCGTGGTCAGGTTGATGGGAAAATAATTTTGCTTCTGTTATTTCCAAAATATTTCGGTTACTCTTTGGCAACCGTCTTCAGGGCAAACTACAATAAATTACACCATTATTTAACATAATCACAAAGCAGTTGACGTACAATTAGTTCGCGGGTAGATGTCTGTATAATTGAGCGCAGTTCTGAGTGTGCGTTTTGTAGTTGACTGATTCGTTTTGTCATTAAGCGTGTCGAAAGAAACTAACTGGAAATTTATCAACTCCGATTCCGCATGATTTGATCGAGATTGAAAACGGATAAATACGCAAATGAGTCTCAAGGAATTGCTCAAGTTTTTCGTTGAATTCGACTTTTTTTACCCTTGCAGAGGGTATTATAAAATTGTCCGAATGTTTGTAGCGCATTGAAGGAATAGGTGAATTTTGAATTTTTTTGAAAAGTACTTATTCATTCATCAATATCCATTTTGTCCCCTTCAAATTAATCGCCCTCGGATATAATATACATGTGCCAACACATTTTCCAATCCTCAAAGCACTTCTGAAATGCGCTTTTCGGTATGGCCATCAGCTCGTCCTTCGATTCTGACTTGATCTCATCAATTTTGGCAAATCGCTTTCCTTTCATTGGTCTCTTCAGTTTTGGAAATAGGAAAAAGTCGCAGGGAGCCAAAACTGGTGAATACGGTGGTTGAGGCATGATTACGGAGTTGTTTTTGGCCAAAAAATCACGAACAAGCATTGATGTGTGAGCTAGACATTATCGTAATGCAGAATCCACTAATTGTTTTTCCACAATTCCGATCGTTTGAGCCGTATTGCTTCATGCAAATGTTGCATAACTTCCTTGCAGTATTCCTTATTAACTGTACGACCTCTTGGCAGGAACTCATGATGCACCACACCATTGTAATCAATGAAAACAGTGAACAAACCCTTCACATTTGATGAACCTTGGCGTGTTTCTCTCGGTCTGGCTCATGTGGCAAAATCCATTGGGATGATTGGGCCTTGGTTTCGATGTTATAACCATATACCCACGTTTCGTTATCAGATATGACCCGTTTGTCGTTGACGTCATTCAACAACTCCTACTAATGCGACGTTGCTTTTGCTCAAAATGTAGTAATTTCGGAACAAACTTCGCTGCCACACGTTTCATACCCAAAACATTGATATGCCATCATTTTATAATACCCTCTGCAAGGGTATACAAAAATTCTAATTTATGACAACAAAAGGAGAGGGGTGTGGTGTTATGGATAGAGTTGATCCCGAATGGATCAATTTTTTGGTTCAGTGTAAGTATGTTAGCCGTTAAGCTGAATATCGTACTGAAATAGTAATCTTGAAACAAATCGGCCCCTGTTAAGTTGTATATCGTAGGTCTAATGAACCAATCATGCGAGTATCGGAATTACAAAAACCGACTATTCAGTTAAGGAACTAAAAATCGCTTTCAAGAAATAATTCTAAAGAAATATTTTACCTGTCCAGTTGAATATCGTAACTGTTATAATAAGATTTTGTCAATAAAACAGCTCTAAGTAATTAAGATTATTCAAACCGAATATCGTTTTTGGGAAGTAATCTCCAATAGCTGTTTCTCTGGTACAATTGTATTATGAGAAAATTTTGCGCAAAGCGAAAATACTGAATATCGCACTCAAATGTAATTTTGAAAAAAAAATCTTTCCCTTCTTAAGTTGTATAAGTAAGCCTCATGAAAAATTTTTGAGAATATCGTTATTAAATCATAGTCTGAAAGAAATTAATTCCTCTTCTTAGTTTAATATCCTAAGTGGTTTAATATGATTTGGCAATACTTGAGCTCTTTATAATAAACAATGGGCCCTGTTCCGGTTTTCGAGTCGATTTTCGTGTAAACGTTATGGTTTTGCTTCCAATTTGAATAACGTTGTATAGACGGTGAAAAATATTCCTACTGTTACTTGTTCTGGTATAAAAAGCTCGAAATCGATTGGTCAATGCCAAATGAATTCAATTCAAGAAAAAAAAATAGGGGAAAGTTAACTTCGGCTCGGGAAGTTTTGTATACCCTTGCAGCTTCCATTGATAACAAAAAGTTTTTCTAAGACTATTTTTGGGACATTACTTTTCTATGGGATCTATACTATAAAGATGTCTGATTTCTATTAAACTTGGTGAAATCATGGAAAGGCATAATACACTGTTAATTGCGAAATTTGGAGGCGATGTCATTTAAGACAAAAAGTTTTTCTAACTTGAACTTCTTTTTCGACCGATCATTCATACTGCAGCAATATGCAATAGTCATCCGATTTTGACCAATCTTTTGTAGAAATGTGTCCAAAGTAAATAAAAAAATGAAAGTAGTCATGCCAATGATAAGGACGTTTTCATTAAAAAAAAAAGTTTTTCTCACTAGAACTAGTTTTTCGACCGATCGTTCCTATGGGAGCTATATGCTATAGTCATCCGATTTCGACCAATCTTTGTAGAATTGTGTAAAAGTATATAGATTAAGTGTATGCCAATGATAAGGACGTTTTCATTAAAAACAAAAAAGTTTTTCTCACTAGAACTAGTTTTTCGACCGATCGTTCCTATGGGAGCTATATGCTATAGTCATCCGATTTCGACAAAACTTTGTAGAATCATGGGAAAAGATAGTAAACTAAGGAATATGCCTTTGTAAGGCGTTTCCATTAAAAACAAAAAAGTTTTTCTCTTTAAGACTAGTTTTTCAACCGATCGTTCCTATGGCAGCTATATGCTATAGTCATCCGATCCGGCCGGTTCCGACAAATGTGCAGCGTATTTGTACCAAAAAGACTTTGTGCAAAGTTTGGTGAGGATAGCTTTAAAACTGACGGAGGAGATAGCAAGAAAAGACAGACGGACAGACGGACAAGGGCTAAATAAACTCAGCTCGTCGTGCTGATCAAGAATATATATACTTTATGTGGTCGGAGATGCTTCCTTCTATGCGTTACAAACATCCGGACGATTTTTATAATACCCTCTGCAAGGGTATAATTACGACGAGATCTAGCAACCACAGATTTTTTTTACAACTTAGACGCGAAACATTAACGTTTACACGAAAATCGAGTTGAAAACCGGAACAGACCCGAGTTAGTTTTCAAACCAATTATCGTATAAAGTAATGTACAGCAAATATTTCGCCTGTTAAATTAAAAATCGTAAGTATTATGAAGAAAGTTTGCCGCAAACCCCAGTTGTGTGCGACAACAATTGGCTTCCTTTACTTATTAACTTATTTAGATGTAATCTTAAGAAAATCTTTCTCCGGTAATGATTTATATCGCAAGTGTTTTGAATAAAATTTAAAAAAAATTTTAAATAGATTGTTTGCCCAGTTCTGTTCCAATGCCTTCGAACGATGAAGCTTTTTATACTGGCTGGATGTTTTCTATTTATTCCATATAAAATCGCCCCAATAAGCTGGTATTTCGGTTAGAAAAAAAGTACTGGAAAGTGTCCAAATATTCAAAAACCTCCATCAAACTGAACTTGGTCGGTTTCCAAATGAAATTTTCATGCCACAATTGTATCTTTTTGTGCATGTAACTTGGGGGTATCCTGTCCCTATATTTTGGTTCAACTATTTTGCATTTATTTTGTTTTCCTTTTTTTGTGGATTTTTTGTCAATTTCACGCTCTATTTGTGGGGTTTTTGCTATTTGCCTTTTGTTTGATTTGGTTTGGCATTCATTTCTTATTGCGCTTTGATATTTCACTTTTTTTTTTTTGGACTTTTGACCAATTTGCGGCACACAATGCCAACAAACAAGCAAGCAAACAAACAGCTGGGACAAACGGACAAACAGACAAACATTTGTACCCAAATGATTGGCAGCTTTTCAATGTGGCGCTAATTGAGTTTTTAATTGTTTGACTTGGCACTTGTGGGCTTCGCATTCGCATTCGCTGGGCGGTTCATATAAAAATGCACAAAAATGGAAGACAAATCTCTTTGCGTGCGGCTTTGCCATTTGGCCAAAAGGGGAAAAAAAACTGAAGGGAACCGCCCACCGCCCAATCAATTAGCCAAATTGTGCATAAATTTGTGACGCTTATCAATGTCAATATTATCATTACAACAACAATATTAGCCAAGCGGGCGGCTAATGGGGCAGGGGCAGGGGCGGAGGCGAGGTTGGAGGGGGCGAAAAATTAACACATATTTCATTTGATGGCCTTAGAAAATATTCCCTGCCATAAATTGCAATATCGATAAAATACACGAGACTCACGGCTCACGAGGCCACACACCGCCCACCTCCCCCCACCACCCGCTCACTCATTAGATGTCCTCGTTTTTATGAGCATTCGTGCTTAGAATGGGGCGGCGTTTGGGTGGTGGTGGAGGGAGGTGGAGGGTGGCTTGCAGCAGCGTAGATCTGGTTTGTTGCCTGTCTGCGCAAATGGCGCAGCAAATTGAATTTCATTTATTGATTATCCTGGCGTTTTATTTTATTTTGTTGTCGTCCTGCCTCCTCGAAAATAAGAAAAACAGGAGACGTAACTTGGTTTTACTGATTTGGTTTGGCACATGAAGAGGGCGGAACTGCTACAATTTATACAATTTATGGCCTAACAGAAGGTAAACTCAATTTCTGGGGGGAGGGGAAGCGAAGAGACACAGTTTAGCGGCTGCTATAAAGGGGCGGGCAGAAACTAGTTATCCCCACCCCTCCCCCACCCGTAAACGAATAAAAGTGGAAATTATACGCCAAATAAGTAGTTTGCGGTGGAATTTTTTACGGAAATAAGCTAGAACCAAAAAATTAAATCAGAAACGTTTAGAGAAAGATGCTTGAGGAAATTGCATATCAATCTATTGGAATCCTAACAAATGTTCACTAGCTTGTCGAGGTATTTGGTTGCCTGCTGAAGACATTGTCAATCATAAGAACCTCACTATTCTATTCTGCTCAGGTAAATTGTCTTAGCAGAAAGAGAGTCTGTATCTAATTCTTGCTTCAGCAAGCACATTGCCTAAGATCTGTAGACCATAACTCCATACCAGAGCCAAAATGATATTGTCCCTGAGATACAACTTGTTCTTGGGGGCTCTGTACTTTGATTGACCGTGTCAGCTCACTCCGGTGCAGGTGCAATAGCGGTGAATTTTGCCATAATCAGCAAGCGGAAAGCATCGTACTATAGGCATATCGTGCTTTTTTTTGGGAGAACGCTGACCTAAGAAGTCGCTCCATACTGTGCCACCTCATAGAAAACTGTGCCCATCAGAAAACTTTTGAATACACTCAGGGAAATGTTGCATAGCACATTGGGCCAGATTTGAGCTTGGGCGGCATAAATTCGAGAATTGTAGTTAGACAATTGAAATTTGGCACATTTGATAGACATTAAGTGTATAATAACTGGGCAAAGTTGTACAACAATCCGACCACGCCCACCCTTACCGCCCATATTAAAATAAGGCTCTCTTCAGGTGTAGGCGGCTAAATTTTACATAGTTTTTTAAAACTTATGGAAAGAAATCTGGAAAGAATTTCGTAATTCTGTTTTTTGTATTTGGTTGTACTATTCATTACAAAATATACAAAATTAAAAGTGCAACAATGCGAGGGCTGTTAAAAAAGTTCTCGGCCTTCAAAGTAGGTTCTTCTTGATAAAGGTGTTGATGGTTCGCAGCTTTCCGGGAGTCACTATTATCAGAGAGCAAAACGGGAAATTGGTAAGTATAAATGCCTTAAAGGCTCGAAGACGAAAAAAAAAAATTTGTAAAAATCGCGGCCAGAAAACCAGAAGACGGCCTTAAATTGCCGTTAATTATTTTTTTTTAAAACATGCATTTCTGTTACCTAAATGTTTATATTTAAATTTTAGGTAATTTTTATAATATGTATTTATATTTTAAAGTCATTAAATCATAAATAGTATTTTAATCATGAATTCATATTTTTTTCTTGGCATAAAACAAATTAAATGTCACATTCAAACTTTCTTCTTAGTTTACAAAAATAGAGTAAATAATAGTTTTATTTAAAGGTATATTGAAAAGAGCACTTACTATTATGTTATCCCTGGATTAATTACTATTTAAATTTCATCTAGCTCAACATATAGTTGAATAGAAATCGAATCACAGTCCACTTCAGCATCAGAGTCGCTGTCTATGTCTGGGGAAATGTTAGTGCAGTTAATTTGAAAACTTGCCGACTCTAATAGCTCAATTACCTCGTTTGACAAAGGTTTTTTTTTTGGATTTAAGCTAATCTTTTATTGAGAAATATGCTGGATAGAAGAGGATCCAAGGAGTCCATTGCTCTTTGGAAAACATCTGTCATATTGTTGAGTCTAGAGTTTAGTCGAGCATATGATCGTCTGTCCCATTTATAATACTGGTTGCGTGCTTCAGAAGCGTTTTCCCCAAGACAACCTATTTGTATTTCAGACGAAACTATTATTTGGAAACCGTGTATCAAAATTTTATGTACAGTTGCTGACATCGGATACCATGCGTATTTGGACAAGTATGAGGAGACTATTTTCTGACAAAATTGCTGAAACTTGTAAGCAATAATTGGAAGGTTGCATGAAATTGAAATTAACACGATGTGGAAGTTTTCCAGAAGAGACAAATCAAATTCTAGGACTTCTGCAAATAACTTCACATTTGAAATGCCCTCCTAGCAGTAATGCCATCTTTGGAGTTTCCATTCAGCTTTGGCTTATTCACGTGTAGGCCCATTTCCTTCCACAACCTCTTTTGAATATTTTGTTTTCTTAGTATTATTTCCAAAAATCAAAAATCCAGCATGAAATTGCACGGGCATTTCGGTTGTTTTGTTCCATACATTAAACAGCGTTGCATGGCTGAACGCAAACTTAACTGCAAATATCAAGAGAATACGCGCAAAGCCGCAAAAAGCCGCAAAAATCATTAATAACACGATGAGAAATACACTTTAAGGTCAAACTCTGCATATTTACTTTTTGTCATAAATTGTCATAACGTTAGTTATACTCCACAATCCACGGGCACTTTCGTTTGGTTTTTCTATATAAGGACATAACAAAACGGTAAACAGAAGCAACATATAACAAGAACAACATACAATTTGATTCAGTATTCACATTCTACATACCTTCACCTTTAATTTCCATATTTTAGATTAAATTTTTACGCACAGGTTATAAATTGGCACAAGCTTAAAGTTGAGTGACCGCTTCTCGTTTTTTTAACACAACAAGCAGCTGTCCGAACACTTGACTTTGCAGTCCTGCTAAAAATCCAGGGCTGCACTAATATCAAAACGCTTAGTGGTTTTAATATGCCTAATGTATATTCTTTAAGAATATTCGATAAAAATCACGATTTGTTTCCATAAAAATTTTGAATTTATGCCGCCCAAACTGAAATCTGGCCCAATGTGCATAGTAAGAACTCAAAAATTGACTAAAAGTCACTTTGATTTTACTAAAAATATACTTCAACGCAAAATTTCAGTTACCCCTTGTATATTTCCAATGCAGGAAAATCCATATTGAGTATTACAAGGGGTCTTATTTATGCAAAATTTGTGAATACTTTTAGGCAGATGGTAGAGCTCATTCAATATAAATAATTTTTTAGCCGTGAAGCAACCAGCGTATGCGATGGCGCAACTGGTTGAGACGGCATTCCAATCCTGTTCAGTCCAAAGGCTCCAAGTTCGAGATCCCCCAGAATTAGTAAGAAACTGCTTTCTTTGAATTTTGGAGTAATTTGAGTTTTATAAAAAAAAATATTAAAATTTGACCCTTTCCAGTTGTAACCTACTATATGTAGTTCTTCAGTGCATGCCCGTGGCTCATTCGCAAGCCGAAGTGAACCCCGGGTATGTGTTTAGGAAAAGATCGTACATCGAGCATATTTTTGCTCATTTTAATGTTGTTTTCAAACTACTTAGGCGATTCGAAAGCATTGGGATTGTTGGAAATTTAATAACCTTTCGATTAATATCTTACTTGAAATCATTTCTCATTTCCAAATTGAGATATGGTTTTCAATTCATATTTAAACAAAAGATGCATAAAAAAATTTTTAAATTCGTTGAATTCATTGAAGTATATGAAAAACTTTGACTTACTTCGCGGCTTTTTACTTAACAGCCATATTTTACGGTCCCAGTTGAGGCCGTTAAGCGAGGTATACCTAGGTGTATTGTCATTTACAATTTGGATATAAGCAAAATATGTTCTTAAGACTGACGATATGTGCATTTACAGGGGAATATTTATTGCAGATAACTTCGTGAATACTATATATTCGTTTAGGGTAGTCGTTCTTTATTATTTGTAGCTAAAATATTGATAGTATCTCATCATAAGATTTACGATATTCAGCTTCAGAGGGAAATGCTTCCAATAATGATTCCGGTTGGTGACCTTTGTGTTGTAACAATGAGGTCCCTGACCTCGAGCCGGCAAAAACAACATTGTTGGAAAATGTTTCCTCAAAATAACATCTTGAGCACGATATTCTTTTCTCATTGTCGGTTTTGATCATCTGAAGCTAAGATATTTAGAAAGTATCCTTAAAAGACTTACGATATGCAACTTCACAGAGGAACTTTTCTTCGGAACCAATTCGAGCTCGATACTCACTTAACAAAATAGATTTTTATCCTTTGGAACTACGATAATCACAGAATATCCTCATAAGATTTACAATATGCCATTCACAACGGGAAATATGTCTTTAAGATTACCTGTTGCAAACGATATACAGTTTAGGAAGACGATTTTTATTAGTTGGTGGCTCCTAGTTTATTTCAAGTCACATCGCTCAGCCATAATTTCTAAAAGAACTTGTTTTTGTACGATATTTAAAATTTGAGTTTCATTTTTATACTTGGGGGGTATAGAAATGATTTACGATATTCGTCTGCCAGCAAAATTTCAGGCATATCTTACGTTAATCACACAGATTACAAGGCTTCTTTTTCCAATTTCCTTAAAGTGTTTTTGATACTTCTAATCGTTCTTCCCTCAAATTCATTTATCTGGCTTCTTCTAATTAATATTCTAATATTATCTGACCGCAAGGCTTCTGTTTTCTTACACCTCTTTTCTCACCTTTTTCTTCTCTTTTAGGTTCTTTCTCTGCCTCTCGTCTCGGGTGACGCTTATCGCTGTCTGCCGATCACGCGCCATGTTGGCAGTTTTAATTATGTTGTTGTTGTTGGTGCTACCAATTCTTCTCCATCTCCGTCTCCTCTTTCTTCTCCTTTCGTCCTGCTGTCTCTGTGTGCTGTTGTGGAATGTTGACGAACTGCTGTCGCAATTAATACGCAATCGTTGACGGTCTTCGTCGTCTTCTGCAACTGACACTGCTTAGCTGGCTCCGTATCCACGTCTTGGCCATTCCTTGGCACTATTGGCTATTTATAGATTGGTTATGTCCCCACGCTGCTGTCAGCGACAAAAAACGGTTACCAACTCAACTGGTTAGCGCGTCATTTGCTCTGATATTTCCATGCCCTTTAGTTAGGTAACAATTTGCCAAAGGTATGCGAATTCTAACACAAACATCGATTTCGCAGAGTAAGTGTATTTAATATTCGTATTCTCTGCACTATTCTGCTGATTTTCCCTACGTAATGAAATAATGTGAATTTTTTTCCGCTTTTTCTGTCAGTGGCAGACTTTTTCTCTCGCTTTTTTCTGCGCTGTGGGTTTATGAAAGCTTCAATATGAAGTACTCTTCGAGGTATCTAAGCAATTGTTCGATATTTGCAGCAAACGGTTGCTACAGCTCCTCCGCCTCCCCCTTTCCAACTCAACCACACGCTGGTTTTTTGCTCCCTCTCTCGCTCTGGGAATGTAATTATTTCAAACTGTCGCTGCTTCCGTTGAGTGACTTTCCTCCCATTGCTGCTGCCTCCCCCCACCCCTGTGTCATTTCCTTTGCCACGTTACTTTTTTCTGCCACTTTTGGCTTCAATTTCAAAATGCAAAATCAATAAATTCGCTTGGGCTAGAAATGCGGGCACCCAAGTTAATTTTCGTAATTGGCATCTTAACAGGGTTATCTGCATTTGCATTTGCCTTGCCCCGCCCCCTTGATCAATTATGCAGCTGGCGTGCGCTCTCCCCCTACCCCCCCACCCCTCCCTCCCTCCCTCCCTCTGCCAGGCATTAAAAAAAACTTTTGACTGTCAACTAAATTTCATATTTGAATTTTGTGTGTGTCTGCAGCGTTTGTTCTTTTGCATTTAAATGAGGTTTTCAGCTCGAGTTCTCGTCTCTCTGGCTGTGTGACCTGTGTGTAACCCAACCGTGGCCAAATCCCTCAAAACACAAAAAATAAAGAAGAAATATCAAAAAAAATAACTACATAAACCAAAACCCCATCAGCCATAGCCATAGCCATTGCTGCGTGTGGGCTCTCGACTCTCGGAATGGCTTTTGAATATATGTGGAGCTTTGGAATTTGTTTTACAAATTTTGGAAAAGGAAATTTGGAAATATGAAAAAGTTATTTAAAAAAGAAATCACGAGCATCGCTTTAAAAGTGCTTAATACTACTTAAGTTTTAAGCCAGCGCAGCAGACGTGAAGATCGAAAAACAGGGAATTTCACTGATTTTTGCATCACGAACAATCGTCGAGCAAAGGTTTTATCAGTTTCAACTTATTGCATGGGCTTGTTACACAGAGAAGACAAAATATGTAAAAACTACATGAAAATGTAGTTTTCCAACTCATTTAAAAGAGATTTTCCACCCATTTCGTTTATGTTGCTATATAAACAAGAAAGAAAGTCGGTCAAGCCCGACCATAACATACTCAGTACCTTTTAAAGTGCTGCCCATCACCGTTACGAACGGTGCTGCGCATAATTGTTTTTTTTCGTCTTATGACTCGACTATCGTTCATCCGATCTTTACCATTTCTTTGGCGGATCGAAAAATAATCTTCATTTCAAAATATGTCCTGAAGAAACGAACCTTCTATCTATAAAACTGTAGGAGATATGACAATTTTTTCAATTTGCGGGGCGGGAGGGGGCGTGGCAAAAATTTAAAAAAAAACTGGATCTGCCTGCCTGCATGTCAAACCTCTATCTCTTACCAACTTCGAGATCCATTTGCTCATACGGACAGACATACAGACAGACTCTTTTGCACAAACTTTATATACACTAAAAAACAGAGCACAAATAAATGAAAAACGTTTCCATACAAACATTAAAATTTTCGTTTTATGTTGTTTTCTGAGTGTACTCTGTATTCCTCTGGTACAGAGTATAAAAATAGTACTATTTACACAAGGGGAGGAATGGGAGGAAGTCGGGCTTGTTTTGTAGTCTGTGGATATGTTACTTGGCAACATCCTCGATAGAACATTGCTGCCAAGAAAGATGATCCAAGTGGCCGGAGTGGCTCAGCGGTTAGTGTGCGCGACTGCTGAGCATGAGGTCGTGGGTTCGCCCTCGGAACATCTAATGAAAAGTTTTTTTCTTTGAATCAAACTTTACACCCGGACCTCTTGCTGTTGGCGCCAGCATTTAATTAGCCATGAAAGCCTCTCAAAAATTTGACGTTAAACTGTAGGTCCCTTTCACGCCCTCGGGGCTGTTGTCTCTTGACAAGCCGATTTTACTTTACTTTTTAAACTGAAACATATAACCTGGATGGTGCACCACTCGAAGTTGTTAATTCATATAAGTAATCTGAGCTTCATAAGAAGAACTCTGCTCTAAAATTAAAGAACACACGGTCAGCCATAGTAAGTAAATGGAACTCCCTTCTGAGGCGTCAATACTTAAACCCCAAAACAAAATACCAAATGTACAAGGTGGGCCAAAAGAAGTCACCCTATTGGAAGATGCTCTTATTTTTACAAATAGCCGCCAAAATATAAAGAGGTAAATATTATATATATTCTACATCTGTCTAGTCCACAAATGTCAAAACAGTTCTGACTTTGGCGGCTATTTGTAAAAGTAAGAGCATCTTCCAATAGGGTGACTTCTTTTGGCCCGGGTGACTTCTTTTGGCCCACCTTGTAGTTACCAGGCTACAGCTAAAGCAATTACGTTCTATGCTGCCCAAGTAGGTGGATGCTTTGTATATGATGATGATGATGAGCGTAACCAGAGGTATTTTCTAAAACGGATCTTACATCTCCCACAAAACACGCCCAACTAAGCAATTCATCTGGAAACTGGCCTGACTCCACTATTTGCCTATACGGCACAATTCCACTTTAGTTACGTTAAAAAAATATTTGACATGCAGGACCATAGATATTCCAAAATCTTTGCAAAATATTAACTTGCTATCGAATTGTAATGTTTCCAACACTGGAAGAGCCTGGCACACGAGTATAACACTAGGAGATCGAAGCCAATGGGAGAAGCAACACTACGAAATTATCAGAAGTTTAGAAGCCACAATACGGCCCAAGTGGGAGAATGAAACTCCTACTCCTATTAGAAACTCCTACTTAAAGCTGAACTACAATATGACAAAGAACAATTATTTTCCAGCTAGATTTGGGTCATTGATGAAATATAAAATCGGTTGCTTTTCGGTTGTGACATCCGCCAATTTTGTACAGTTTTGACTGTTGTCCCAGTGCGTCCTGCATATGGTAACTGCACTTTACGAATAGCAGACATAAAATCTACCTGCTTGTTTCTAATGGGATCTTGCGTTCGAACAGTTCTCAAGCCCTTTTTTTCCACTTAGCTAAAATAATTTAGTATTTGCAAACGATTTGATCAGCGTTAAAGTTCACTGATAAGATGCGCCGGCAGGCCTTCGAGACAGTCTGTCTGAGTAACCTGGAGTCCATATGTACAAAATCTTGGTTGATTACTGTTGATTATTGAATTATAATCAGTCCTTGAGACGGCTAACAACCACTTTGACGAAAATAAAAACAGGTAGCTAAAACCCATATACATTTAACTTTTAAATATAATAAACTTTTTAATATCAAAGTATGCATTTCATGTTAAATTGATCTTAGATTTTTATCCAACTGAGCTGAAATCATCTGAAGGATATGATAAATGGATATTTAAATAGTAAAAAATGGGGGGAACTTCGGCTCTGCCTAAGTTTTGTATACCCTTGCAGTTTGCTAATCTAAATAAGACTTCTTTTCTGACCTTACTTTTCTATGGGAGCTATATTATATAGAAGTTCGATTTCGACCAAATTTAGTGGAATCATGGAGAAGCATAGAAAGGACTGACGGTCAGGGCTAAATCAACTCAGCTCGTCATGCTGATCAAGAATATGTATACTTTATATGGTCGGAGATGCTTCCATCTATGCGCTACAAACATCCGGACCATTTTATAATACCCTCTGCAAGGGTATAAAAAGCACCAAATCATGTGACCAGTCCAAAAAAGTGTTTGGCCAATGTAAAAACGAACCGACACAACTCATCAAAGACCCAGGAAGCATTAAAAGCAGCAAATTGCTACGGCTTAACGGTGAATCGAAAAGATTTGTTGCCAGTGGATTAAAGCTTCGGCATGGTCAAAGTTTGCCCTGCTTTCCAAAACTCACCCGCCCAACCTTTCGTTATTTTGCGTACCATTTTGGCCCAAACAAATTGGCTTGCCTTCAGTTTCTAATTGCCATTCAATTTCATTCAAAAGACAATTTTTCAATTGTTTAATGCCTCCATGATTGATACCCTAATTGCTGCTTAGCAGCGCCCCAAGAGCAAGTGCATCGCTACGCAAAGCGCGTGAGGGAGCGTGAGAGGAAGAGAGGGAGAGAGGGGGGCAGCAGCTAGCGAAACACGTTTCCAACTCGCATTTCGTTTGCGTCATTAAAATGAGCCTGATTTATGACTGGGCCAGGCCCTGGTCGCTCCCAGGTCCAGTTCCAGTTCCAGTTTCTTCTAGGCTTAAGAATTGCCCGTGTTTCCACACTTTGGCTACCGCATTTGAGCAATTTTTCCCATCGAGTAAACTATAACTATGACCATGAAGACTGGGATCCCGCCGTATGATGAGGCTGCTGCTGTTGTTGCTGCAGCTTCTGCTGCTGGCAGTGCAAATCAAAGCGCAATATGTTGACTACATTTGACTTCCCGGTAATTAGACGTGCCTGGCAAAGAAGATGACGATGACGATGATGATGATGATAATGACTTGAAGGAAACTGGCATACTAGGCACAGTGGGACGATTTGGGGAAGGAAAACTTAAAAAGAATTTATCAACTTTATTGACTAGTGTTATGAAAAGCTTGTTAATTATATTACGCGTACGAAGCAAAGAGCTTAATCGTTCGAGTGTGTCGAACCAAGGCGACGAGTCCAACCAAGCCAAGTAAACGCACGAGTGTGATCGAACATTAGAGGCTTGTTGCCGGTCTCTGGTCTCCACCTTCCAAACGATGATTGTATTGGATGATCAAATAAGTCTGTTCAATCGTAACCATTTTGCGTCGTTTCCAATCATACCGTTTAGGGCGGGCCATTGGTGTATGGCTTAAGAAATTCGATAGTAATCTCACGACCTAAGGAGATAAAAATGGGCGAAAAGATTTGAATTATAAACCGATGGACCAAATGGAATATTTCTGTGCATAACTTGCTGCGATATCGTTCCACCGCACCGCGAGGATCGAATTGTTCATTTCTCCTACCGCGAGGTTTCTATCGTGTTTCCATTACATTCACCAATGGAGCATGACTGGTCCGATTATCAAAAGCAGAGAAGAATCAATCGTTTGACATAGTTTGTCATTAGTTTGTAACTTGTAAGAAAGTCAAACGTATCAGTGTGCTTGGCTCGGACTTGCTTAGTCGACGACAAAAGCTCCAGTTCCGATGCTCCAGCGTATGAAATGAACTGATACAAGTAGCCTTCTGTAGTATAGGGTTTTCTTTGATAAACATTTTGCACAAATCACGGCCATAGTAGGCCTTCTGCGATTTGACCAAAGTACTCTTCATCACTATCTCCATCTGCCCAATTATCAATAATAGCTTTCTGCTTTAAAGTATTAAGAACTATCTATTGAAGAATCATATCGAATGCAAATGTGTTGTCCAAATTCACATGCGAAATTTTACAGTTTTTATTTATTGCTCACCGGAACGAGCCCAAAAAATGTCCATTGCATTCGTTCATTCACATTTTCCAGCTAAACTTGTACTAAGAGTGTCGAGTACAAAGAAAAAAGCGCTCCACATCAGCAGCGCGCCATCACATACGATTACAAATCGTATGGAAATTGGGTCGTTTTTGGTTCGGAAGCGATTTGTAGAACAAATGGGAGTAGCACAGTTTTTCATTTTCAGTATTCTTTTTGTTCCCAAAAATCAAAGATTTGAAAAGAAAAAGCAATATTTACCTACAATACTCGGTAACGAAATTCATATGCATTTACGAAATCAGTTTACGATATTAGTTTACGATATTCGTTTACGATATTTAGATTCCTTTACGATATTCACTTACGATATTCTGATTCCTTTACGATATTATTTTTCCCCCAAATAACTTTTTTAATTGCAAAGATATTTAAAAGCCGCCAAGCAAAGGTCACTAGTCCCAACAACAATAGCAACTTACGATATTCATTTTCCTTTCAATATATGCTACATAGTGAGGTGAACTTCCTCTCTTGTTACATCTTTCTCTTATGATGAGTAATTTTAGCAAAAATCTTATGGTTTGAAACAGCGCTGGGTTGGCCCTTCCTCCCAAACTGGCGCTGCGCAGTCGGATAACAAAATTGCTTTAATTCTCGGCGACAGCCCTACACAACTGCCTCGCTTCGAAGCGAGTTAAAACAAAAAATCCATTGCGTTTTGGCGTACGGCGCCAGCACGGTGGGTGCTGTGCGCGCGATCGAGACGAGTGCTAAAACAAGTACATGCAGTGTGTGTCTGTCTACGTTTTGTTAATAGCGGTTGTTATTTTTTCTGTTGTTGTTGTTGAACTGCTTCCAAACTCAAATTTCCTGCCCACCGCTGGCTTATAACATAGATTTTTTACATAACTTTTTACGATATTCAAATTTCATTCACTTAATATTCACTTAACTTCATTCACTTCGTATGTACTGTATAATTGTCTTACCTGGGCATTAAGCTTGGGTTTATATGCTTCGTTTTGAGTCAAAGTCTTAGATTTATTTTAACTTCTATTTACAATATTTGCTTTCACTTCTCAAGAAGGAGTTTTTGAGCCCTTCCAAAATACCTTCTCATATTGTTCATAAACTCGATCAAGTATCACTTATACCAAGCACGACAGCAATTTACGACCCAAAAGAAGCAGTTACTCAGTTGCAAACTGACGTCGACCTGCTTGCCTTGACGCGCTGAAAGCGCCTCTAAGCGAAGCACATTTTTTTGACATTTTATAGCTTTACGCACACTATTGGAACACTGCCTTAGATCAAGATTTTCACCAGCTCTCTAAATGGACTCAAATGGGGCCTAATTTTTGGTCCCACCTTAGCTAAGCTAATCTAGATCGCAGAAAATTACTTTGTAAGCTATGCACTTAAGAGATTGCCCAGAACATGATAGTTCCACAGTGCGCCTTGGCGTTGGCGTTGGCGTCGCTGCCATTGATAAAGTGTTTCGTGTGTTTTGCCAGCTCCAAGTTGGGTCTGGTCCACGGTCTTTGGTTCTTTTGATGTAAAGTGCACCTGTTTTCTAAGCTCAGGCGGCGGCGGCGGCTGGCTGCCTGTTGCCAAACAGAGTCATAGTCATAAAACGCCACAACGGCCACGCGTACAGGCTGAAGCTGCAGCTTGGGCTTGTTGTGTGTTGCAACTGGTTGGTTTGGGTGGTTGTTGGCACAGATGAGAGAGGCTGATGGGCCTTAGGCTGCTACCCTGGACCACCGACGAACGAACGAACGAACGACAAGCCGATTGCCGATGGACGATGGACGATCGACGTCTGTGCTTGTTATTATTGATGCCCAGGCGGCAGGCAGCTTCACATAAATTGCTCTTGGCTCATAATCAGACGCGCTGGCTGTATTTGGGTTTGTGTCTTGGCTAGGCACAATCACACACAGCCAGAGCCAAGGCAACACTTGGGCCAATCACCAAGGCCCAAATATGGAGGCAAATGTAGCGCCAGTTGGCAGCAGCTGTACTCTTGTAGGAGGCGACAGGTGCAATTATGTGTGTGTGTGTGTTGAGTGTGCGTTGATTTCCGCATACCTCACGCAGAAAGAAAATGCCCACTTGGCTGATGATGATTTGTGTTTGTCGTGCAAATGGCAATTGATACAAATTTACGATATTACGTGTGGCAGAAGAAATGTTTGGATTTTAGTTTGTATCAACTTGAACAACTAGTTTTGTAGATCTTTAAAATAACGATATTCGTTTGATATTGGTAACGATATTCATTTGACTTTTACAAAAATGCAATGAACTAAATATTTACGGCAAGTCTTTTTCAATTTTTGGCCTAAGATACTCGGTTTTCTAAATCAAGGCAGCAAACCTCTAAAATTCTGGAGAAGGTTCGGTCCGGGGGCTCGAACCCATTCTTAAGTCTAGGGTTCGGTTAGCGGACCGGTTTCTGGCGCCCCTCCAAAATATACTTCCAACCTTAATACAAACTGCTAAAAACCCTATATAAAAGCTTTTAGATAACTTGTAGGTTGACAGAGTTAATTTGTAAGATACATTTATGAAATAAAGAGGATGTAAAGGCTTCTTCAAAAGGAGCTTGATAGAATATATAGAGGTAGCGCACCCTGAAGAGCAGAAGTATCAAGCCCCAGGGATATGCACACACAAAAACGAGGGAGACAGTTTTTCGATAAAAGTTATATGCTGAATCACAGATTGCAACATTGAATCATCGTACCAAGTAGGACTAAGAATATATTGCCGTTTACTTACGTTAACGACAAGCACCAGAGATCTGAAAGAGTGCCTGTTTTCTGGACTCGAGTATACTTGTTGTAAATGCGTCTTGGGTATGATTTTCCACTCAAAATATGAAGTCAGTTCATATACTCACTCATATCGCACTAATATTTCAGTGACTGGTCTCAGTTTTGAGCAGGTGTCAAATTTACTTGTTCCTGCTTTGAGCGACACCGCACGATGCTTTCGTCTTTGAGTGGGCGGTCGCACGCAGACTTTGCAGGTTACATACCAATTTTACTCAGACAGCAAAGAGGAATACGCAAATAACCCGGCATTTTGAGCACACATTCTACCAATACTTAAGTATTACTTGAGTATTGCTCTTCGCATTTGTTGGTTTCAAAAGCACGCGTCACGTTTGCCTACTCAGGGTAGGGAAAGGCATATCCGACTTAAGTATATGAATAAATTTATTAAAGATCCATACAAAAAATATTGTTGTGGTGAAGAATAATAAACATGGTAAGTCTTTCCACGAACGACGGTCGGCCCCTTTTTAAAATTTTTAAATATTTTCATAAAAAATGTTAAATTAAATTTAAATTTTGCATACCTTTTTTCAGTGGACGTAGGCAAAATTGCAACAATACACACAGAATTCGGTTCTGCTGACGTCGACGTCAAAGCATTTGACGAGAAGTAAAGGAAACGAACAGAAGCCGAAGACATATCAGAGAGCAGACAATCAAGGTCACCAGTAAAAAAAAATCCTCAAGAGGCAAGCATGAGTAACAAAATACTTAAGTGAGACAGCGATAGATAGAAAATGCGTTGCTTGAATTGTTGGTGGATGATTTCACACTCAAATTTTACGGCTCCCTGTTTGTATGAGTATTTCCAATACGCTACCCGAGTGGCGCGAGTGTTTTCGGCACTTAAGTGCGAGACGCATATATGCCGCGAGTAGAAATACTACTGTATACATTTTGTTGGAGTAGTCGGGATACCCGAGTGCGAAAATATCAAGTACTTATACAGTGCACTTGCAGTTGTGTTGCACTCGTGCAGATCTCTGGTATACACCTATTTGTGGCTCAATCCCTTATAGTCTCTGAGATCGACGCGTTTGTTTTGGCCCACTGCCTGTAAGATGGGACCACTTATTGCGAGCGTACGACGTATTGAACCAGCATAAGGTCAGTTTGTCCAAGACTAGCTAAGCAGTGCTAAGTGTCCTGCAGTAAATACAGAAAATGGCGCAAAGCTTCGATATGATCAGTCTGCAGTGGTTCGGTATATAGAACCCATATGTTCGCTTTCGATGTGCTGGTAAAGCGTCTAAAGGTCCAACTTAAAGACTTGTTTTCAGCCGTCAGGTTCTTGCTCGCACATAAAGTTGACCGTCTTAGCTCCAGTGTGACCAGCGCACCTTCCATTTCACCCCCACATTTAAATACATACTTCTAGATTATGGACTTAGCAAACGTCTATTTGTGTTTGTATTTGATTTTCTGGCAACTACCAATTAAAAAGGTTCTGATCGATTCGGGATGCCAATCCTCACATAAAGGCGTATTTAAGTTATTAAGCACTCGAACAAACCACGATCTATTTTATCAAACTGTTTTAATTTTATTTGAAAGACTTTTTTTTGTGCAATTTAGAATTTCTCATAAATATCGTTACGAGTATTTCTGTTAACTGCTGCCTTCTGCTGGCATTTCCACACACACACACACAAACACACAACACGAACCTGAGCAGCCACACAAAAACCATAAACATTTTCAATAGATTTCCGCTAACAAGATAAATAGTTGAGAAAGTTATGTGTGGCCAAAAGGTACTTTAAGTTACAACAAAATCGAGAACAAAGCTGGAAAAATTATAGAAAAACAGGCAACAGACGTTGGCAACTGCCAGAGAGACAGAGAAGGGAAGTGACGGGGGGTGGCTTTGATAACAAATTGAAAGTGGCAGAAGTGGCACAATCATATTTGGCAATGAAGCGGGGAAAAGCCATCACAGCGCACACACTCACACACACAGATGCACACCTTTTACGGACATATTAAATATCCTGCTTAAATATCCTTACGCTGCTTCCTATTGATTTTGGCTAAAGAGAGAGCGAGGAGCCTCTTCCTGCCCGCAACATTTTCATTTCCTATTGCAATGATTTTCCTTTTTGCCGGCTATTTATTTGGCCTCCATCGAAGTCGACACTAAAAAAGAAGGCAGCGTCAGCGGCAGCAGCAAAAGAAGTTCGTCTGCCATCATCATGAAGAAATTTGTAATAAAAATTCAGCAGCAAATGAGAAAAGTACACACACACACACACAGACACAGACACACACTTGCCGTTACACGTGCAAAACTATGGCAATGCCTTTGTCCTCCCTACTCGAGGCATCCGTTATCCGCGTGCGTGTGCCTGTGCGCCTTTAATGGTGCCGGATACAACTCGTCAGAGTATAAGAAACTTTTGGTTCGAAAAAAAAGTGAATTAAAATCTGAACTATGGCTAAATTAATGGCTAACAAATTGCATTTTATATCTAGAAATTTCCTCCCAACATATTTTGCCAACTATTTCTCCATGAATATTTCAGTGGATTTTAAGGTAAAGATATCAGACGGCATTTCAATAACTAAGGCAGATTTAAGCATTAAAGCTGTCACTTAACTTCAACATTGTCATCAATTTTGAGTAAATCGCGCTTAAAGTTTTCAATAGATTCCACCATTACAGAACATCAATCCACATCAATCTGGTAAAGTAATTCATATCTATATACTCTATATAAAAATCTCGTGTCACAAGTTTTGTTAGCAAACTCCTCCGAAACGGACATTGTCAACGAACTCCAAGAGAGTTTGATTCAAAATTGGTCCAAAAATCACGAAATTTACAAAATTATTCAGTTCATCCGATTGTAATGAAATTTTTTTGGATTGGTCTTACACTTGCCCTGGATGGTTTCTAAGTTGAAGAAACTGGGGAAAATTTCCGATTGTGATGAAACTTTTGGGCATGGTTGAAGGTTGAAGAAATAGGCGGGAAATGGTCCAAAACCGCGAAATTTAAAACATAATACCGTTCATTCAATTGCGATGAAACTTTGGGGAATGATGAAATGAGTGGGAAATTTGCTAAGCTATACCATTCATCCGATGGCGACGAAACATTGCGGAATTGTTGGACGCTTGCCTGCAAAGGTTTCTAAGTAGAATAAATAGGCGAAAAATGATCAAAAAAACCTCGAAATTCGCCAAATTATACCGATCATCCGATTGCGAGAAAGCTATGAGGTATGGTTCCAAAAATTTTCTTCCAAAAACCGAGAAATTTGCGAAATTATCAAATGATCATACATTTAAACAGAAAACAAAAAACCGTGAACATTTTTACATACAATTTATGACACGTCTGTACCGCCTGACGTGGAGTTCAATACTGACTTATTCCTTCTCTAAGAGGTGTCTGTATAGGTGAGCAACGTTTTCAGTGTCCGTTTTGTAGTTCAGTCTCTTGTCTGTAGGTGTGTCAATTATGTGAAGCATTTCAAGAGTAAAGCGTCTCCTGTAGTTGTTCTCTTGTTGTAAGATTGTTGTTCCCTCGAAGTTTGGTGAATTGGTACGCTCTCCATACAGTGTGTCGCTGGAGCAGTAATAATCTAAACTCATATGACAATTTGGCAAATTTCGCAATTTTTTTTACCGTTTGGTTTACTCCTCCAAGCCATAAAACATTTCTAAAGTACAACCCTTAAGTCTGCGCGGAAAGGTAATTTATACGAAGTTTCAAAGGTAAAGCAGTCCGAAAACGATTCAAAAACTCCCTTATTTTCTTGGATCGCCCTTAATTTCACCCCATTATTAAGGTATGATAAGAAATTACTGCTGATCCTTTTAAGTGATTCGATTTAATTGGTAAGCTGCGGGGTCTTCAACTACTAACTACTAAACTACTACTATTAAACAACTACTACAAGAAAAGCGACATTTTGAATTTTGAGGAATTTTTAAGATTCGCCAAAAGAAGCACTGAAGTCAATCACCTATTTAATATTGGTCACTTTTTCATTACTTTCTAGCTTTTTAGCTAAATATTCCATTAAAATTTTCAAACTAACATTTTTACTTTGTCTTTTTCTTTGCTCCTTCTTCATCAAATTCTTCATCCAAGCATTTAGTTTTTATTCAATAGTTTTGGAACTTAATAGTCTACAACTTTGCTAGCTTCTCCTCACTGCTCCTCTCCAAATTGAGAACAAAAACATTCGTATTGTTCGTTCAAGAATCTGAAAGAGTTTGCTTATCATTTAATAAAATCACACTAAAAAACCCGCTGAAAAAAAATCAAAACGAAATTAAATTAATATTAAACAAAACGACGCTTCGTTTGGCTCTTTCCATTAAAGTTCTGTGTAGTTTGTTCAGCGAGTGTGTCTCAGGTCGTTTCTATTTAAATTTCAGTTGATTTTATTACGCTTCGTTTTACTTTACAGCCAACATAAAACTTAACAAAATCAAATAAAAGAAACTACGGCAACAACAACCATCACAGCCGGATGAGAAGATCGTTAAACAAATTTTTGATTTGAAATTTTCAACACCCATTTCCATAGAAAATTCTGATGGCGGGGACTTTGCATAAAATTTTGCTTTTGTTTTCTTTTGAGCTGACCATAAAAACTGTTTCAATCTGCGTTTTGTTTGTGTGTCCGTAAACACCTTATAAGCTTAATGTGTAATGTCATTTGGGGTATTCGGGTGTCGCATCTCTAAATCAATTAGTTGGTCATATAATAATATATGGCAAAATCGAACAAAAAGCGACACAGAATTGGGTTTGATTTTGCTTTGTATCTTAATAGCAAATTGCCATTTTTGGTATTATGCAAATGTTGATTCAAAAGTATTTATTAGTCTGACAGTTCAAAGAAATTAGAAGGTAGATGAAAGATTAGGAAAGTAGGTCATACATTTGTGAAATAAAGCACATTCATTCGGAATGTGAAATGGTATGATTCTCATACTGATACTGATAATGTATTGTGTTCCACAATTTGGAGACCTCATTTGAGCAGCGATGGACACTTAATGGCCCTCCAAGCCCCCGCAGCACGGCCCTTTATCCACTGAAAATGAAATTATATGCATTTTGAACTATTTTCTTAATTTTTGCATTAAACAACCTCGTGAACTTCGATAAAGACAAAAAAAATTCGTGAGGCTAGTGAGAAATACTTTAAAAGGGTAGAAGGGTAAGTTTTATGGAATTTTTACAGCTTTTGGATCAAGGCAACCTAGTGAATTTCGACAAAAATAGAAAAAAGTGAACTTCCAGTTGATTAATAAATACTTTAACAGGTTAAAAAAAGGTTTTTAAATTAGACAACATCGTAAATTTGGACAGAAATACAAAAATTGACAAAAAAGTCAATTTCCTGTTGATTGATAAATACTTTAAAATTACCTTACGAAGGCCGTCCCAGAAATGGCCGGCATAGCTCAGTAGTTTTTTAAAATGTTCACAAAAAATATTGAAAAGGGGAAGTACCGACTATTAAAAGCTTAAGTTTGAAGTTTGGTGCCTTTACCTTGTAGTTTTTTCTTGGTCGATTTTAATAGAGAACGCTTGTTATTGATTTGCAGACATGGACAAAATTGGTCATCGTTATGTGATACAATACTTTCATATAGAAGGTCTTAGTCCAACCAATATTAAAAAGAAGCTGGAATCTACCTTACGTAATTCTGCTCCCTTGTTTACAACAATAAATTATTGGGTGGCTGAGTTTAAGCGAGGTCGTTTGAGCTGCGAAGATGAACATCGTAATGGGCGTCCAAATGAGGTGACCATTTCAGAAATGGTGGCCAAAATTAAAAAAGTGTATTGAGTGACCGGCGATTGAAAGTTCGTGAGTTAGCTGAATGTGTAGGCATTTCAAAAAGTGCTGTACATCGCATATTGACCGAAAAATTGGACATGAAAAAGTTATGCGCAAGATGGGTGCCGCGTTTGCTGTTCCATCATGACAATGCACCGGTTCACACCTCTGCCGTTGCAATGGCTAAAATTAATGAATCAAAATTTAAATTGCTACCTTACGCTCCTCATTCGCCAGACTTAGCTCCCTCTGATTATTTCTTATTTCCAAACTTGAAAAATGGCTCGGAGGAAAAAGATTTGGCAACAATGAAGAGGTGGAGTCCGAGGTTAATGCCTATTTTGAAGAGCTTCACAGTTCTTATTATAAAAAAGGTATCGAAGCTATTGAACATCGCTGGAAAAGTGTATCGACCTAAAAGGATCCTGTGTTGAAAAATAAAAAGTTTTGTATACCCTTGCAGCTTCCATTGAAAACAAAAAAGTTTTTTTAACTAAGACTACTTTTTGGAACTTACTTTTCTATGGGATGTATACTATATGGAAGTCCGATTTCGACCAAATTTAGTGGAATCATGGAAAAGCAAAACAAACCTACATGCACATTTTTTGAAGGCGATTCCGTTTAAAAAAGTTTTTCTTACAAGAACTAGTTTTTCGACCGATCGTTCCTATGGCAGCTATATGCTATAGTCATCTGATCCGGCCAGTTCCGACCAATGTGCAGCATATTTGTACCAAAAGACTTCGTGCAAGGACTTTTGAAGTTGAAGAGGAAAGGCTGAAACTAGTTTTCGTTTGAGATATCAGGCTGAATTTAGTTTACTTTTGAAAATATAAGACAGCAATATGTTTACTTCTGAGGAAGTAAGTCTTTCTGTTCATCTTTGCAGATACATTGCTGAAATAGGTTTACTTTTGAAGATTCAATGCAGCATTTCGGTAAATTTGGACGTGTAGATCGAGCTGTTAAAAAAGTCACGAAATTCGCTTTGTTTTAAAATGAGTAGCTTAGATTATCATGAAATTTTAAATTGGTATCTTATTTTAGACTGGTAAATAGAAGGACATAAGAGGATGTTGCACGACAAGTTTCAGCTAGTCTATTTTGATTAACCACTTCGCTTCCTTCGGTGTTGATCTTGTTAAATTAAGACAGTTTAAGTCGGGACTTACACGATGAAGCAAACTTCATGAAGTTTTCTTAGAAGGCGGGAAATTCTAGAAAAAAAAATAAGAGAACTTTTAAATGGTATATAATCTCATCTGATTCTCTCGCGTACTGAGAAAACATCATGAAGTTTCCTTCATCGTGTAAACCCCGACTTGGCTATAAATCTTTATCAAATTGAAATAATAATCTCTTCAGACTTGTTTTATAATGGAAGAGTTGACAAAAGCATTTCCCTCGGTGTTTTTTGTCGGATCTTGGAGAAATAAAATTGAAGCATGACTCAAAAAAAGCTTACAAAAACATGAAACGAAACAAACATTTTCTTTTATCAAGGTGTAGTTCAGGGGCGCCCATGCCCATTACGCAAGACACGCTTGTGTTGTTGTTCTACGCAAAGGAATAGCCTGCGCGTATTCATTTTGCGCGCGCCATAAGCCAGCAAAAAGCAAAAACAAATCTTATGCGTGCTCTATGTTTTGTTGTTGCCGCGCTCTGATCTGCAACAACTTCATATGTGTCTCTATGCTCTCTCTCTCCGATGACTCTAGCAAAGTCGAACACAACAACAAAATGCTTATGCGTACGGCCGAACGCGAGTTGCTTTCCGCGGCACACACACACAAAAACAAAAATCGGTTCTCTCTCTCTATCTCATTTTGTTGTTATTGCTTGAAATATATTTGGTGTATGTGTATTGGTTTTGACGCGCTGGTAAGCTCGTTCTGGGCACCCTTGGTGTAGTTCAAGTAAAACAACTACTGGGGCGTATGCAAGCAAGTTCTCTCTTAGATTTAAGCTCTTAGATTTAAGCTTAGTTTTGTTCAAATTTTTTCAAGTGCAATGAAAAAAGTTTCTGATTTCATTTCAAAACATTTTTCCATCTTTTTTTTTCTGTGTTTCATTAATTTGCATGCAAATAGAGCATGGATGCTCTGTGGTCATTCGTGGTTGTTGTTGCTGTTGTTGCTAAAGGTGTTTATTTTATTTTGACATCTTTCGGCTGGCCGGTTGTTAGCTTTCGCTGTTAATTAAGGTTTATGGACAAATTATGTCCACAAATTGCCAATTAAAATTAGAACGCGCTACATAAATTCAAGAGTCCGAAACGAAAAACGAAAAAAATGTCACCACCGCCGCCGCCTCCGTCCAAGCAGCTTTGTGGCTGACAAAAGGCTGCCACTTGACTGGTTTCTACTGTTGCCCGCTGCTAGATTACCTATTTAAGATTTGTTTTTGAGCTGCATACTTAATTTCTATATTGCTTGCCACCTGCCCTTGCCGTTGCCTGCTGCCTGCTGCATTTGCCACAATCATTTACACTAAATCACTTAAGTGCACAAGTGTCCGAGCACCGCCCCAAAAAGTGGGAGCCCTGGCATAGATACTCCACATACTTAAATGGCTACAACTATATAGTCGACTCCAATGTTCCAATGTGCTCGTAAAAGTTTACGCATATTAAAAATAAGCCCCGGCCAGGCCGAAGACGACGAAAACAACTTCTTTTCTGCCGCGTCCTGCATTGGGGGCCACTAATTCACTTTGCTACTCGCTGATTGGCGGAGAGCGCCAGGTGGTCACAAGACTCTAATGCAACAACACACAGAGAGCCCGACACAGCGCTTTAATCTGTATGAAGCTAGGCCTGACGACTGCACGTAGGAACAGCCTCTCCGATCTGGCGATCGAGGTGAGCGCACTGCGTGTGGAGCATCCTGCCTCCAAAAAAAAAAAAAAAAAACAAAAACCTGACTTACTTCTGTCAGTCAGTGCTGAGCAGAAAATTGGCCAAACCAAAAAACCTCCAAGACTGTGAATGAAACGTACATTTTTGGGAAAGTCGCTTTAGCGAGTAACTTAAACTTCATTTGTTTATTAGCTTATTAGCTCAGAAGAGGGGCCTCAATAGTACCTTAAGCGAGTCGCCTTAGCTTAACAATCACTAAAGCGAGTAGCTTGAGAATGTCATTTAAGCGACTTCTTAAGAGAATAGGTAAGGCGAGTAGCTTGAAAAAGTAACTTGAGCTAGTGATTTGAGTGAGTTTTCTTAACTTAAGAGAAACTTCAGCGAGTAGCTTGAGAAAGCAGTTAAAGCGAGGGTCTTTTTAAAGCTTGTAGAAGTAGCTTGAGCGAGTAGCTTAGACGAGTGGCTTGAGCGAGTGGCTTTAACTTGAGAGTAGCTTAAGGTGAGTTAAGGGGAGTTGTTTGAGAAAGTAATTTATGATAGGTTCTTCGGAGAGAAGGTTGAACGAGTAACTTGTAAAATTAGCTTGAGTGAGTTGATTAAGTTAGGGGCATAAGCGAGACCCATAACTTTAGAGAAGACTTAGCAGGTAGTCTTAGCTTGAGAGTAGCTTCAGAGAGTAGCCTTATCTTGAGAGTAGATTTTGCGAATAGCATGAAAGAGTTACTTGAAATAGTTTCTTAAGGGGGTTTTCAGTTTTGAACGTCTGACTTTTAAGCATTTAATTGGATTTTTTTGTAAAAATCAATGAAAAGATATAGCTTTGGAGTTTATATCATTTGTTTATAAGTGAATATGGGCTTAAGCAACCAATTCTGATTTAAGTCAAAATGGCTATTAGCCGGCTCAACGTCAAGGATTGATTATAATTCAATAATCAACAGAAAATCAACAAAGATTACATATGAACAGCAGCAAAGTCTCATCAGAACGCTTCTAATGCTGTCACACCGTTAAACCATTTGCAAATTCTTATTTATACAACGACCCGGAGAATACGAACTTGAGCTAGAAAGCAAAAATTCCTCAAAAAGGGCCCCATACTTCCTTCACAACATTAGCAGATTGCCTTGTCGGAGTTTAAGTCTATTAGCTTAAACGCACGGAAAGGACTAATATTTACAAAATTAAAGTTTTGAGAGGTTTCGGAACAAAAAGTATCAAATTTGACGTTTTTTTTCAACTTTTTGTTAAAGAAATATCGATAATAGACCATTCCTTTTGTCTACATGTGCCGACCCTATAAACTTGAAGTGAATCGGCCGAGCTGTTCTCAAGATATGATGAATTTGAAAAACATAGTTTTCAGAAAAACTCTATTACTTTGCTTGTTATGAATATGTTTAACTGAATAAATAAATGATACTTACGCCAAAGTTATATCTCTTCGTTGGTCACCAAAAAAAAAAAACATACAAAAAATCCTTCAAAATCAGACGTTCAAACCAGGGAACCCCTTTAAATGAGCTGTATGAGAAAGTCGTTGAGGCGTTTTGCTTGCGCGATTAGCAAATAGGCATCGCAGTTTCGAGTGCATAGATCCAGCGAGTAAGTCTAGCAAGTCAATCAAACAAATAGCTTGAGCTAGTAGCTTAAGCGAATAGCTAAAGCATATAGCACATACGAGCAGATTATGCAAGTAGATCAAGCGAGCTCTAGCAAATAACTTAAGTAGGTAAGTAAATATCAGAGTTTCATACGCGAGTACCAGAAGCGAATAACCCAAGCTTGTAGCTTCAGTAACTACCTAATTATGAAACTATCGACTATCACAAGCGAGGAGCTTAAAAGAATAGCTTATACGAGTTAGTTTAACTATAGCCGCAAGCGAGTAACACAAGCGAGTTGTTTAAAAAGAAAAGTTTCAGGGGAAGCCCTGGCGAGTAGCTTAAGCACGTTGCTTCGGCATGCAGATTTGGAGAGTAACTTTTTATACCCTTGCAAAGGGTATTATAAAATTGTGCGGATGTTTGTAACGCATTAAAAGAAGCATCTCCGACCACAAAATATTATTCTGATCAATACGAGCTGAGTTGATTTAGTCTTTGTCCGTCTGTTTCTAGCTATCTCCTCCGTCAGTTTTAAAGCTATCCTCCCAAACTTTGACAAAGTCTTTTGGTACATATACGCTGACATTTGTCGGAACCGGCATCGGTGACTTGATATAGCCCATAGGAACGATCGGTCAAAAACTGTTTTAGTAAGAAAACTTTTTGTTTTTAAAACGTACGTATTTCTTAGTTTTTCCTCCCTGATTTCACTAAGTTTGTCAAATCGATATATAGCATATAGCGCCATAGACGATCGGTCGAAAAACTAGTTCTAGTGAGAAAACTTGAGGGAGGGGGCGAAATCAGACACATATAGTATAATCCATAGAAAAGTAAGGCCCAAAATGTCTTCGCAAGTGGTATAAAAACTCCCGAGCCGAAGTTAACTTTCTACTCCTTTTTACCAGTCAATTTCTCGTATATATGCGGACCTACGAGGATAACGTAGGTTTCTCTTAAAATCGAAGTCCGCTTTTCTTTAGAGTTGCGGATTTCAAACGGAAATGATTCAGTTTTCGATCCCTTTTCGATCACCACCGAATGTTCCTAAGTCCTAAGCTATAGTAAATAAATTGCTTGAAAGCGTAAAAAATAGGTACAAAATGAATTTGAAGACTTTACCATTGAAAACAAAAAAGTTGTTCTTACTAAGATTACATTCAGACCTATCTATTATATGCCAGCTATACTAAATTGTTTTCCGATTTTGGTCAAACTTTGTGAAACTATGAAGAAGCATAGAAAACTATTAATAATTGGATGGCGATGGACGATGGTGATGGTAGATGTCGATGGTAGATGCCGATGGGGATGTTAGATGGCGATGGTATATGGCGATGGTAGATGGCGATGGGACATCTACCATTGCCATCTACCATCGCCCACTGCCATCTACATACACAGTTGCGGGCGAAGTCGCGGGTAAAAGCTAGTTGTACCTGTATAAAATATATCAATGCCTCAAATGTTGTCTTGGCATAAGTATATCGGGCTAAAAGGCCCAGTTGTCATTCGCAAGATGCTTATCAATGAGTGATTTAAGCACAGGAAGGCAATGGTCTTTGAAAATCTTCGTATTAACTGCTAATCCTGCCTTGAAAAAGACAGGCTGGCTGACGCCCCGCTCAATTATGGTCAGCTTCAATAAAACCCTGTTTTTTTGCGATTAGAGTGACTTTTACAGTTGGTTTAGTATTAGGAAGCTTAAAGTAGTGCTTGGGGGAAGTCCACTCGAGGCCTTCTTCTTTGAAATTAATCTCGCTATCCACAAGTCAAAGTTTTGATGAGTTTCCTCAAAGCCAATGTTTAATGGTCTTCTTTTGCTGTACAGAAACATTGATTTAGCTGTGTGACCCACAAATTCAGCTTTTAATTAGGCTCTTACTAGGGTTTTAGAATATCGTATGTTCCATTTTTTTACGAAATTTACATTTTGATGCAAATAAGTCCTAAGTCCACTTACTTATAGCGATAATCGATTCGTTTAATTTGATCGAATGTACCAGTGCCAGTGCAACGAAAAGTAGAAAAATTGCTCTCCTGTAAAATTTAGTTTTTGGCACATACAACATATTCGCGCAAAGGGGTCGATATTTAGTTTGTGAAAAAGTATGTTAAATCATGGATTTGACTTGATTTTTGGGAGAGTACTTTCAGCGAGTAGCTTTAGCGAGTAAGTTTAAGATATGTACCTTGTCGAGTTGCTTAGGCAAGTAGATTTCACATGCAACAAAATGGATTGAGCACGGTTTTTGAGCGAGTGGCTTCAGCGAGTAGCTGTGACGAGTAAGTTTTAAATCGAGTTGCTTAAGCGAGCAGCTTAAACATGCAAAAAAGGATATGGCATGGTTTTCGAGTGAGCTGTTTCAGTGAGTAAGCGTAACGAGCGAAACGCGTTGGTTACAAAATGAAGGACGTAACATGATTTTCGGGGGTGTAGTTTTAGCGGGTAGCTTCAACGAGTAAGTTTAAAATATATTCTTCGTCAAGTTGTTTAAGTGTTTAAGTGAGTAGCTTATACTTGAAACCAAATGGATTGAGCATGATTTTTGGGCGTGTAGTTGGTTGTAGAGGCTCTGACAAGTATATTTTGCATTAGTCTCAACGTGCTGTTTCAGTTTGTTCGTCCGATACGTAGTTGCATTTTTTCAGCATTTTGTGTTGGCCTGAGCTAACCACCGACCAAGTTGGCCAACACTGTTGACGTTTAGCTCTGGGCACGTTTGTGCAGTGCGGCGTTTCACAAAAGCCTGCTTGACTGCTCCACTTTGGCGGCGGCGGCGTTTTCGCTGTTGTTACCCTCAGTCCCCCCCTTCTCCGCCGCCGCTCCCATCAGCCAGCCCAACCATCCGACCATCCCATCCATCCATCCATCTATCCAACTGGAAACTGGTTCATATTCCCCCACTCAATTCACTTCAGATACAACAATATAACGAGCTTTGCTTTTCGGTTTGATTTTTTATTTTGCGCACAGGTGGCTCCTCCACGTTGTTGGAGCGAGCGATCGCGCGTAATAAGCCGCGAAAACATTGCTCAGCTATTCCTCTCGATTCCTTTTCGTGTGTGCAATCAGCAGTCAAATGCGAGGGGACGACACCGAACCGGTTCGGGCCGATCGCCGGGGGAAGATAAGCGAGCCGAGAGGACAACCCATGCAGAGACATAGGCAAATTATATGGCCAAGATGCGGCTGCGAAGATGGACAACGGCAGCAGTCAACACTTTCGCAGCCAGGGTGCAGATTTCCACATTTGGCCATTAATCATTGGCCGCCTGCTGGTCGGCCAGGCCAGGTTTTCCTGTGTGCAGGCTCCTCATTATGTGCGCTTAATTGAAATGTCATAGAGGGCCATCGAGCCGCAGCGCTTAACCTTTGCTCCGTCCCACTTGGCCACAAGTTCACAGTTTATGATTAATTTCCAAACATTGCACAACACTGGTTCGCTGTCTGCCGCTCCACCTGCTGCCCCCACGACGACGATGACAACCTGCACAGAAAATCAGTTGCCGCTCCGCTCCACAAAAGTTAAGGCCTCGCTGCGCTTCCGCAGAATCACTTAACGCTTGATTACACCGATTGACGTTTTGACGAGGCAGTGATGCTGCACAAGTCGCCGATGATGATGATGATGATGACGACGCCGACGACGACGACGACGTTGATGCTGGGATCCAAGGGGGTTTGCCAGTGCAACCGAAAAAAGAACGAACAGAAATGGCAGGCGGCGGCTCTCCAGACAACTGTTGAGGGCGAGGCTGACGCTGCTGCTGATGATGTTGGAAGCTGTCAGTGGTGACTAGAACGTTATTACATATTACCACAGGGCCCAGGGACGGGATGGGCCGGGACGAGCCGGCCGCTGGTGCGGGGCAGCCTGTCGATTAAAATGTCATTGCATTTTGCTGCCGTTGGCTGCAGTTGTCAAAAGGTTTTTGCCACTTGTCTCTACCCGACACACTCTCTCACACACACACACACATTTCTCCATAAAAAACACAAAATTGAAGGAGCAGCGCTCAAGTGCCTGCAGACGATGGTGCAGGGGGGTTGGTGTCGTGCAACCCAGCCCCGGGTTAAGCTAAGCTGTCTTTAGAGCCGGGCCATGTCAAATGGAACGGTTTGTGTGTGGCATTTGGCAGTTAGTTGATTTCAAGCGCAATTCCAGTGGTTTCATACACAAAATATGCGAAAACTATTCTAGTTCGTGACACGAACCAGCACGTCTTAGCACAGTTTGAGACTTGGATAGTTTTTGGCACCAATTTAATGATTCCTCAGTCACTGTTAAATGCTTTAGAACATTCTTTATGTTTGTTTAATGTAGTAAATGTAAAGTTGGACTACATTACTTACTGCTTTTTTTACTCTAAAGTCTTTTTTAGTGCTTTTTAGTGATTCGTCAGTCACGGTAAAATACTTTGAAATATGCTATAGATTTGATATTTGCTTATATTCTTTATAATTGGTCATCCAATGGCAGTTAAGTATTATCACAATCGTGGCTTTTCAGTTGTGCGAGATCTTTAAACGCAGCAAAGAATTACGCTGGTCATAAGTCTAATAATTTTGGAAGAAAAAATGTTAAATTTTGATCAATTTGAAAGATTCAACTCTGAAATCGGTATATTCTTGAAGATATAATGCTGAAATTTGAATAATTTGGAAGATTCAAGGCTGATATTTGTAAGCTTTTGACATATGAAATTGGTATACTCTGGATATAGTCCTGAATCTGACAAGCTTGGAAAATTAAAGGATGAAATTAGTTTACTTGACTTACTCTTGATGCTGTATCTCCATCTTTTACGTTTTCATACTCTACTTTTACTCAATCTACAAACTTCATCAAAATACCTTGACTAGAATTCATTTTTCATACATAAATCTTCACTAGCTTGCTTACATGTCTGACATATCTACCCTTATAGTTTTCATACTCCACCTTTACCCAAAGTACACATTTCAATAAAATATGTTCCCTTGAACTTCAAAATTCATACTTATATCTTCACTAGAATCCGATCTGCATGCTTATATCTTTAGTAGATTCCCATTTACATCTCCAAACCTTTACTTTTCATTCTCCTCTTGTTAACTAATTTAACAAATTTCATTACTAAAATCCTATCTTACTGCTTACATTTTCACCTTTTGAGTTTTCATGCTCCACTTTTACCTAATTTACAATTTTACATCACAGTATCTCCACTAGAATCTTATTTTCATACTCATATCTTCACAAGTTTTCAATCTTCATGCTTATATCTCTACCACTTCACTTAGCATTTTTACCTATTTTAGAAATTGCATTGCTCCATTAGAATACACTTTTCATACTTATATCTCAACAAAAGTCCAATCTTCATGCTCACATCTATATTTTATAAGTTTTAATACGCTTATTCACGCTTACCCAATTTTCAAATATCAATAGATATTTGAATAGAAGAAGAAAAAAGCAAAATGCATAGTTAAGTTCGATTTTCAAGAAGTTTGCTCTATAAATCGAGCTATATTCGTTCTCAGTTTGGTGTTTTTAGGCGAAGAGGTGAGGTTAAGAAACGGAGAGTTGAGAGCATGATACAATTATACAGATCCACATTATTTCAGTCTGTGGCTGTCATTCCATGTGAAAGGTTGTCACACTCTCTTCTCTCCGATTGCCGGCGGCAAATTTAGGGGAGAGTCTTGGTTTGAACATCTCACTTTGTTGTTGTTGATTTACATCATGTACGTTGTTTTTGAAAACCTTTTTTTTTAACACACACTAAATTTGTGTGCGTGTGCCCTCTCTTACATACTCTCTCTGGCACACTTAGCAAATGCTGTCAGTCCACATTTTTAAATGTACGCCATACCTGTATAGTTGTATAATCCCTGCAAACATTTTCTCGTGTTACTTATATCTCTCGTCAATGGGAGAGTTTGGCGAAAGCTTGACGAGAGAATTTGGGGATAGTTTGGGGACTTACACAAACAAATTACACTAGGTATCGCATTTTTATCATCCAATCGAGAAATTGGCGATACATCAATAAGCAGATTTGAAATTTAGCTACCCGGTTTATATCAAGTAGTGTAATCTATCCGATATGCCAGAAATAAATTGTTAAATACTTTAAGTCAATTCAAAAAAAGTTCACTAAGAAAATAACTGCGGTCGAAAATTCAGTCCAAGCGGACTTCTTTTAAAACCATTTCGTTGATGTAATTTTTGTTCCCAAAGCAAGTCCGACGTTCAAGGCAAAGCACCAGCTCTGGTCACACTACATTACAACAAAGAGGCGCGTCCGTTTATAAAGAGAACAGTTGTTCGGAAATCATGAAGAGGCATGAGGCATTAGGATCCCTCTGCTGCTGCTCTAATGATAGAACCGGGAGGTTCTTAAACGTCCTGTTCAGTTGACAAGCCTCCTTTGTGGTGTTGTGTTTAACTATTAATGTTATGTGAAAACATAACATGACCTCTAACCGGCTTAAGCTTACTGGTTTGAACATAATAAATGTATTAAAGTCAGTCACATTGTATAACCAAAAGGTTTTCAAAAATGTACCAACATTTTCCGAAAATTGAACTCAATGTGTTACCAAAATGAGACCGCAATGTTCCCAAAATATGACCGAGGTATTCCAAAATGGTTCGCAAAATGTTGCCAAAAAGAGCACCAAGTGGTCTTAAAAAGTTACCAAAATTTTTCTAAGAGAAAACCGGAAGTGTGTAAAATGAACCCAAAATGTTCCCAAGTTGAGCCCAAAATGTTATTAACGCAACACTCAAACGATAATGAATATCGAACAACGGGTCTTACACTTAAGCCTGAGCTCTTGATACAAGAACCAACATTCTTGGAATTTAACAATTCTCTATGCTCTTAATTCCAAAATAAGCAATCTTGGATTTGAGTATTGATTTAAGAATTGCTTTACTTGATTTAAGAATGATTCGTCAAGTATTGAAACTATTGTTCCAAGAAAAACGCGATCCAAAATGCATACTTGAATCAAGAATTTTCATTATTTTCGAACTTGTGACATCAAACATTCTTGATCCAAGTATGAACTTTTCTATTTTTTTCTTTGAGTGTACTTATACCATCATTAGTTTCCAGTCTTCATTCTTATTTCTCCACTAGATGACTCTAATTTCACTTTGATCAAATTTGATCCTCTTATCCATCTCACTAACATCATCAATATATCTCCTCTAGTTTCCAATCTTGAAACATATATCTTCACCTTTAAGGTCTGTATCCTGATGTGAATTAACGAAAAGTAATATAAACTTTTCATACAAATTTTGAGGCAAAATTTTATTTCTGGTTTACTTCGGTCATTTTTGTACGAAAATTTTACTTCTCGTTAATTGACATCTGCATACAGACCTTTAGAGTTTTCATACTCCTTTAAAATGCAATTTTCATACTTACATCTACACTAGGAGACCAATACAGGAATACAAAAAATGGTGCCTTCTCAGCCCATTGCTTTTCCCGCTATATGTTGACGATATTACGGAATTTCTGATAGGAGGGGTGCAATTCGGAACACAAATTGTTAAGGTACTCATGTATGCAGATGACATGGTGCTTTTAGCGGACAGCCCACAGAAGCTTTAAGAGATGATCAACCGCACTCCTGAATTCTGCGGCACATGGAATTTGCAGATAAACCTCGATAAATCAAAAATGATGTGCGTAAAAGATGCAAGAGGACAGCTGTCACGAAATGAGAAGTTGACTCTAAACGGCGCCGGCAAAGAGTATAAATATCTAGGCGTACTATTGACTCAAAGATGCCAAGCTAGCGATAAACAGTACTTGGAGTTCATTTATAGCAAAAAAGGATGTGAAAAGCAGCGCAAAGTTCAAAGTCTTTGAAGCCCACCCAAATATGGAGACATACGAAATATGAAGATGTGGAAAAACTACTGATGGGGTTTATAAAACGAATGTTTAGGCTGCCAATAAATACGCCAAACTATGCTAATATTCTGGAAACTGGGCACTCGCCAGTGTATGCCAATACGCTAGACTTACACCTAAGCTATATGAGGAAATTCATGAACATGGAACCGCACCGACTGCCAAGGGTTATCGCCACGTACTTGATGCACAAAAAGATGCAGTGCTTTCAAAAGTGAGAACTGATCCTTCGAGAACCGGTCCACCTGGAAAACTAACCATGGCAGTGAAAAAATCGAGACAAAGAGAGACTCGCGGTACCTACAAAGTACTCGAGTACAACCTTGGAGTCAAAAACTACTTCAAAGATGAAGTTAACATTAATGGAATTGCGACAATTTTCAGGGTAAGAGTAGAGCTACTGCATTTAGAATACTCCCCCCACAGAAGCGACCGCTCGGAAGATTGCTCTTTATGCAACATGAGAGAAAGAGAAGATCCACACCAATTTATCGCAAAATGCCCTATATTACGGGATATAAGGCAATTTTTATTGGGATAGAGACAGCCTTAGCAGAGAGGAATACCTGGATGTCTTAAATGGAGGAAGCTGGCCGAAGCTCATTGGCTACATTTACGAAGCTCATTGGCTGCATTTACGAAGCTCAACGGTATAGACAATTGGTGCTTTAGTGCGAGAAATTTGCCAACTTTTGAAGAAATAAGTCTGAAATTGGTTTACTTTTGAGAATATAAAGCAGCAATATGTTACCCTCTGAAAATGTAATGCCAGAGCTTACCAATTTTTGCAGTTATAATGCTGAAATTTGATTACATTTGCAACTACTGAAAATTGACAACTAAATAAAACAAAATCCATGATAAGCTACAATTTAGTAAAATTTGTTGCCTGTCACATTTACTTTTCCTTAACTTTTGTAAAAGCAAACACTCAAAATAGTTTCTTTAACAATTTTCGTCAATCCCCCTCAAGTCAATTAGGTTAATAAAAAATGCATTGATAAATATTAAATTGTTTTTGTAGCCTCCCCCCTCCCCCCTCTCTAGCTGGCACCACAGTTTACGGCAATTTAAAGGCAATAACAGCTTTTGGTCTAACTACTTCAAAATGGAACTAAGTTGGCAACTTCAATGAACGAAAATTGTCAATAAACTATGCAAATTGCTTGGAAATTTTTCACTTACCGGCGAAAATACTCGAAGAGTGAAAGAAAGCAGGAGGCAGCGAGGGTGGGGGAGGGAACGTAAGTGGAACTACACCCACTAATTACAGGGGTTGGTGCCCACCAAATGACCAAAAACATTCAGAGAAATGAGCAGTTACATTATTATTATTATTATCATGTTGGTTTTATGTAACGGCGAGGGGGAGGGGGAGGCAGCGGGAGAAAGCGCCCAGCCAAAGGACAACAGAAACAGAAATCATGATTATCAATCGATACATCGATTGAAAACGGGCCAAGAGGAATCTAAAGTGAGGGCAAGACATGTTCTTTTTTTCAAGTTTCGATATCGGAAAATAAAAGAAAAGGAAATGTGTGTACATATGTTTCATTACGGCCAGAAGCTGCCAAAAAGCAATTGCAATTTTCCATGCGCCGTATGCATAAATAATACACACTCACACACACACACACACACATAAAACAAAATTACGCATACGTCGTGTGGTTCTCCCTTTCCCTGTGACAAACGTTTTTGGCATTGGCCATACACAACTGACTTTTGCTTAATAATTTATTATGCCTTGACACACACACACACACACGCACACATATGCACAATTGTTTGCTACATATGTTTGTGTAATTTACAGTTACACAAAACCGCAAATAAAGTTACCAACAAATGAATGTGAAGACAAAACGCTAAAAAGTCAACAAAAAGCTGAAAGCGAAGAAAACAACTGCTGAGTTACAAAGGGTTGATTGAGGGGTAGGGGTAGGGGGTTGGTTGCGCACAACAACATTATGACTATAACATGTGCTGTAGGTTTTTGGCATTTTACTGTTAACCATTACAATTACCGTCGGAGTTGGAGAGGGGAGGGGAGAGGGGGGGTGGAAAACGCAATTTGAAAATAATTGTCAACTTTTATTGATTTTCCTTTAAAAACTGAAAGACGACGTGAAGTTTTAAGAGAATTTTCATTTTCAAAAGTTCTTAAATGAAAAAGCTGTATGCGTTGTTGTTGTGGCTTTCTTATACTTCGCCTGTGTATGTCTTACTTTTTCTTTGGCAAGAAAACTCACATAGTCTTGGGCTCCATACACTCCGTTGATGGAGATAAAATGATGAAAGTAATGTAAAAGTGGTGATGTCAAACTGAAAATTAAATGTTGAAGGTCGAAAAGAAAGGTGTAAGTTAATCAACAAGAAAGATATAAGGCTGAAAATGGCTAAAAAGTGGAGATATAAACATAAAAACTGAAAAAATGGAGTGGGTCTATATGAAGGCTGCAAACCGGTCCGGAACCGAACCCCTGAGAACCGGTTCGGTTCGGCTTTTTTTGGGGTTCGCGAGCCGGACCACGAACCAGTCGCCTTCAATTTTTGGTTCATCTAACCCGAACCCGAACGAGATCTTTTTTTCGAAAAATAGGTTCATTCAAGGAAAAATTTGGATCGTGCCATAATTGGACTTAACTTTCAGATTCATAAAGATGACGAGATCCGCGCTTACACGCTGGCGATGAAAGAGGTCCACGTCCAGCATACGAGCCCAAATCTGACTGCTATCATTCAAGAAGTTCTCCAATCCTTCGATGTTTCTCTTTAAGTCAGATTAATACTATTACCGTCAATAATGGAGCAAACATGATTCAGGAAAACTTTTAACTGACAACTGCAGAGCAGAAAAGGAATGCTTCGATTAAGATGTGACCCAAAAGTATTTGTTGATTTTAAAGATGACGAAGTTGCCTCAATAGATTCGCAGGATGTCTCTATTATTATAGCTCGTTGTGCTGCACTCACTTTAAAATTAGGGGTTAACTTTATTATTGTTTTAAGTTCAGTCTGACATCAATAGAGTTCGCACATTTTGTAAAAACTCAGACGATAATAAATTTATAGTATTTCGAAAAACTAAATAAACCAGTGCTAGACTGTGAGACGCGATGGAATACAACTTACAAAATGCGCGAATGTGCCTTAACCAAACTAGCCATTCCAGCAACTCAGGTATTAGTTGAACGAGCATTTTCAACACTTAAGTTTATATATAGATATTATATAGATGAACAGCTCCTGGAAGATATAACATAAACTAAGCATTTTCTAAAAATTGTTAATGTCATCTAATGGATTTGATGATAGCACTAGCTTAAGTAATCAATTTAATTTTTAAGCATATGGAGAGAAAGTTACCTAAATTTCATTTTTTACGAATTAACAAATCGAAACTCATACTCTATTTTATGTTCATGCGAACCAAGGGTTCGAAACAGAACCTTGGGTTCAGGGGCTCCGAGAACTGGTCAGCGAAACGAACCTTAGACTTTACAACGGGTTCGAACCCCCGGACCGAACCTCCTCCAGAACTTCAGAGGTTTGCAGCCTTGGTTTATATAGTTAATATATAGTTATATAGTTAACCTCTTAATAGAGAAGATATAACAATAAATTTTGATAATATTGGGGTGTTGACTAAGAAAATAGATACACACTACAAAAAATTGAGATAAGAAAGAAAACTTCAAATAAAATGGAGAAATAAGTTTGAAGATTGGAAACTAGTGATGATAAAAGTATGAAAACTGGCTTCTATTGGAGATATTTTGATGAAATTTATAAATAACTAAAGAAGTGGATAATGAAAAGTGACAGGGTGGAGATATAAGCAAGAAGACTGCAATTTCTGGAGATAAGATAGATAGATAGATATTTCTTTATTTCCATATAAAGGGAGATTTTTTAGCGATTATCTTTTTGGCAACATTGGTTTAAACAGCTCACGCACGTTTCGTGTTTTATTTCACTGTCAAACATCGTCAGTTTGGTCTATAATTTAACCATGAATCGTCTTACAAACGAACAACGCTTGCAAATTGTTGAATTTTATTATCAAAATGCGTGCTCTGTTAAGAAAGTTCATCGCGCGCTTCTTGTGTTCAGCGACGAAGCTCATTTTTGGCGCAATGGGTACGTAAATAAGCAGAATTGTCGATTTTGGAGTGAATATCAGCCAGAAGCATTGCAAGAGCTACCAATGCATCCAGAAAAAGTCACAGTTTGGTGCGGTTTATGGGCTTTTGTGGCATCATTGGACCGTACTACTTCAAAGATAATGCGAATCGTAACGTAACTGTGAATGGTGAGCGCTACCGTGAAATGATATCCAATCTTTTTTTGCCCAAAATGCAAGAGCTTGACTTGCATGACATGTGGTTTCAACAAGACGGTGCCACATGCCACACAGCACGCGCAACAATGGACTTATTGAGAGGCGAGTTCGGTGAACATTTTATTTCACGATCAGGACCGGTCAATGGGTCACCTAGATCGTGCGACTTAACGCCTTTAGACTATTTTTTGTGGGGCTATGTTAAAGCTCATGTCTATACAGACAAGCCCGCTTCAATTGTCGCATTGGAAGACAACATTGAAGCATTTATTCGTGAGATACAGGCCGAAATGTTGGAAAGAGTATGCCAAAATTGGACTTAGCGGATGGACCATTTGAGGCGCAGTCACGGTCAACATTTGCATCAAATAATCTTTAAACATTAAATTATATGGACCGTACTATCGATTCAAATAAAGATTTCATGCATTTTTCTGAATTTCTTTTTAAACACTTTCCAATAGCTCTTAAAAAATCACCCTTACTATACTTTATGTGGTCGGAGATGCTTTATTCAATGCGTTACAAGCAGCCGGACAGTTTTGTAATAGCCTCCGAAAGGTTATGAAAAGTGAAGAAGTGAAAATAAAAGCATGACGATTAAGAACTAGAGAAGATAAAGGTGTGAAAATGGTATTCTAGTGAAGATATATTGATGAAATTTGTAAATTAGGTAAAAGTGGATTCTAAAAACTCTTTTGGTGGAGATATAAGCAAGCAGATTGGAAACTACAGGAGATATAAGTATGAAAATGGGGTTCTAGTGAAAATATATGTGTGTAAGATATAAATATAATATAAAACTGAAAGGGGGGAAACTTAAGCATGAAGATTGGATTCTTGTGGAGATAACTGTAAGAAATTGGTAAATTGGTTAAAAAGATGAGTACTGAAAAAATCTGGAAAAAAGTGGAGATTTAAGCATTGAGATTGTAAGCAATATGGATGAATTTGATGCGTGATCCACTCTTAAAAATATTTTCACATTGAGGGTTAATATCAAAATTAATTAATATCAAAAATATGCTTAAAGATAATCTGCTCCAAATATGAACAACAATTGCAACATTTTTCTGATGAATTTGGTTAACAGTTTAGTTTGCTCATTACAGCTGGATTAGCCGTATTTTAACAACAGATTAGCCTGGTTCAAATTGGATCAAATTGGTGGAAATTAGCCCCAATTAGTTCACATTAGAATAGGTAAATTCTTTGTTTTTGCCGTTTTTTTTTTTCATTTCTCTATCCTGTCTCTCTCAATTAATTTCTGTTGCATAATTCATATAATAAATATAAATTGAATGCCTTTTCAGCCCAAAAAATGGTTTGCCGGTTTGTTGAATGCGAGCGTTTCTTTTTTTGTTCTCTGGCATGGCAAAATGCGCTTGATTCCATTCTTTTCAAATCGTTTTTGTAGTTTTGTTTTATGGACAAAATATTTTGCGCATTAATTGCTTTAATTGAAATGTGCGCGAGTGCCGCCGCGCTTTTCCATAATTTTTAATAATTCAAAACGGGAGCGCCCGCACTTTGAAGAGTTTTAATTATTTCGTTCATTAAGCGACTATTTATTAATAATAATTTCACGAATAACAAAAAGTGTACCAAAATATGTTTAGTCAAACGCTTTGATGGCTTCATTAGGCGGGCTCCCATGCCAGCGAGCGACTGCGGCACGCGTCTCATTTAAAAGTCATTACGGTTAATAGAAAAAATACCAAAAAAAAAAATATATACAAAAGGCACATCAATTGTTTCGCCTAACGGTTATTACGCGGGGCGTCTGCTTTATGACCATCATCATCATCATCATCGTCCCTCGTCACCGTCACCGTCACCGTCCTCATCATCATCATCGTCGTCGTCGTCATCGTCGTTAACATGCGCGACACATAAATCAATTGAATTTTTATTTGAAATTTTTGTTGTTGCTTTTAATTGCAGGCTGCATAATGGTTAAATGCATAAATATACAAAATTTATTAATTTTTTTGTAAAAAACAATAAAAAGTGCGGGCCAAAGCTGGGTGTTGACCCTAAAACCTCCTAGGCTTCTGTGTAATACACACAGAGGGAAAAAACTGAGAACATTGGACTCAAAATAAGCACATTTGTTGTCAAAAACTAGTCATTATCGCATTTTCTCATTTTAAGAACAATTTCTCACTTCAAGAACTTTATTTTTTAGAACCCAAAATCTTGTTGTGAGTTGATATGTTCCGTTTTTAAGAACATTTTAAACACAATCAAAAATTTGAGGTACAGATCCAACGTCCAGTCCAGGCTCACCGTCCACATCTATACTCATGATCTACCGTCCAGGTCCGCCACCGTCCAGATCCACCACCGTCCAGGTCCAGGTCCGCAGAGACATCGCCTTACAACATTCCACCTGCCTTGGTTAGCTTTAGACGGTTAGGCTATTGCCCAGTGCTGATGCCGCACGTCTAAATGGCAACTTATACTTTTCGGTGCGGTGGTTGAGGTGAGCTAAATTGTTCTCATTTCATGAACACTCGGAACATTTTTTTCTCAAAATTTTGAGAGAACATTCTGATATTTTGAGATGAAGAAATCTTATTTTCCGATCACGTTTTTTCCTCTGTGCAGGCAGCTCCACCGGTGAACAGGAGTAAAAGGCTTTTATTTTTGGATAAATTGGAGATAAACTCGCCAATTGATCATTTTAAGAAGTCTAAATCCGCTTAAAAATTTGTTTATAGTTACCCTCAGAAGAAGGACCTTTAAAATGGGCAAGCAGTTCGTTTTTCTTCTATAAAACTTCTACAAAACTCGCCTGTTCATCATTTTAAGCAATCAATTTACTTTAAAAAATTGTTCTATCGTCATATTCACATTTTCTTTAACATTTTCGTTATTTTTGTTTTAGTACTCTGGCACTTCAGCTATTTTATCATTATATCTCCTTTTTCGATTCTATACTATCATAACATCTCCACCATCTACCATATTTCATAGGTACTTCACCATTTGCTAGAAATTTTCTAAAGTTTTTTTTGCATTTAACATTTTCAAGTCCTGTTGCACCATTATATCTCCATTTTCTAGATTTTACAGTCATTACATATCCACTAGCTTCCATATTTAATAACTTTTTCATCATTTCTTAGAGACCTTGTTAATTTCATCTTTGAATTAATTACTCTCTGAAACTATTTCATCACAGTATATACATTTTCGAAAAAATTACATCATTATACCTCCATTTCCTAAAAAAATTCGGTATTATTTTTCTCTCCACTAGCTATCAATTTTCACTGCAAAAGGACCATTTAATCCAGACAGCATTATACTATATTCAGTGTTATTAATTTTCATCATTCGATCTCCATTTCTTCTTAACTATTTTTGGTATATCTTCACTAGTGACCACTTTATTTCATTATGGGGGGTGTTCTGGAAATCTCAAGAGATTTTGGCTTCGGTTGGTTCGCAAATCGGTGTCCCAGAACTTCGAGAGACTTCGTTTTCTTCGAAAGTCTATTTCGAATGGTGTGTGTATAAGATTTTGGTCATACTACAAAAAAAGTGATATATTACGTGGGTTCGTAAAGTCGCTAATGGTTGGTTAGTGTATTGGCTGGTTTTTCATTGGTTGGTTTGCCAAAATACGAGAGGTTTGAAACCAATCGAAAGAGATTTCTCGGACACCGAAAATTGGTTTTGGGTTGGAATTTGGTTGGAAGAGATTTCTGGGACACTGCCGTATAAGTTAATCAACAAGTTTTTCTTATCACTTATCTCAATTTAACACTGATTTTTATTGATCTTAAGTCTTTAATGTCCGAACCGCTGCAGATTCGGAGACTCCGGGATTTTTGAGAAGTCCGAACTGAACCGGAACCAGAGCAGGAAAAATAACTCTGTCCGAGTATGAACCTGCACCAAAGCAAAAAAAAAGAGTGGACATCGTGGAGCACCCGGTACGAGCGAAGCTCTTTACGAGGGATGTCTTGAAATTACAATACTTGCAAAAGAGTATAATGTACTTTTGTTTGGTTTTGCCCCATCGAAAATCGATGTTAATGATAGTGCTATATATTTATTTAAAATATTCCATTTTAACCAAAGAAATTGTTGCTGAATTTCCCAATTTCACCATTTATTGGCATTTTTTTTAGGAATTCACAAGTACCAAACTATTTCTTAGCTTTTAAATAAGGGTTCCCAAATAGTTGTACGATTTTTTTTAAGCGCCGATATTACAAAATTTAGTAATGCATTGGTGGCACAGTCGTCACATTCTTCTGAAGAACTTGAAGGTGTTGGAAATTGTTCGGGACTACTCCCCAATGATGCCCTATGTCCCACAAGGGATCTTAACTAGAAGAAGACTCCCAACCTACGATCTTTTAGGGACGCCTGCTCATTTTGATTGTGTTCTGACCGATACAATTTGACCGAAAATCGTCCCTTTAAAATCGTGCATAATAAAGTCTCTGTTTTGATCACTATTTCAGTCACTGGTATAGTCACTGGTTGGTTACAGTTTTTGTCACTGTTTGGTGTGTTTCACTTCCATATATTCTACGTATTGATGCCAGTCACCGCTAAAAGGGCAGTAGTCTATTGTTGACGTAGCTTGGGATCTAACTAAGGTAAGGTTTCCTTCGCTATCACTGATTGTTCTTCTGTTTAGTACCGACATATTATAGGACTCACGGAGATCTATGATTTTCTTGCCATTTCCAGAGTAGAAGTCCTTAGCAGCTCTGCTAAGATTGCTATATTTGTTCTCCGATTGAGAATCCTCTGTCCACACTTGTTCCTTTGCTATGCGTTCATCACCGTAACTATTCATCTGCCGTTGTGGTAGGGTATCGTACTGTACTTCATAGTCTCTTGTCTGGCTATTGCAGTTCAGATAAGTAGGAAATATGCATATTTACCAATTGTTGACGGTATTTTTTTGTTTTCCCCTACTTCAACCCTGCTTCAAGTTTTCGCACAAAAGAAAGGGACCACAGTTTAAAGCCGAATCCGAATGGCAGTTTGAAAAGCTTTTTCATGGCTAATTACTTCAAAGTTTGCTCCAACAGCAGTGAAAGTAACTAGATGTGTCAGTTTTTTAAAGAAAAAACTTTTCATTAGATGTTCCGAGGCGGAATCGATCCCCCGACCTTTTGCACAGCGGTCGCAAACACTAGCCGCTGAGCCACGTCCGGCCTATGTTTATCTTATTGCATCGGTTTATCTCTACTAATTAACAATTTGGATCATTACAGCTCCATTTTGTTGGTTTTTTGAAACAATACACCATCATTTACTATTAATTTTCAGAATAACATCCTTATTTCCTGTCTATTTTCATAATTGTTAAGCATTTTTTTTTTGCCTGTTTAACAAATTTCATCATGATATCTCCATTTCCTAGTTGCTTTAATGCTTTAAACATAATATCTTCAGTAGCTACCAGTTTTTATTATTATATCTACAAATTCCTCCAATTTCATAAGTATTTCTAAACATGTTAGCTATTTTTTCATCATTGCAACTGCATTTCCTTACTCTTTGTAACAAATCATTTCCATTTACAACGAATATTCAGCATTACATCTCCACTTCCTAGCTAATTTCACTAGAATTTCTTAATTATCGAATTTTCAAGCATTATTTGATTAATTTCGAGCACTACATCTCCACTTGTAACCTCTTCTCATTATCAAATCTACATTTTCCATCAATTGCTTCAATTTCCATTAGTAAATCTCCCCTAGTTACCAATTTGGTAGGCTTATGCCTGGGCTACTGATGACCATTTCGCCCCCAACTTACCCGTACGCTCCACATCCCTCACCCAAACTCCCAATCACTAACTGCGGTTTAAGTTACAATAACTTGGCTTAACAATGGCTTAACTCATTCCAGGACATAGCATTTGTTTGACCCACCGAAATAGTTTCATGCCAGGCAAGGGAAGACAATGAGTCGTGGCGGGGGAGTGCTCTCCCTTGACAAATGCCTGGTGAGCCTTTGCCGAAAAGCGGGACAGCGCCCACATATCATTCTGGTGTTTGCCATAATGACTACGACGACGAAGGACAACCAGTCAGGATGATGATGGGCGGACAGACAGCAGGATAATGACGTTGATCAACGCACACACCCTTCAAGGCACAAGCGCGTTTATTGCGACGTCCATTTGTCTAAGCCAAAACCTCTTTTCCATTCTCCGAATGCCACCTACAAAAATGTTTGCTGCGTGCGCGCGGTGGCCAAAGCAACAGCAACAGAGTGGAAACCTTTTTTTCACGCACACCCACCGCCCACCAAATCCACGCCCACATTCAAGTCGGTTGACTGGCTGGCTGGCTGGCTGGTTGGTTGGTGGCGCGCGTCAGCAGCTACAAAATATTTACAATGAAAAATGTCAGCAGGTATTTATTTTTATGGCTCAACATTCGTCAGTCTTATTGTTAGTTGAGGCGGCAACTGCTGGTTGTAAGGGGGTGTATGGGGTGTGTGGGGTGTATGTGTGTGGCAGATAAAGAGGAAGAACCCTGTGTGCTAACTCATTTTGCTGGCCAAGTTAGTCATTTTAAATCACCTAAATTTCTATAGCGCACTTTTAAGGGCTGGCAAAAAGTTTCTTTCATTTTGCCAGAAATTAAGGAATTTTTCAAAATTTTCTTACAATTTCACCCTGAATTCACCAGTTTGAGGGGGTTGTTGAAGAAACCTTGGAAACCTTTTCCCAGGTTGAGGCTGAAAACTGCGCTAAACTTCCCCTTTGAAATTCTTCTTAAAATTGGCTTTTCGTCTTAGTTACTTTCACCCCAGCTAACTTATATTTAGCCAAGCATCGAATAGAGGAAATTCAGGTGAAATACATTCGCAGAACCCATGACTAGCCCCGGCTTGACTTTGTACTGGCGCGCCTGTCTTCATCCTACGTCTGCTTTCATTTTATGAATATTTATTTTGTCTCGCATATTAAAACTACAAGCTCCAACACACACACACCAGACACACACACACACACACACACACACACAGAGACAGAGAGAAAGCCAATGACTAATAGTTGTATATTTTATTAATATTTGTCTCGCTGACAAAGGAGTAAAAGAAAGAGAAAGATATTAGAAATGTTTTGGCCTGCCTCGGACAAAGCAGAGTGAAAAAAAAGGTAAAGGGCTGCCGCCCAAAAGCAGGCCACACATTTTGCGTGCGTGTCAAACGAGTGGAACGAGTGAAACGCCACTCGTGAAAGTGTGAGTAAAAATGCTGCCACATGTTTTTTATGTCACTTCCGCTTTTATTTATTTTTATTCCCCCCCATTTGCCCCCTTTGTTTTCTTCTCTTTTTTTTTGTGTTGTGTCTGTCTTGTGTTCTAAGCAAATACACTCGAAGCTGTCAGCGCTTCCCCCCCTCTTCCGTCCACACACAGCACTTTTGTTTTCTCATTAGACGTCACTCCCAACCCTTGTGCCATTTCATAATTGTCAACATGCCTCGGACAGAGGACAACGCCTTGAGCTCTGCACCCGAAACCAGCAAAACAGCAAATCCACAGCCCAATCAAAAAAAACAGAAGTCCAAGCCCAAGCCAAAGCCAAGCCACATTTCCGTATTTGCCTTGATGTCTGGGTGGTGCTGGTTGTGCATGTTTCTTTTTTATGAATATCATTTTTTTTTTTTTGTAGAAACTGAGAACTTCTGGGTTTTTATTATGATACACATGTGTGATTTATGTCCGGGTGAAGGGAGCACAATGAGCTTGTTAGGGGGCTGGTGAAAAGGGTTAAATATATCAAATATTGAGTACAATCGCCACTCGTTACTTTAAATTTGATTGTTAAAGCGTTTATTTGATTTATTTTAAGTGAATTAGTTATTGATTTTACTCTAAATTAAGACTCTTTATTAAGTTATCTCTACTTGCTGCATTACTTGTGCTTACTTGTGACTGTAATTCATCAGATACATATTTCAATGGTGACTCTTTCTTTTCGCTGTTTGATTATGTCTACTCGTTTGTTTAAAGGTCTTTAAAAGTCTTACCAGTGACTGAAATTAGTTACAATTTAAAATAATGTCTTGTAGTTGTTAGATGCTTCACTTGCGCACTAGTTTCTGAAAAGCTTCTACTCGTTGCTTTGCAATACTTACCAGAAAGTCGAATTCATCACTAATTACCAGAGCTAGCAAATAACAATTGATCGTTTTTCGTTGTCCAAAAATAACAGTTATTTACGAACCTTTAGAGCAAAAAGTCAGAGATGAACCGTTCACTTCGTCTCATGAATGAATCGCTCAGTGCTTAACGAATATCCAATGGATTTTTTTACATTTTGCTCTGCTCATTCACTGAGCAAATCGTCGCGAGCGAAGAAGACTCACTCAAGCCACACACACACAAAACAAATTAAAGAAAAAAAAAATACCCTTCGGCTTTTTGCTCATCTACTGACTCTTAACGTGCGAGCGCTCAGTCGGATCGCTATCTATAAATTGTTATTGAATGAGCAAAACAAGAAAAGCTCAACTGAAAACAGTCAACTGAAAACAAAAACAAGGAGATAGGATGTGTTCTGCTCAGAGCGAGAGCAAGCGTGCATGAATTTTTTCGGTTTTGTTATTGAGCAGACCGCAAAGGCAAAAATGTTCAATTGTTATTTACGAGCTCTGCTAATTACACAAGTTTAAAAAAAAAAGTCAACTTTTTAACCAGAGAAGATAACTTCTAAAAGCGCGATGTCAGCAAAAAAGTGTAAATGTAGTAAAATTATGTAATAATACTATATTTAAAAAATTGGCACCGTTGACGTAGTATATCTTCCCCTCATAGTTGCATCTCTTATGAGATCTATGACGGAAAAGTATTTGCTGGTAATATTGACGACTTCTGTGGTAGGCTTGCGGATCGCAAATAATTGCCTGCAGTTTCGAAAGTTCAAAAATTCGACGTCGCTTTGTTCCTTGAGAACACTCAGCATAATTAATTCTAGACCGTCCGCGTTATTGAGTTGATCCTGATGATTTTAAACTTAATGAAATATTGTCGTTATCGGGATACAAGTTTGAGTATTTTGCTAAAACTTTTTCTATGGAAACATTTTTTCCAAAAATGTAGAAACTTTTTATACTTTGTACCAGACGTACACAGTATATTAAGTTTGTGCAAAAGTGTCCGTCTGTCTGTCCGTCTGTCTGTCCGTATGAACAAACAGATATCAGAGATGGTAAGAGATAGAGGTTTGACATGTATGGACCATATGTTTCTTATACTTGCAGGCAGATCAATTTTAGCCACGCCCACCTAATATCCAAACCTAATATCTCCTACAGTTTTATAGATCGAAGGTTCGAACCTTTGATCCTCTGAAGGAATTCGAGTTGTAAGGAAAACAAACAATTATGGGCAGCACCGGTCGCAACTGTGATGGGCAGCACTTCCCTTATATAGAATGTTATAGTCGGGCTTGACCGACTGTCTTTCTTGTTAATATTAAATTATTGTATATTTCTGCTTCAAGGTGATTAGGCATGATTAAGCGTATAGGCGTTATTTTCGAAATGAGATTTTATATTATCGGAAGCATCCCGATATTTCAGCATTTGAGCTTTTGCCAGAGCACCAAATATCATAAAATTATTGCTGAGAAAGCTCACACTGATAGGATGTTTCTATAGTAAGATTTTGTTAAAAAAAGAATATAGTTTAAATATAGGAAAATGAACGAAAACATAAAAATGCAAAACTTACACATTGCTATAACAGGCAGACAACGGGGCAAGCATGACGAAAGAGAGCAACAAGAGAAAAACTATAAAATGTACCGTTGCACATAACCAAAACTCTTAAAATTGAAAGAGACGGAGACAATCTTTGACCGATTACAACCAATCGTGCAAAAACGAGCAGCTGATTTTTACAGCTAAGAATCTGTAAATATTGTTTAGTGTTTTAAAAAGAGTTTCATTGGAGGGACCCGGGGGCAACACAACTTTTAACTATACTGAAAATTAATGATTTGTGCTTATTATTATTAAAAACACGTATAGCATCCAATTTAAATAAAAATCATATAAACACAATCCCAATACTTTCAACTTTAATGTTCATTTTGAATTCAGCTATTAAATAATAGTTTTATAAGGTTTTTTTATTAATTTAGTCCACGCTATTTAATAATGACGCGCACACGGAGCGTCGGCCGCACGTAATGTGCTCGCTCTTTTTGAGCTGTTCTCTTAACAAACATGTGAAGCTAATCAAATGAAATATCTGCTTTTGAAACTTTGTTCTATTGATAACTAGATGAGGTACATATATTTGGAGGCATAATTCAAACATTAATTTTTTTTATATTTGTCCTATGGGACCGACCATTGTGGATGAAATTTTTAACTTGCCGAAAAAATGAAATTTCACAGGAAAGTTCACTTTTTCATATTCAATTAAAAAAATTGGTATCTTAAGAACCAACAAAAAACCAAACTTTGGATGTTTTAAGATGCCTTACTTGCACTCAAATGCACACTCGCTGTTTAATCATGTCTACTCGTTGCTTTGAAGTACTCATCGGAAAGCTAAATGCATCACCAATTATTTTAAACTACAACTTGTTGTTTTCAAATATTTCACTTGCTTTCAAATACATACTCGCTAGAGCGGGTCAATTTGTATGAACCGAAAAAAATTCGACCCGGAGTATAGCAAAAACGCAATCTACAGTAAATTCTAAGAAACTTTTCCCAAGAAATTCCCATTGGGTCTAAAATCAATTTCGAGCCAGTGGTTTTTACCGGGAAAATTTATAAATGGAAATACTGAAATAAGTGACAAATCATAAAAAAAAATCTGTTAAAAGTGATGAAAAGCTGGTTTGCAACGCATAGCTAATGCTATGGCCAATATCAAGCCGTGCCCGATTTGTCCTTCGCGGTGGCTGAAGAATGCCAGCAGAACTTGAAGATTGAAAAGGGCGACGAATTCACCTACTGATGGCTTCAAAACAATTGCAGAATACATTATGAAAGTTTACGTACCAATGTATTTCAATGTAAAGTACTAAGTACAATTCAGTTGTGTAATTTTATACCTTCCACGATAGACCCCATAGCCCCCCTAGATATTGTAGCTGCTGTTCATCTCTCATTTCAATATGGATGATGTTGCCCATCTGAATCGTAACATTACTCACTCGTTGCCGTTATTCATTTTCGTTAAATTTCATAGTAAGGTTCACTATCAACAATTCAATAAAGTTACTTTTTGAAAAACATTCTTATTTATATCATTGGAAATGTTTAGTATTTGAAATAAATTCCTGAATTGTTGCCAATAAACTAAAATTCATACAATTTTCAACTAGGTTTCGTTGATTCATGCATTTTTTAAATTTTTATCACAATTCCACTTACCTTTTTGCAATACACGTGCATTATTCCATTTCGCTCGTTCAAGTGTCTCTAGTAAGTACTTACCCCGCTGAGTCTCACATAAATAGACCAAATATTTGAACATTTTGAATGTAAAATTTCCTGCTTTTTTTGGAATGTCCTGAAATTGAAATCCACTCTCGTTGCACTCGGCAGAAGAATTGTAGTGGCTTGCAGCTCTTCACGGCCCATAAATGAAAATAAAGCTTAAATTTCAGAAAAACATTGCATAGAAATTGCTGTTTAAACAATATTGGAGTCTGCCCCTCATTCCCCTCCATTCCCTCTTTAGTCATTGCAAGCCCAAGCCAAATGCAGCTGCGCCAAATTACAAGGAAATTGGAGAGAAATTGTGGGCGTCGTGAGGGGAAGAAGGGGAAGGAAGCGAATCGGAACCAGCTTAATGTCATTAAATTAGCGCTTGTCCAAATCAATGGCCGCCAAAACGGAAATGAAAGGCGAAGTCCAAGTGGGCAAATGTATTGTGTGCTTGTGTGTTTGTGTGTGTGAGCTCATTGTTATTTTTGCGGGGTCATAAAACATTTGCTACAGCGGACGGCGCCACAAATCAACACGTAGAAATATAAAAAAAAAGGGAGGAGGAACAGGCCATAAATATTTTTAGTATTGTACCTACACTTATGTGCATGTAGATTAACCCTTTTTAGTTGTCGAGTCAAGTGGATAAAAGCGAGTAAGGCATATTTGGGCACTATTTGTAGTTGTGTGAAGCAGATGATGCAGAACGCAAAATTCCCATTTTTTTTTTTTAAGTAGTTTTAGGGAACTAATAAAAAGTGGAAACCAAAGAGTGAATGTTTGAAGCGTCGAAGTGTTTGAAATAAAAGAGAGAAGAGTTTCCATGAACAAGCGTTTGATTTAAAGTTACTAGTTCAGCTACCATTACACTTGTCATATATCTCTAAATAGAACTCTTATCAAATAGAAACTGTCAAATTTCATTATAGAAGACAACATTTTTTAAATATTAAGAGATATTTGCTCTGCTGTTACAGTATCGTCTGAGAATCTCTTAAGAGATAAATGACAAGTGTAAAGGCAGCTTAAGTGATTTGAAGTTATAAGCTTCTGAGTTGAAGCTACAAGTTGGTGTTTGAAAGCAGCGATAGTGTATTTAACTCATAATTGAAAGCTTTTAATACGGCTGAATAGGAACTGACCTTAAGTTCATAAATAAACGACTGCACCTTTGAAATGCAAGGAGAAAAAAACATTCTAAAAACAAGTAAGGGAGCTGTAGTCGAGTGCCCCGACTACAAAATACCCTGTTTCCTTGACTTCCTGTCTTTTCATACACATACACACACACTCACACATACACACACACACAAAAAAAGGCCCTATCTGAATCCCAATATGGATTCCGTAAGGCACGGTCTACGGTGGACGCAGTCAAGGCGGTTGTCGATATTGCAACCAAGGCGATTGAGGGAACTCGGTGGAGAATACTGTTCTGTGGTAACACTGGACATCCGAAATGCCTTTAATTCGGCTAGCTGGTCGCGCATACTACGGGCGTTACACCAATTTGGCGCACCTACCTACCTACAACGGATCATGTCTAACTATCTGTCAGACAGAGTGCGAGGAAAGCCAAAGAGGTTACAGCGTGACGGCAGGCGTCCCACAGGGGTCGGTCCTTGGACCACTTCTGTGGAACATAATGTATGACGAGGTGCTAAGAGTACAACAACCCCAAGACTGCAAGCTCATCGGGTTTGCGGATGACCAAGCGCTCGTAATTGTAGCAAAGGAAGTTGGTCAGCTGGAGTCAGTTGCAAATGCGGCGTTAAGACGAGTGGGCAGTTGGATGAAGGAAGCGCATCTAAAACAAGCTGGTCAAAAAACGGAGGCGATGCTTATCACAAGCAGGAAGAAGATAGAGTTCACGAACATACTGGTGGAAATCGAAGGAGTACATAAAATACTTGGTTGTGATGCTGGACAACAGGAAAAGCTTTCGACCCCATGTCGTGTGTGCTAGCCAAAAAGCTTCGAAAATACAGAGAGCCCTTTAGTGGATGCTACCCAACGTAGGAGGGCCCAGAGCTGGAAGGCGACAACTACTGGCTAGAGTAGTTAGCTCGGTGCTGCTCTATGCCGCACCAATATGGGAGTCTGCGGTGGCGAGTAACAAGAGCCTTCAAAAGAAGCTTGCAACGCCTTACAGACTAAGCGCACTTCGAGTGATATCCGGATTCCGGACGGTCTCGGATGAGGCAGCCTTATTTCTGGCTAGCATGGTGCCGGTGGATATACTGGCACTCGAAATGAAGGAGATCTACGAAGGGCGAGCAGTGATGGAAAGTCCGGTGACGACCGACGCCATTCGAAAGTCGAAAAGAATTGTGGCAGGCGCGGTAGAACATGCCACAAACACGACCCACAGACTAATTCGAAACCGGGAGGAATGAATAAGCAGGACGGAGGGGGAATTAAACTTCCACCTAACTCAGTTTTTAACTGGCCATGGAGGATATAGAGAATACCTGCACAGGTTCAAGCACGAAGACACACCGCAATAACCGGCCTGCCCAAACGAGAACGAAAATCCACATCATGTGTTGTACAGGACCAGGCAAGAGTTTGTACCACCCATCGAAGACCTTGTCAGCAACATGCTAGAGTCAGATTCCAATTGGAGAACCATTAGCGAGCTCATTATAGGCATCCAGACCGATCTAAGAAGATGCGAACGAGAGCGACGCACAACGGAGAGTGTCTAAAATAGGCAACCCATCCCCGCCAAGTAATACTTAACGGTGATTCCGCGGGGAATGAGGTGTGCAGTTGTGAGGGGGTGTATTTAGTACGTAGGCGCCAACGTTGTTGGTGAATCGTGAATACTGTTGGTACGGGCCAGCAGTATCTTTTGAAGATTTAAAAACATTTTTAAAAATTATAGTCGGGCTTGACCGACTTTCTTTCTTGTTTTAAGCTGTTACTTTTACTTCCAAGAGTTACTGAGTGCGTAAAACCAAGCAACGAGTAAATGATTTTAAGTAGCGAGTACATAGAAAAGATTTTACTGTCACTCATAAGTGAAAAATGAAAAAACTTACAATTCTGTGATTCAAAACCATATGAAAACGATTAAAAGCGACGAGTAAATAGCTACTCATTGACCTTTAGTAAGGAGCTAAACATTTATTGTTCACTCAAGAGAGTAGCTCACAAATGACTTTTTCCAAGAAATTTGTGGAAATTTTTAAAGATCAAGTGCTATTTGTAGAGCAAGAAGGGCACCTAAAAACAACGAGTAATTACCTATAAAAATTGGAGATGAATTTAAGTCACAAATGAGTGCGAAAAAGTAAAATTCATTAAGTACCGAGTGTGTTTTTTTTTAAAACAAGTGATTGTCTAAGCACAACGAGTCAGTATTTGTAATAGTTGAATGATTCAAAGCAACGAGTAGAAATTATTATACAACGAGCGTGAAACGCTTAGGTAAGGAAGGTAACTAAAATCAAAGAGTAGTTAATTTAAATAATTGGTGAAGAATTGAAGTCTCAGGTGAGTACTTGAAAGCAACGAGTAGAAATTTTATATATAGCGAGTGTGTATTTTAAAGCAAGTGATCATCTAAGCACATAAGGTCACTATTTTAAATGGTTGGCTATGAATTGAGGTCACAATTGAATGCTTCAAAGCAATGAGTAGAATTGATTAAACAACGAGTGTGTCTTAAGGTAAGATAACTAAAAACAAAAACTTATTTCTTTAAAAAATTGATCTAGAATTTAACTCTCACTTGAGTACTTGAAAGCAAAGAGTAGAAATTTTATAAAGAACGAGTGTGAATTACAAAGCAAGTGATCATCTAAGCACATAAAGTCACTATTTTAAATGGCTGGTAATGAACTTGGGTCACAATTAAATGTTTCAAAGCAACGAGTAGAAATAATTAAGCAAAGTGAGAGTCTTAAAGTAAGCAAGACAACTAATAACAAAAAGTAATTACTTTTAAGTAATTGGATAAAGAATTTAACTCTCAAATGAGTACTTGAAAGTAACGAGTACAAATTTTATAAAGGGCGAAAGCGTATTTTAGAGCAAGTGAAGCAAGTGAAGTGAAACTGACACCGAAGAGTCATTACTTGAAATATTTGAAAACGAGTTTAAGTCACAAGTAAGTTTTTTAAGGTAACGAGTAGAATTAATTAAACAGCAAATGTGCATTTAAGAGCAAGTGAAGCATAAAAAAAACACCAAGTGATTATTAAAAATATATTTAAAAATATATTTAAAAGCAACGAGTAGTATTTATTAAGGAGCGAGTGAGTATTTGTAAGCAAGTGAGATAACTAAAAAGAATGAGTAATTACTTTCAAAAATTGATGATAAAATAAGGTCATTGGTATGTACTGTAAAGCAGCGAGTAGAGAATACTAAGGAACGAGTATGTATTTTGGATTAAGTCAGCCATTATGAAACAACGAGTGATTATATTAAGCAGCGGCTAATTAATTTAAGTCACAAGTGCGAGCTTCAAAGCAACGAGTGAAGTTTATTAAAGAGCGAGTGTGTAGTTTTTGAAGCAAGTAAAGCATTTAAGAGCACCAAATGCTTAGTTGCAGATTGATTTCCGACTCAAGTTACGACTGAGTAAAATTCTACAAAGAGCGAGAGTGTATTTGAGAGCGAAAGAGGCATCTAAAAAGAACGAGTAATTGCCTAAAAACAAATGGTGTTGAGACAAATTAAACAAATTTACTTTAAAGCAGCGAGTAGAGATAACATAAGAACGAGTGTCTATTTTAGAGTAAAAACTACGGGTCTTTAAACAAAGAATTTCAACTCTTTAATATTCAAATCCAACCAATAAACTTTCTATAAACTAACGAGTTAGTAATGTTAAGCTTACACAACATCCATAAGAATGGCTTAAACAGAGAGAGAATGCTTGAACGAGATACTCACGCAGAGCAACGATAAAAGAGTTTGCAATTATTGCCATGAAATCTTGACTAGTTCCACGTAAAAAACTTTTTAATTTGCAAAGTTGATTTGCTGGAAACTGGGTTAGCAGTACCGCTTCTTTTATTTCTAATGCAGATTCTTTTCACTTTTGTTTTTCAATTTTTTTTTTTTGCATTTTTCATATGGCGCACTCAACAGATGTCGAGTGAGAGAAAGAGACAGAGAGCGAGTCGTAAACAACTGGGTAAACGTTTTTGGCGCTCATTTTGCAGTCGTTGTTTAATTTTTTTCCCACCACCTCCCCTCCCATTGAAACCCTGAGGAACACAACTGAAAGTTATACCCGGCAGTGGGTGCCACGCATTTGCCACGTTTCGCACATTCGCATTCTTTGATTTTTTCCATGCTCACAATTTTCCATTTTGTTCTGTTTGCCTTACTGCTCTGCCTGCTTTTTTGTTTCACAGATTTTCCGCGCATTTTCTGTCGAGTGTTTTGGGCAACGCCGAAAAAAAAAAACAAACAAAACGAAAACAAAAGGCGCGCACATTAAATTATGAAAATAAAAAGCGAGTTGCCTGCCTCCCTGCCACTCCCACGCGCCTTCAAAAGGTTGCCCCTTAAATAAGTCTGACTGAACGATGACTTAATGAGCAGGATCCCGGCGAGTACATCATGTACTCAGGCAACAGATTTGGAACATATTTTTTTGTAACTTTTTAATTAAATCGTTATATACATACAAATACATGTACATATATATATATTGTATATATAAATTCTCCTTCTTTTTGTTGCCCCCGCAAAGAAATTGATAATGGCTTGGTGGGGTTGGGGCGAAAAGTCTTAAAAAAAAAAACGGTTACATGCAAATTGCTAAAACGCTTCAAAGTAGCACAAGGGGCAACCTAATGAGGCTGCTGAGCCTTGTAATTAAGTTGAAATGATTTCACAGCGGAGGAGGGGGATAGAGGGGGAAACAAAAAAAACGGACTTCACACAAAAGTTTCCTCTATAAAAACTATTTTTCAACTATTTGTGCTAGATATCATACTGAAAATTGGTCACTGGTGAAGATTTAATGAAGATTATTTATAATTAATGGAGATTTAGTCATGAAAATGTGCCACAAGTGGAGATATAAGTTGAAAAGTGTGATAATACAGACCTGAATACTAGCAACTGGCAAAGATTGAAGACTAACAATAGGGGAAAGCTAGTTTGTATACCCTTGCAGTTTGATTTTCTAAATAAGACTACTTTCGGACCTTACTTTTCTATGGGAGCTATACTTTATAGATGTCCGATTTCGACCAAACTTAGTGCAATCATGGAATTGCATTACAAACTGTTAATTGCGAAATTTGGAGGCGATCCCAATTAAAACAAAAGAGTTTTTCTCACTAGAACTTCTTTTTCGACCGATCATCCATACTTTAGCTATATTCTTCAGTCATCCGATTTTGACAAAACTTTGTAGAAATGTGTAAAGGTATACATAAGAAATATATGCCAACGTAAGGGACGTTTCCATTAAAAACAAACCGATCATTCCCACTGCAGCTATATGCTTTAGTCATTCAATTTTGTCCAAACATTAAAAACAAAACAGTTTTTTTAACTAAGACTACTTTTCAGATAATACTTTTCTATGACAGCTATACTCTATTGAAGTCCGATTTCGACCAAATTTGGTGGAATCATGGAAAAGCGTAGTAAACAAAGAAATACGAAGTTTGGAAGCGTTTTCGTTAAAAACAAAACAGTTTTTCTCTATATGCTATAGTCATCCGATCCGGCCGGTTCCGACAAATGTGCAGCGTATAATTACTAGCAGACTTCGTACAAAGTTTGGTTAAAATAGCTGTAAAACTGAAGGAGGAGATAACATGGAAACAGATGAACGGACAGACGGACGGACAGGGCAAAATCAACTCAGCTCATCGTGCTGATCAAGAATATATATACTTTATGTGGTCGAAGATGCTTCCTTCAATGCGTTACAAACATCCGAACAGGGGTATAAAATCGAGAGCGTAAGTTAAAGTCGGCCCAGTCTTCTTCTTCTTATTTGGCCCGATATTTCTATCACAACCGTTTGACGGTCTCGGCCGCTGCTATTAATGCCCGCCACTCGCCTCTGTCTTGTGCGAGCTGGCACCAGTTGGTCAGTTCAAGCGCCTTTATGTCTTTCAGCACCTGTTTTTCCCAACTAAGTTTCGGTCGTCCTACAGCTCCTGTTTTCCCTAATTTGTTCGCCTGCCGCCTGTAACCAAACGAGTAACATGTCCAAGCCAGCGCAGCCGCTGTTGTTTAATGCGCTTGACTAGATGAGTGTCCCCATAGAGCTCATACAGTTCGTGGTTCATACGGGTGCGGAACTCATCGCCAACTTTTACAGGTCCATAAATCCTCCGAAGCGACTTGTATAGCGCGATATTCGTTTTTCGAGAGAGGGCTCTGCTCTTGAACTCCTTACTAAGCCCGTAGTAACATCGGTTTGCAAGAGTTATTCTTCTTCGGATCTGCAGACTGATGTTGTTGTTGCTGGTAATCATCCTTCCGAGGTAGACAAAGTCCTTTACAACGTTAAAGTTGTACTCTCCCATTGCAACAGATTGTCCAAGACGCGTAGGCTTACTGCGCGCTGAGACTAGGAACTTCGTCTTTTCCTCATTTACCGCTAAGCCCATGAGTTTTGACTGCTTCTCAATCTCTGAAAAAGCCGCTTTTGACACACCGATAAGGTCAAAGTTCTTTGAAGCCCTGTCTACTTTTGGTATACCAGCAAAGTACGTTCGACTTTGCATGATGACGTTGAGAAGCACACAAAGCTCCGTCAAAATAGGAAAGAACCTCTACGAGCCTTTCGATACCAGAAGAGGTTTTAGGCAGTGCTAATGGAGTATATACTGCGGCAGTACCCAAATGCTAACAGATCGGGCACCATCTTGTAATGCTGACATTGACATTATCGGCAAATCCGAACGGGCGGTAAGCAAGGCGTTTTCAGTCGGCCCAGTCCACAATTTGACAGTTTTATAGATAGAAGGTTCGTTCCTTCTGGACATATTTAGTAATCAGAATTGTTTTTGATCCGCCAAGGAATGGTAAGTGTCGGATAGCCGATAGTCGAGTTATAAGGAAAACAAAACAATGATGGGCTTCTAGAGGCGAGTTGGAATGTTAGACCTTGAGTGTATCAATAAAGGCGCAAGGCTTCGTGTGTATACCAATCTGCTTACATTAATCCTTATGGCTAGGTTTTATTACATGTGTTAGAGTTGTGGCTAATTCCAATCTTATGCTAGGCTTAAGTAACGGTAGTTTGATCTATGTTGCATCTTTTCTAGCCCATGGTAAAGTTGTATGCAGGAGATTTGGTTCATGTCCTTACTAAGTGATAAGTAGATCAGCTTTGGTTTGTGTCCGTGCTAAGTGATAAACAAAGTAGCTGTTATGGATGAGTATATGGATGAGTGGGACAATGGCAATGGAACTACTACAGGGCACCACCGGTCTCAACGGTGATGCGCAGCACTTCACAGGTACAAAGTATACTATAGTCGGGCTTGACCGACTGTCTTTCTTGTTTTTTTTCATTTTAATAACAAATGCTTGTGGGAAACTGTGGTGTGGAGGGTAAATACCCAGCTAAAATAACCAGGGGAAACGCTGTGCTGTATGAACGCGGACTATTTTTCGAGATGGTGGGTTTTGGCTTTGGGTATCACTCTGTTGGTCCGAGATATAAGCACAAGTTAGGTTTCTTATATGTTTTCTTGAATCATTTGGTACATGGAACTTCCTGCGTTGAATTCCTACACTAGTTCCACTCCTACTTTAGGCTTCTCTAAGATTTCAGAACTTGGCCAGCATACCCCTCCGGATACCAAGTGTTGGTAGCGAAACCTTTGTATGGCCAAGGATGATTTTGACCCAAGATTAGTACTGGCGGCCAGTTATTTGCAATCGTAGTCGGGTTGTTGGCTTGTGAGCCTGGTGATTGTCGCTTTCGTCTTCGTCTCCAGCTTCGGTTTCACTTTGTGCTTTCTAAGTCCACGTAGTGTCTACTGGCCGGTCAACAGACCGTTTGGTTGGTCTAGTCCGAACTCCCCTAGAGCTTGCTGGTCACACTTTTAACCATGCCCGGCGAAGTGGAAAAGACATAAAAATATAAGTAACTGTCTCTCTATGACACTCAATGATTGACTTCGGCAAGTATTCGGTGTGATTTGCCGAGTATCTTCGGCCCCCGGGGCTATGGCTGGCCAGGTCAGCTCCAATATCACACGGTCGTCGGCGTCACTCCCCGTCTCTTTCTCTCACACGCCGCAGTGTGCCCGTCGTCTGGTTCGCGAGTGTGGCGTCTTGGAAGTGCTGGCCCTGGAACTAGTTCATTTTCGGTGCCTATTCTTATGCTGGGAGCTAAGTGGTTATTCTTCACACGAAGAATCATGAATAGACCAGGTGCAGCTAAATGAATCATGATGTGATATTGAAAACTACCTAAAACTTCTAGCTTGGCCTTTAAACTGAGAGATATTTATAAAAAATCCGTATAATGGTCGCCAGATTGAATGGCCCCACCAGATAATATGATTTTCTTAAATTTCCCCTTTAAATTGAAACCTTCAAAATAGAAGCTAGTTTAACTAAGGCCCCCACATTGGGCGCCAGCTTCTTAAAAAAAAAGTAAACCTAAACTTTAATTGCGGCTCTAGTGTGTCGGTATAAAATCTTCATAAGGCCCTTAGGCTAAGCATTTAAATACAAATAAAAGCCTCACTTTGGGCTCCCGCAGTATAATAACTTAAATTGAAACCTTACATAGTGCGCTGTATAAAAAACACTTCAATTTTGGCCCTCATCTCAGTTGGGGTGTTGCTATGAACAAAAATCAAACTGAAGCCCTAAATGGGACGCCAATTCTTTAAAGTTTTTGTATGAAAATAATATTTGAAGCAACACTTTAAAATAGACTTGGATTAAGATCCTCAGCTTGGACTTTAGTAAGCAAAAGTTCAGTGCTACATTGGGTCCTACATTGGGCGCCAAGTCTTTAAAACATTGAATAAAAATATTACTTAAAGCAAATCTTTGAACTAGACTTGGCTTATAGTTCTCTGCTGGGACTTTAGTAAGCAAAGTCTTTAAGAACTTTGGCTAGTTGTAGGGAAAATTCCATTTGGGGCCTAAGCTAAATAAATCAACTTAACTTTCTTTTTGCGTTGCTTATGCTTCAAATGGAACATCAACTCGTTAAGAGTTTACATGAAAATCTTAAAGGAATTCGAGTAGCTTCTTGTATCGTTGGTTAGAAGAACTAAAGAAATTTAATTCACAAGTAAACTTCACTTGCAACCAGACCTTCCCTTAAGCACTCACTTTTCATTTCAAAAAACTAAAACAAATTAAGCCCCAACTTGGGCGCCAAACAGTTGGAAACCTCCACCCTTTAAGCCTTTCTTTGTTCTTAAATATGAAAGAGAATCCACTTAAGCCCCACCTTACGCACTTAAAATCTCAAATATGTGTAAATTATTAGTTAAAAATCTGCCTTTAGTTTCTTATGGTTTTTCCCTTAAATTTTAATCAATGAATTTTCTATAATATACTCAACAGATTCGTATGCTAATTGTCCGATAAGCTCCATTTGGGCCCGCCTGGCCAAATCCTATTTGAATTTTATATTCTTCGTTTTTGGCGTTTATTAGATTTTCCTTTTCCTCTGGTGACTAACAAAAGAATTTAAAATTCCAATAAATCTGCCAGCGTCAATAAGTGTTGGAGTGTTGGAGCCTGTGTGGAGCGAGGGGGAGCGGAGGACTCGTCGGTCATCCGGCGAGAGTGAATGAATAAAGCTAAGCTTTTTGATGGCAACTCCTTTTGCTTTCGGTGGTTGATTTTTGTTCATTCAAATTTGTGGATTGTGAAATGTAGGCAATTTATAGGCTTTATAATTTTTATTGGTTTTTTTTTTTTGGCGATTTTGGAGTGGGTGTGCGTGGTGGAACAACCCTTAGTGTGCACTTTTTTTTTGTCAAGCCATTTTGAAGGGCCGTAAAATAGAATTTATTATTTGAATTATAACACGATGGTCTGACTTTTATTTCTTTTTTTTTGTGTTTGGAAGGGTTGTAAAGCAACTTTTTTTACGCAATTAAAGTCGCCAAAAATAAAAAAGAGAAATTTAGAAAAATCTAACCCCAATATGTTAGACGTTATGTGCTTTGAAATGTCAAATGGTGAGCCATTAAATAAAATTCAGTCATTTAGTAGAAGTTGAGAGCTGTTTTAGGCAAAGGGCCTAGGGTCAAGTAAAGGGGGAAGCAACGCCGGGCGACTGGGTAATACCCTGCTGAAAGCTGACCTTATCTCTGTATGGGTAAGAACCTAATGTGGTCCATTCTCCCACTTTTTATACCCTTGCAGAGGGTATTATAAAATTGTCCGGATGCTTGTAACGCATTGAAGGAAGCATCTTCGACCACTTAAATTATATATATTCTTGATCAGCATGACGAGCTGAGTTGATTTTGCCCTGTCCGTCCATTTGTCCGTCTGTCTGTTTCTTTGCCATCTCCTCTGTCAGTTTTAAAGCTATCCTCACCAAACTTTTCGCGAAGTCTTTTGGTACATATACACCTCACATTTGTCTGAACCGGACAGATCGGATGACTATAGCATATATCTGTCATAGGAACGATCGGTCAAAAAACAAGTTTTAGTAAGAAAAACTTTTTTGTTTTCATTTGAAACGCCTCCAAACTTCGTATTTCGTAGTTTGCTATGCTTTGCCATGATTTCACCGAGCTTGGTCGAAATCGGACATCTATAAAGTATAGCTGTCATAGAAAAGTATTGTTTGAAAAGTGGTCTTAGTTAGAAAAACTTTTTTGTTTTCAGTGGAAATGATCTAAAAATCTGCATTTATTTATTTGTTATGCTTTTACACAATTCTACAAAGTTTTGTCTGGTTGAGAGTGGAACGACGGCCTAAAAACTGTTTTTCTTTTTGTTTTGAAACGCTACTATGCTTTTCAATGATTCCACTAAGTTTGGTCGAAATCGGACTTCTATGTAGTAAAGCTCCCATAGAAAAGTAAGGTCCGAAAAGTAGTCTCAGTTAGAAAAACTTTTTTGTTTTCAATGGAGGCTGCAAGAGTATAAAAACTTCGGCCGCGCCGAAGTTCATTTTCCCCTATATTTGGCCTTAAAACGCTTCTCCATTGGCGAGCTTATTTGGTATAAGCGCTCTCCCTGCCTTTCCGACTCGCAAGGTAATTGCTTGGAAAACTACTCCAACTAGTTATTAAAAAATGCAATTTGAGCGACATCGCAATTCCCATAGTTTTGAATGATTTCATCATATTTTGCACCAGGACCTTAAAGTTTTCATCACGGTGTTTGCCAAGAAACTGCTGAACTACACATTTTAGGCAGTTCCAAGCAACCAGCTCATCTTTGGCAAGGACTAAGTCGAATTTTGTTTTTGACGAATGATGAATTGGTAATTAAGTTACTTTCAAATCACGCGGAGCAATTTAAGAAAACAACCGAGAACAAGCAGAGCTCGCAAATAACTTTCAACATTTTCAGCGTGTCGAAAAAAAAACGTTTTGATACAAACATAACGAAAAGAGGAAGCGAAAGACACTTTCAGTTATGTTTTTGCTCAATTCTGCTGCGCTTAGAGCAAAGACCGATTTCGTTTCTGTTTCTCTCGTGTCTTTCACTGACCGTTTTGCAGACCGCATACTTCCAAAGTGTTTTTTGCGTATGTAAGAATGGTAGTGTGTTCCGCCCGAGTGTGTCTTTGTGTAACGAGCGTCACACTGGCAAACAGCCTTCCAAACGCACAACAATAAAACAGAACAAAAAACTATTTTCGCAGACACTTATTGTGTTCTGCTCATTTGCAGACAGTTGTTTGATGAGCACTCGCTTAAAAGTGTTTCTGTCAGTGGTTGTCGTCAGACCGACTCGTTTGATTTGAAAAATTACAATTTTGTAGGCTAGGCCAAGCTCTAAAACTTTGCCGAAGACATACAAAGCAAATTCTGAATGGTTTCAGAGATATAAGCGATACAAAAAGTGCCTCTTGGTTAGAAAGACGATCTTTAGCCCTAAATTTCAAATGCTCATAAAAATAAAATGCTGACGAAACAGACAAAATCCAGCAAGGATTTTTCATTATAAAGGGTGATTTTTTGAGAGCTATAGGAAAGTTTTAAAAAAAAACACATAAAATTCAGAAAAATGCATGGAATCTTTATTTGAATCGATAGTACGGTCCGTATAATTTAATGTTTGAAGATGGTTTCATGCAAATGTTGACCGTGACTGCGCCTCAAATGGTCCATCCGCTTAGTCCAATTTTGGCATAATCTTTCCAACATTTCGGCAGGTATCTCACGAATAAATGCTTCAATGTTGTCTTCCAATGCGTCAATTGAAGCGGGCTTGTCTGTATAGACATGAGCTTTAGCATAGTCCCACAAAAAATAGTCTAAAGGCGTTAAATCGCACGATCTAGGCGGCCAATTGACCTGTCCCGATCGTGAAATAAAATGTTCTCGCTCTCAATAAGTCCATTGTTGCGCGTGCTGTGTGGCCTGTGGCACCGTCTTGTTGAAACCACATGTCATGCAAGTCAAGCTCTTGCATTTTGGGCAAAAAAAAGTTGGATATCATCTCACGGTAGCACTCACCATTCACAGTTACGTTACGATTCGCACCATCTTTGAAGAAGTACGGTCCAATGATGCCACAAAAGCCCATAAACCGCACCAAACTGTGACTTTTTCTGGATGCATTGGTAGCTCTTGCAATGCTTCTGGCTGATATTCACTCCAAAATCGACAATTCTGCTTATTTACGTACCCATTGAGCCAAAAATGAGCTTCGTCGCTGAAGAAAAGAAGCGCGCGATGAAATTTCTTAACAGAGCACGAATTTTGATAATAAAATTCAATAATTTGCAAGCGTTGTTCGTTTGTAAGACGATTCATGGTTAAATTACAGTGAATCAAAACACAAAACGTGCGTGAGCTGTTTAAACCGGTGTTGCCAAAAAGATAATCGCCAAAAAATCACCCTTTATATGGAAAAGGTTCCAGGATTTGTCGATTTGTCCAATAATTTTATCAATTTTCCCCAAAAAGGTGAATAAATACTGTTCCAGACCCTGCTCTGGAGAAGATTGCGTTGGCGCAATGTATCCACCAAGTCCTAAGAGTTGTCCCACGGTCCCGTTTTGCCAATTGATGCTGATTCTGTTTTCCCAAAAATGAAGTGAATGCGCTCCTGTTTGTTTGTATGTTGATTTAATGTGTCTTTGTGCAGACCAAATGATTGCTTGTGTGTTTCAACTGTATGTATGTATGTGTATTTTTATCAGAAAAAGTGCTAGGGCAATGATTCGCAGAATATGTAATAATTTAATGAATAATGATATGCAAAATTTGGGCTAGTGATGATACACAAAAATAATGTGGCCAGATGGGCAAAATACCACAGATCGTTACAATTGTTGGCGGTTAATTCAAAATAGACTTAAGTTAAAGTAATTACAATAAGATTGATAAAAAAATAGCTTTCCTCCTCCAGCAAAATCTACAGGAATGCTCGAAAACGCCCCTGGCAGCAGTTAAAAATAAAAATTAATGTGAAGAATAAATTTCCCGACCCAAGAAACCCCCGGTATACACATTTTAAATAATATTTTTTTTTTTGCATTTGAATTGAAAATATCTTAATGCTACAAGAAGTAACCATCCGATCCGCGCGGCTCCAACTTATGTGCAGTGTGCAGCTAAAAGATGCAAAATTTCAGCTCTATAGCTTCCAAACTGAGAGAGTAGTTCTCGTAGAAATATGAATATATCTTATCGTCAATTTCGCCGGCTCGAAATTGATTTTAGAGGTATGGTTTCTTGGGCAAAAATACTTGTTATTGCCCATAGTACCAGAATCGCGATGAGCCCATGGAGTTGAAAAGAATTGACCCAATCTAGTTTTCAAGTATGTGATTAATTTTGTAAAAATAACATGAAGTATTTTCCCATTTTCCAAGGAACTTTCCTTCTTGAATCTCCCATTTTAGCTAATTAATAAATGCCAAATATGAAAACTTTACACTAAGACTGTTTTTCAGACCATCTTCTCTATGGCAGTTACCCTTTTGTATAAGGTTGTTATACCCTCCAAATACTTAAAGTCTCAAATTATAAATTTTTGTTTATTATTTTTAACTAATTTCCACCACGAGTTGACTTAACAGTCCCACTGTTAGCCACTGTTAACAGAGCCAACATCAAACATGTTCGATTAAATATTTACCCAAAGGCTTTTCCATCCGTTGGCATTTGTTGTTTTTTCTTTCTCTCATTTTTTGGGGACATTTTACCTCTGGGCTGAAAAATGACAAACAAAACTGAAAACTAAACAATTGTAAGCGCAATTAATTTGCAACAATTTGTGTGTACTTATTAAACAATATGAAAAATTGAAACTCAGGTGGGCCCGGGCGGGGGGTGAAACGAAATTAAATTTGTAACTAAGCAAATGCTGCATATTTGATGATGCAGAGGTTGGAGCCGGAGCCTGAGCCTGCTCTTAACCTATCGATGTGTGTGTGTGCATACTAATTAAATACACACACACACACACACTCGTGCACACACACACACCGGCATGTACGGTGAAATGTAAACAAAAAACGAGAAACGAGCTACCCAAAAACTGCCATGGACCAAAGTAAATTTCTTGCTAATTAAAATCCAAATATTAATTTTAAAATGCACCAACAGAAAATACCGTTGCAGGTGACTCAGCTGGCAGCTGACAGGTGAATGGCTAGAGTGGGGCCAAAAAGGGGGAGGGGGGGTGGAGGCCACACTGGGCAAGCAGCATTGATGGAGCACTCTGTGTACTCTGGGGCTGGACTTTGAATATTCTGATACTTCTCCGTGCATGTGCGCTGCCCTCCAGGGATTTTGGCACAGTCAGAGGCAAACATCAGGCAGACTTTGAGTACACTTGCACTTGAGACTGTAAGTGGAGAGTGGGGTGGGGGGTAGGGGAGTGAAAATGGAACTGGGACTGGGGGACTGCCCCTAGGCAGCTAAAGAGGGCACATACCAAAAACCAGAGAAGGAGAGAGATGAATAACTAGGTGAGAGCAAAGAACTCCAAAATAAATTCTGGAATTTATTTTCAACAGGAGGGGCGGGGTCGATAGGTAATCTATAAGTGTAAGTAACGCGAATTGGTGATAAAGGAAGTTTCCTCAAGTTCAATATAGGAAAATGAGGCACCCATCTGGTCGTTAGCTTAGCCATTTCCATGTGCACCTTACGCTTTACCTTTTGAATGTTCATAGAATTCATAATTTTGTTTATGTATGGCCAATTTCCCTTGGTCCTTGTTGAATGCACCGGTGTCGCAACAGCCCAGCTATGCCTTACTGAATAAATAGACTCTCTTCCTTCCAAAAAAATCAACTCTGCTTTAAACTCTCCAATTAATCCACCACAAAATCAAAGAAAAAAGAAAAACTCACAGCTTCTTCCACATCTTTTATGCTTCGAAACCCACTTCTCTCTAGCCATCCAGCTCACATTTAAACCAGGCGCAAATTGAAAACACAAACATGTCAGCCTGTCATCGCTTTCAACTCGAAACCAACTGCAACATGTTTGATTGGCCTGTCGCCTGATCATTGCTCTAAACCTGATCATATGAGTGGAAGAAAACATTTTCTGCTTTTATGTTTATGCTAAAAGATTTACAATTTGTGCGTGCCGAAAATGTTAATGAATTCGGTTATGGTTGTGGTTTATTTATTTGATTTGCTGTCAAACCGAAAACTTAGGGAAATTATTAACGCCTCCGCGGGGGCGACTCCAATTGCCAGTGACCCAGTATACTCGTATGTATCTTGGGTATTGGATGTACGATTTGTTAATTGTTTGGGCTAACTAGAATTTGCCATGGGAACAACCGACCAAGTTGGGGACATCAAAAGTGCCTCGGACTAACCAAATCGGACTTACAAATCTGATTCAGTTTTGTGCCCGGCCAAATCAATGGCAATATTTCAAAATGTCAGCCCAGGTTCAGGTCCAACTGGCCAGGGCACAGGTGTGAGCCACAAAACTTGAACAAAACCAGGCAACTACCTAGAAAGAGGGGAGCAAGGGGACAGCATCCACAGCAGCAGCAGCAGCTGCTCCATAAAACCCATTATACCCAATCATCATCAGAGGCAGAGCGAGTCCCGGTCCCCAGAATCAGGATCGGTGCACTGAAAGAAAAATCAATCAATTGGGGCACAAAAAGGGGGAGAGAAATGAGAGGGAGGAAAGAGGGGTAGAAAGGTTGAAGTGCAAGAAGAGTGGATGGAAGAAGAAAGAAAGATGTAGCATAAAGAGTAACGAATATTGAAAGACCATAGAATATAGAGTAAAGAGTAAAGAGTAAAGAGTAAAGAGTAAAGAGTAAAGAGTAAAGAGTAAAGAGTAAAGAGTAAAGAGTAAAGAGTAAAGAGTAAAGAGTAAAGAGTAAAGAGTAAAGAGTAAAGAGTAAAGAGTAAAGAGTAAAGAGTAAAGAGTAAAGAGTAAAGAGTAAAGAGTAAAGAGTAAAGAGTAAAGAAAGAGTAAAGAGTAAAGAGTAAAGAGTAAAGAGTAAAGAAAAGAGTAAAGAGTAAAGAGTAAAGAGTAAAGAGTAAAGAGTAAAGAGTAAAAGAGTAAAGAGTAAAGAGTAAAGAGTAAAGAGTAAAGAGTAAAGAAGAATAAAGAGTAAAGAGTAAAGAGTAAAGAGTAAAGAGTAAAGAGTAAAGAGTAAAGAGTAAAGAGTAAAGAGTAAAGAGTAAAGAGTAAAGAGTAAAGAGTAAAGAGTAAAGAGTAAAGAGTAAAGAGTAAAGAGTAAAGAGTAAAGAGTAAAGAGTAAAGAGTGAAGTGATCATCCGATTTTCGCGTTTCCGACATATGTGAAGTGTGCAGCTAAAAGATGACTCTGTGCAAAATTTTAGCTCGATCGCTTCAAAACTGAGGGACAAGTTTGCGTTGAAACAGACAGACGGACAAACGGACTTACAAAGCTCAATCGACTCGCTCGTCTGCTCAATGAGGTGTGTTCAAAAAGTATCGCGAATTTTGAATTTTCGCGGGTTACGTTTATTCGAATTTCGATTTTTTTGTGGCGTTATGTTGGTACTCATGTCTCTCACTTATGCCGACAAGCTCGGCCATTTTGAATGTTCACTTAATTGTTGACAGCTGCTTTGCTTGCACGTGTTTTGGATCGTCTTCGATTTTTACCTATTCAAAAAAATGGATCAAAGAACCTGTATCAAATTTTGTGTGAAAAACGAAATTAAGTGCGCGGATGCATTCCGAATGTTGACTGTGGCATACGGAGAAGCTACCTTGGACCGAAGCAACGTTTATCGGAGGTACAAAATGTTCTCAGAAGGCCGAGAAGATGTGAACGACGAAAAAATTAATGAAGTGGAGAAAATGGTATTGGCCAATCGTCGAATCACCGTTAGAGAAGTTGCTGAGGACCTAAACATATCGATTGGCTCGTGCCATTCGATTTTTATCAATGATTTGGGCATGAGACGAGTCGCCGCGAAATTCGTACCAAAATTGCTCAATTGCGACCAAAAACAGCATCGCATGAACATTGCTAATGAGATGTTAAACTCTGTCCGCGACGACCCAAATTTGCTCCAGAGGGTCATAACTGGTGACGAATCGTGGGTTTATGGTTATGACGTGGAAACCAAAGCTCAATCATCTCAATGGAAGCTGCCGCACAGAACCAAGACCGAAAAAAAGCGCGCCAAGTTCGGTCGAATGTGAAAGTTTTGCTGACAGTTTTCTTCGATTGCAGGGGCGTGGTGCATTATGAGTTCTTGTCACAGGGAAGAACGGTCAATAAGGAATATTACCTGCAAGTTATGCGCAATTTGCGCGAAGCAATCCGCCAGAAACGCCCGGATTTGTGGAAGAACAAAAATTGGCTTTTGCACCACGATAACGCCCCTGCTCACACATCGTTGCTTGTGCGCGACTTTTTGGCCAAAAACAACACACTAATGATGCCGCAGCCACCGTATTCCCCAGATCTGGCCCCCTGTGACTTTTTCTTGTTCCCTAAACTGAAGAGGCCCATGAAAGGACGACGTTACGCTACGCTTGACGAGATAAAGACGGCATCGAAGGAGGAGCTGAACAAGATAAAAAAAAAATGATTTTTTGAAGTGCTTCGAAGATTGGAAAAACCGTTGGCACAAGTGTATAATATCTCATGGGGATTACTTTGAAGGGGACAAAATAGATATTCATGAATAAATAAATAATTTTTGAAAAAACACAAAATTCGCGATACTTTTTGAACACACCTCGTATATAGCATATACTTTAGTATATACTTTAATGTGGTCGGAGATGATTCCTTCTATGCGTTCCAAACTTCTGGGCAAAACTATAATACACTTTTTAAGTGTATAAAAAGGGAGAGGTAGAGAACAAAGACCAGGACTAACAAAAAAAGTAAATAAAATCAAAAGCAAACAAGAAAAGCAAATATGACAAAAGCGAGTGCATAATAAAATGAAAAGTTAGCCAAAAAGGTATCAATAAAGGAAGAGGAAAAATAGCGAAAATAAGAAACTAAATTCAGCAAAAGGTTCGTAGGAAAGTCTAAGATTCGGTTCGAGAATCGGTTCAATATACTTTTAAAAAAATCTTACTTAAACGATTCTTTGCATTGGACCTTTTTCAAAACAGAAGTGGTTCGGTTTCGGGAGGCTAAAAACTTAGAAGGTTCATGCTCTGGTTCAAAGCAGCCAAAAGGTCTTAAGAGATTTGGTGCAGTGCAGTTTGACAGCCTTGGTAGATAGTTTCCAAGTCATCAAAATCTACTGATGCTAAAACCATCGGGTCCTCAAAAAACAACCTTTATCACATTTCTCTCAGTGTGTTTTGGCCTTGGCGCAGTTTTATGCAAAAGAAATCACTTTTCATACATAGAATGGAATACTCTTCTTATGCTGCGCTCACATCGCCACAGCCCAAACCCAGGACCCCAACTCACTCCCATCAGCGGGGCTGGGCGGGGCACTAGGAACTGGTTCTGTGGTCCGTAAACGGCAAAACTAAAACTGGCCGCCACGATAGGGGCGCATATTTGCTTCAAGCCATACAAATACGATGTACGACGGGGCATGGACATGAGGAGCGACAAGCAAAGTTGTTGCGGTGCTTCAATTTGCCGCCGCAAAAGTTGCCAGCGACAACAACAAACAGTTGAAGAGCCTTTGTGGTTTTGCAGTGTGTGTGTGTGATTTGTATCGTTTACAGGTTGCCAAAGAGACAATCTTGGGGGAAGGAACAGGCTCCACGCGAAAGGTGTCTCTACCTCTGTCTCTGAGCATAATTATGCTCGAAAGTCAATGGCTTGGCAGCTGTGCAAAAGTTCAAAGTTGAAGCCTTAAACAGCGGCTAATAAGCGAGTGGAGCAGGTAAGCAGCAGGTAGCAGGTATCTCTCCCTTTCTCTGTGGATCGCTCGATCGCACGCCCCGCGCATGTCGTGCGCGTGCGTAAAGCTGTCGGTTGCGCCAAGCCTCAGCCTCATCCTGTGTTTTCTTTTCGTTTTTTTTTCGATTTTTGTTTAAGCTGCGCGAAAAAACGGCAGCCAACTGCCCACACGATGAAGACATCGCACGTCGCGTTCATTCATGAAGCGCAAAACTACCTGCCCGGCGAGAAGCGAGGCGAAGCCACGTTAGGTAGCCTATTTAAGGTATTGTACCTGCTCGTGCTTGATGGTGGGGGGGGGGATAGCCTGCATTGAGTATATCTCGTGTGTGTGTGTCTGTGTTGTCTCTTCTTTCGTTTGTGGATCAATTTCGAAGATACTGTTAAGTGAAAAGGTCAACAATCGTGGCTCAGTTTATGGCATTGCATCAAGGTGGTTCAACTCAAAACTTTGACCGCTTTTGGAGTTTATGGGATCGAAACTTATCTAAGAAATCAATGGCATTTCGACAGGATTGCTATGAATATGCTCTGAGGAATCAAACAGTAATCACTTTAGGCAAATCGTGGCACCCGTCTGAGCATAAACCTGATGTCTATGGACTTTCATAGAAGATTCTGTAAAGTAGAGTAAAGGGAGCATCGTTTTTTTATAAACTACCTAAACGAGGCAGCAGCAGCTCAGCAGCATGTAAGCTAAGGCTTTATACTACAGTAATTTTGAAGGATGGTAGAGCTAAATTCTCTTTCTTCCCTTTTTTATACCATTGCAGGGGTATTATAAAATTGGATGTTTGTAACGCATAGAAGGAAGCATCTACGACCACATTAAGTTGACATATATATTCTTGATCATCATGAAGAGTTGAGTTGATTAAGCCCTTTCTTTCAAACAGTCTGTTTCTATGCTATCTCCTCCGCCAGTTTAAAAGCTATCTTCACTAAATCATACACAAAGTCTTTTAGAACAAATACGCTGCACATTTGTCGAAACCGGCCGGATCGGATGACTATAGCATATAGCTGTCATAGAAAGGATCGGTCGAAAAACTAGTTTTAATGAGAACAACTTTTTTGATTTCAATGGAAATGCCACCAAGTTTCGTACTTTCTAGACTCCTATGCTTTCCTATTGATTCCACTGAGTTTGGTCGATATAGTATAGCTTCCATAGAGAAGTAAGGTCCGAATCAGAGAACTGCAACGAGCCGTCACGAGTACACTCGCTCAGCGCTTGAGTGTTGCCTCGAGAAACTCGAGAAGCATATGCTTTCTCTTTCCTTCGTGTGGCATGTTGTTGTTTCAAGTTTTCAAAGCACAACAATTGCATAAGTGGCTTGTCGAAGCTCGCCGTTAACAAGCCGAAATTTATGGATATTCAGTTTGCTATATATAATCTATATAATTGTCTATTATTTCAAATTTAACTTTTGTTGGCAAATAGATTTTTTAAGCGTTACTTATAGCAATTTTAAAACTCATGCACACTATTAGGCGTCCTATACATATTTAACACAACAAAAAATAGGGGAAAGTTAACTTCGGCTCGGCCGAAGTTTTGTATACCCTTGCAGCTTCCATTGAAAACAAAAAAGTTTTTCTAACTAAGACTACTTTTTGGACCTTACTTTCCTATGGGATCTATTCTATATAGATGTCTGATTTCGACCAAACTTGGTGAAATCTTGGAAAAGCATAATACACTGTTAATTACGAAATTTGGAGGCGATCCTATTTAAAACCAAAAAGTTTTTCTCACTAGAACTTCTTTTTCGACCGATCGTTCTTATGGCAGCTATATGCTATAGTCATCCGATTTTGATAAGCCTTAGTAGAAATATGTTAAAGTATATAAAATAAGAATATGCCAATAAAAAGGACGTTTTCATTAAAAACAAAAAAGTTTTTCTCACTAGAACTAGTTTCTCGACCGATCGTTCATATGGCAGCTATATGCTATAGTCATCCGATTTCGACCAAACTTAGTGAAATCATGGGAAAGGATAGTAAACTAAGAAATACGTACTTAGGAGGCGTTTCCATTAAAAACAAAAAAGTTTTTCTCACTAAAACTAGTTTTTGACCGATTGTTCCTATGGCAGCTATATGCTATAGTCATCCGATCCGGCCGGTTCCAACAAATGTGGAGCGTGTATGTACCAGAAGACTTCGTGCAAAGTTTGGTAAGGATAGCTTTAAAACTGACGAAGGAGATAGCATAGAAACAGACAGACGGACAGACGGACAGGGCTAAATCAACTCAGCTCGTCACGCTGATCAAGAATATATATACTTTATGTGGTCGGAGATGCTTCCTTCAATGCGTTACAAACATCCGCACAATTTTATAATACCCTCTGCGAGGGTATAAAAAAACACTTTGAACAGACACTTTGCTCGATTTGCTTAGTTGCTTAAGGCGTATACTGTCATAACAGTAATGAGCCATGAAAAAAAATTTAGTTATTCACAATCACCCCTCTTGTGCTAAAATTTAGATAAGACTGCTGCTCCAAAGCATATCAGATCTTCAAACTGTTCAAATGTGGTTTTATTCATGTGAAGTATTGTATCGAACTAAGTTTTTATCTTATCTGAGTATGTATAGGCCTTTAAGGCTCAGTTCTTGATAGCCAAACCAAATTGTTCCCTTCAATGACAGCTTCGTGTGTTTCTCTCATTTCTGAGAGTGAGCAAGTCAGTTTTATTACGAGTATACCCTTGCAGAGGGTATTATAAAATTTTCCGGATGTTTGTAACGCATAGAAGGAAGAATCTCCGACCACATAAAGTATATATATTCTTGATCAGCATGACGAGCTGATTTGATTTAGCCTTGTCCGTCCGTCTGTTGTCTGTCCTTCTGTCCGTCTGTTTCTATGCTATCTCCTCCGTCAGTTTTGAAGCTATCCTCACCAAATTTTGCACGAAGTCTTTTGGTACAAATACGCTGTACATTTGTCGGAACCGGCCGGATCGGATGACTATAGCATATAGCTGTCATATGAACGATCGGTCGAAAAACAAGTCTTAATGAGAAAAACTTTTTTGTTTTTAATGTAAACGCCTCCAAAGTAAATATTTCTTAGTTTACTATCCTTTCCGATGGTTTCATTAAGTTTGGTCGAAATCGGATGACTATAGCATATATCTGCCATAAAAACGATCGGTCGAAAAACTAGTTCTTGTGAGAAAAACTTATTTGTTTTTAACGGAAACGTCCCTTACGTCGGCAAATATTTATTTTAAATACTTTTACACGATTCTACAAAGTTTTGTCAAAATCGGATGACTACAGCATATAGCTGCGGTATGAATGATCGGTCGAAAAGGAAGATCTAGTGAGAAAACTTTTTTGTTTTAATTGGGATCGCCTCCAAATTTCGTTATTAACAGTTTTGTATGCTTTTCTATGATTGCACTAAGTTTGGTCGAAATCGGACATCTATATAGTATAGCTCCCATAGAAAAGTAAATGACTGTCATATCTTATCATTTTTTTCACAGTGCAAAAGTTTCAAGAAATGAATAATCAGTACATAGTACATCTTTTCATCCACATATACGGTCTCCACTTTGCACTTCGAAATGATGCAGCAGAACAGATTTTGTTCCCTCATTAGCGTCACCAAGAAGAACACTCTATGTGGCTCTCAGGTTCGTCCAGGTGCAAAGAGAGAAATAATTCACTGCTGCTGAGCTACTGTTGCCTCCTAAGGCAAGGGCATTACATTGGAATGTGTCACCTTTTTAGACTTAGCACCGATTTCTCAGCTTCAAGAATCTAAATAGCTGCTATGTGTCAGACAATTTCACAATTTTGCTCATTGTTATGTTAGTTTATCTGACAGATAGCTCTATGTAGAAGATGTGAAATCGGTTTGCTAGTTGAGAATCGTTGTGGAGTATGGAGAGAGAGCAGCTTATGTTGGGTTATTCTATGCAAAAGAAGTTCCTGTTTTTTCCAGGAAGTGTTTAAATTTCACATACACTGTTCAAACCCCCATCGAAATGTTCTCCTTCATGCCGCCTAACTGTTTATAGTTTTTAAAACATTTTTTAATAATGTTTAAGCCATTTGTTGTAGTTGTTTGTCTGCGGCTTTTAACACGATTTTGGAATGCTTAACAAATGTTTAAACTGACTTTTTGGCTGTCACTTCCGTCTGCCTGCCTCCCGTCTCTCATGTAAATGTGTGCGAGTATATAAAAATATGGTTTATACCCCCCGCACCGCAGCCCCTTCCGCCGTTTACCCCCAAAAACATTGTTTTCGAACATTGTTGGCATGCCAAAAGTGTCGGGCGTTGATTTTTGTTACGCTCATAAGCATATTTCTGGTACAACAACAACCAAAACAACAACAACAACAAAACACGTGTAAAATTGTTCAGCTTGTTAATGTTATTTGTGGTCATGTAGCAACTTTCACTTGGCTCTGGCATTTCTGTGGCGCCCCAAAGTAATTTTCCGAGTCTGGGAAAATATAAAAACCGAAAGTAGAATGCAAATCGTCTCTGCTGACAAATTAAAGCTGGTGGCCATTCGAAATGGAGTAGGGAACAGCAACACTCCATTAGAGGGAAATGGGTGTTAAAACCAAATACATCAAATTTACCTACACCACGGCGGAGGACAATGGATGTGAAGGAAGATGTGGTTGTGGATCTGTAGGCGACAAATGACAACGCAGCAACGGAGCAGAGTCAACAAAATAACAGTGTCACAATTTTACGAGCATTTGCGTCATAAAAATTGCTGTAACAACAACAGAAACGCATTTGGTATCCACTCCACTACGTCCCGAATATGGCTCCAGCACCTCACACACCCCTCGCCACAGATCTGAGGCTGCAGCTACACAGAAAGGCGGCGCCCGTTTTATGTCAAAGTCAAAGGCCAAAAGGGCGCGCGCGCGTTTGCTCATAAAAATGTCAAACAGAGTGATAGGCACGGTCGCCACCCGAGGGTGGTTTGAGAAGATTCTACAAAGCTCTGCAGACTAAGATTTGAGGTTTACTTAAAGATAACTTGAATAGAACTATAAAATGCAAGAACAATTTAAATATCTAGCCGATAGTTTTGGAAATTCTGGAAAAAGCCTAAAAGAAAAATTGGAAAAATTTGACAACTATGAGCAGACTAAAGCTAAGTTCACACAGGCAAATTATTTGGACAAATTTCGCCACAAATTCGGCTAAATAAGCCCAAATAGTGCACATTTTTCAATAAGTAAAACCTAAGACATATCTTGGAGATATTCCGATGTGATTAAGTGAGAACTTATATATAGTTAGCTAAAATAAAGGGTGATTTCACCAAATCACCCTTTAGTTAGCTAAAATACTGAGGCGAGCTATCCACTGTGTGACGCCAGCACTCCAAATCGAATTCTGGATCCAGTATAGTCTCCATAGCCTGATAGTAATAGGGCACTGAGGCATCCAGGCCAAGTTGAATATATCCTCAATAAATTCCGTGGCACCCTCTTTCAATGCGGGCAGTCTAACGAGAGGCTGGCATCGAGTGTCGGAGCCGATAACCTGGTCTCCGTTATAATCGAGAAGAAAGAGGTGTGGAACCCAGTCAGTTTGCTGCGATCACAACGAAGGAGCTTCGCAGACGGGAGAGGAACAGACCAAATGCGGCTTAGACGTTCGAAAACGTTCAAAGTGTTTGTCTATATCCCAAGCAGAAACCTTCCCCACACAAAGCCAGCGCCTTTAATACCTACACGGCTGGTTGTAAGACTAAGAACATGTTGACCAAGCATGTTAAGCCCTTTCGATGACTCCGCATGCACTGCTTAGCATTACGATGTAAATGCAGTAGATGACGCATGGCTTCGATAAGCCCAGTCGGCCAGGCTTCGATGTGAATACAGAAGTCGCATATCCTCGTTATGCTCAGTCTGCAAGGATTCGACGATTGAAGGTTGGAATCCGGTATAAACAACCAATGTTTGTTGTCGATGTGCTCGTAAAGCGCCTAAAATCCAACTTGATACCTTGTTTTAAGCAATCTGGTTCCATTCTTGCTCGCAAATTTAGTTGACCGTCTCAGCTCCAGTGTAACCAGCTCCCCTTCCATTTCCCCCCCACATTGAAATACATACTTATTCGGGTGGATACAGCATTCGTCTATTTGTGTTTGTTTTTCAATTTGCAGCAACTACCAATAAAATCTAATTGACAAAGGAAGCGAAGCTGGCAAAACATAGGCGGCGTCGTCATCAAAAGCGCCTTTATTTGGTACCTTCCTGTCAATATTGTCTTTCTCTTAGCACAAGAAATCGCATCTGTACGAGGGGGAAAATATATCACAACCGTCAATCTATTTCTGTTAATTCACTTACCTTTCAAGTTTTGGAGTATATAAGTATATGTAGTAGAGTCTCCGTGTACCAATCTTGCACATTGCAAGTGTCTTTTGTGTTCGCATAATTAGCAACAACTGTAACCGAAAAGAGTTAGTCTCGTTCTTAAGAACACCAATGAACTGTTCTTACCGTAAGTGTTAACAATTTGGCCAAAATAACTCACATTTTTTACTTAACAAATTTAGAATTTTGATCTCTGTGCCCCGAGATGTTCTCTGTTCGAATTGTGTTTTGGGACTGACGAAAACATGTCTCAACAACAGGCAGCAGTACTTGACAGTTGTATGCTAAAGGCCTGCTTGGATGAGAAAAATTGTAAATTAGAAATTACCTATAGAATCTGAACTGTATAAAGCCTACTTGGATGAGTAAAATTGTAAACTTTTTGCTGAAATTACCAACAGAATCTGAGCAACTGTATCAATTTTGACAAGAGGCATACTTGAAATGTGTCAAAGGTCTGCTCACGCATACACACTTGCAGCATGCCTCAGTTTAAGCAGCACACTTTCAATAGTTTCTTTCCAGCAAAGGGTCGCAATGAAACAAAATGAGCGAAGAAACAAGTTAGAAAGTCGGTCAAACCCGACAATAATATAATCTGCACTTCTCAAAGTTTGTGTTAAGGTGTGAGAAGTGCTGCCCATCGCCCTTACGACCGGTGCTGCCCACAAATGTGTTAGTTTTCCTTATAACTTGATTATTGTTCATCCAATCATTACCACTCTTTTTCTGATTACTAAATATGCCCGGAAGGTACGAATCTTCTATCTATAAAATTGTCGCAGGTATTAGTTCTTTTTGTTCACATTGCGGTGGCTGGAGGGGGCGTGGTAAAAACGGAAAATAAACTTGATCTGCCTGCAAGTATAAGAACTGCTTGTCCCATACATGTCAAACCTCTATCCTCCTACCTTGTCCGAAATCTGTGCGTTCATACGGAAAGTAGGAAGGAAGAACTTTGCCTTATCGGCACATTAGACACTTTGTCCTGGGATAAAATATTGAGTGCGCTGAGCGAATTTGGTGTCCCGCATAACCTTCACACAATAATCAGGCGCTACTTTGACGGCAGACAGCTCAAATACGAGTCCGATAGTGGGAAACTCATGCTAGCTCAGCAGGGGTTGGTACCCTGGCTGTCCTGGGCCCAATTTCAGTGGAATTGCATGTACGATGGCATCTTGAGACTAGCACTCCCTCCTGACTGACGATAGTGGTAGTGGCAAAGCAGATTACTACAGCAACGTGGCAATTGGTAACATCATCCGGTGGCTTGACAAGACTTAGACGGCGAGAATTTGGTTGGCTCAGAAATAATAACATCAAAGCGAGCAATCCGGCACCTCGGAGTCATGCTTGACACGCGACTCGCCTATCGCGAGTACCTCCAAGCTGTGAGTAAAAAAGCGCAGAATGTAGGAAACGCAATCAGCAGAATTATGCTGAACACCAGGGGACCAAAACAGGAGCGAAGGCGGCTCCTTGCCAGAGTCCTTAAGTCTACCATCTGTAGAAGATGTGAAGATCTGGTATAAAGCTGTGGTGGAAGCGTTAGCGCTTAGTACCGCCTATATGCGCTGCAATTATGTAGCAGTTTTCGCACCATGTCCGACGATGCAGCACTTGTGATTGCAGGAATGGTTCCCTTAGAGCTTCTCGTTCTGGAAGCTAGAACTACAGCCTAGGCTGCTCCTTTTGATCACAATACGACACAAGAGGACGCTAAGAGCGAATGCATTAGGCAATGGCAATCAAGTGGGATACGTTGTCGAAGCGTCGGTGGAGCTATCGCCTCATCCCCCAAATAAAGGACTGACTAGGAAGTTTGGGGAAGTTAACCATTGGCTTTCCCGAATTCCGAGTGGCCATGGGTGCTGCTATTTTCATCGTTCCTAAAGATGCCAAGTAGAAGACGCCAAACACACCCTCTTTCAATGCGGGCAGTCTAACGAGAGAGGCTGTCATCGAGTGTCGGAGCACCGATAAGAGCCGATAACCTGGTCTCCGTTATAATCTAGAGGAAAGAGGTGTGGAAAGCAGTCAGCAGTCAGTTTGCTGCGATCACGACGAAGGAGCCTTGCAGACTGGAGAGCAACAGACCAAATGCGGCTTAGACCTTCGAAAACGCACAAAATGTTAGTCTATATCCAAAGCAGAAACGAATGGGAAAACATTCCCCACAGCAGAGCCAACGCCTTTTATATCTACATGGCTGGTTGTTGGACTAAAAACATGTTGACCAAGCATATGCTTAGTCCTATTGATGACTTCCCATGCACTGCTTAGCATAACGATGTCAATGTAGTAGATGACGCTTGGCTTCAATAAGCCCAGTCGGCCAGGCTTTGTCGATTCAAGGTGGGCTTCCCGTATAAAGAACAAAGAGTTCGCCTTCGATGTGCTGTAAAAACGCCTAAAATCCAACTTGAAGATTCGTGTATAATGACCAGCTGGCTCTCTCAGTTGTTCGCCGTCTCTGCCTTAGCTCCTACAGATCAGCCTAGGAATACGACACAAGAGGACGCTAGGAGCGAAAGCATTAGGCAAGGGCAAATCAAGTGGGATACGTCATCTTAGTGTCGCTGGAGCTATCGCCTCATTTCCCAAATAAAGGACTGGCAAGGAAGTTAACCATTGGCTTATCCCAATTCTGTGGGGCCAAGGGTGCTTAAGAAGTTATTCACATCGTTCCTCCCCCGAAAGAACTTGGTGTGAAATAGAAGACGGCAAACATATTCTCTTCCACTGTCTGGCATCGAGTGTCGGAGCACTGATCAGAGCCAATAACCAGGTTTCTGCTATGATAGAGAGGAAAGATGTGTGGAACGCAGTCAGCAAGTTTGCTGCGATCACGATAAAGGAGCATCGCAGACTAGAGAGGAGCAGAGCAAATGCGGTTTTGACGGAGCTTCCCCTGTGAAGCAATGCTTAACGGCCTTCCCACAGGGGTTGAGACCAGTCTTCTGTAACTGCATTAGTAATCTTCCCGATGTTTAAAACGACAACGCAATGGAGTCGGCGAATAAGTTATAGAGGTATATCCTTTCTCAATGCAATGATGTAGCTGTTTACATCAGCTCTGCTATCGCGTCTTACTAAATAGATTAAAGCGCACGATATTTAAGGGGAATACCAAGATGATTTCAGTGAGGGCTTCTCGTCAGTAGACAGTATTTTTGCTTTGAAGTCGCACGCATACACACTTGCAGTATGCCTCAATACTGGCAGCACACTTTCGGTAGGTTCTTTCCAGCAAAGTGTATCAAGGAAACGAAGTGAGCTCTTATAAAATCTTTTGTTGAGCAGAGTGCGTTGAGAAAATTCAGGATCGAAATGTTATTTTGGTTTCTAGGGTAACTGTTTTAAGTCCGACTTCCTGTAAGGGACCACTTTTTGCGAGCTCTGAACTACGACACCGAACAGATGACCTAGTTAAGACTTAAAACGCGTAGACCCTGCACAGCTAGGTTCTCCTTAATATCCCGATGTGAATACAGAAGTCGCATATCCTCGTTATGCTCAGTCTGCAGGGATTCGACGATTGAAGGTTGGAACCCGGTATAAACAACCAATGTTTGCTTTCGATGTGCTCGTAAAGCGCCTAAAATCCAACTTGATACCTTGTTTTCAGCAATCTGGTTCCATTCTTGCTCGCAAATTTAGTTGACCGTCTCAGCTCCAGTGTAACCAGCTCGCCTTCCATTTCCCCCCCCACATTGAAATACATACTTATTCGGGTGGATACAGCATTCGTCTATTTGTGTTTGATTTTCAATTTTCAGCAACTACCAATAATAAATATTTTCTGATCGACTAAGGAAGCAAAGCTTGCAAAAAAAAGGCGCCGTCATCAAAAACGCCTTTAGTTCGGTACCATCCTTTGTAAACCATATTGTCTTTCTCTTCGCAAAAGAAATCGCATCTGTACGAGGGGGAAAATATATCACAACCGTCAATCTATTTCTGTTAATTCACTTACCTTTCAAGTTTTGGAGTATAAGTATATGTAGTAGAGTCTCCGTGTACCAATCTTGCACATTGCAAGTGTCTTCTGTGTTCGCATAATTAGCAACAACTGTAACCGAAAAGAGTTAGTCTCGTTCTTAAGAACACCAATGAACTGTTCTTACCGTAAGTGTTAACAATTTGGCCAAAAATTACTCACATTTTTTTACTTAACAAATTTAGAATTTTGATCTCTGTGCCCCGAGATGTTCTCTGTTCGAATTGTGTTTTGGGACTGACGAAAACATGTCTCAACAACAGGCAGCAGTACTTGACAGTTGTATGCTAAAGGCCTGCTTGGATGAGAAAAATTTCAAATTCCATTTATTTTTTTTTAATATGTGAAATTATGTGCAGAAATGACCAAAAACACGTCCAAATGATGAAATTATTTAAATTCGTTTTAGCAAGGAAACAGCATGGAAATTTGAAACTCTGCAGCCTACCCTCGTTCTAAGTCTCGCCGCGGCCAAGTCAATCACAAAACACAAATTCGATTAAGTTGTTTAAAAACAATTTTCATTTATTACCCACACATTTCATTTGTTGTCGTAGTCGCAGCGGTTTTTCGTTATCATTCCTGCTCCTCCGACTCCTCCTTCCTGCTCTTCTTTTGATACCTTCTAATGGTCAATCGATGGAACGGAAATGCGCGTTTCTTGGGGGGAATTTAATTCACTTGATAAAAAGCTGTGATAATTAGAAACCCCAAATGCCGTGGTCATTGTGAGGGAAGGAGAAGGGGAATGGAACTGGTAAGTAAATTCAGGTAGCCGCCGGCTACTTAGCATATCAATTTGGGCCACATTTTGATTGTTTTCCTTTATCCGTTTATCCAAATTAATTGCACTAAAATGCAAGCAGGAAATTTAAGAACAAAAAATAGGGGAAAGTTAACTTCGGCTCGGCTGAAGTTTTGTATACCCTTGCAGTTGTTACTCGTAGAGTAAAAAGGGTAAACTGAAGTCGTGCAAATGTATGTAACAGGCAGAAGGAAGCATCTCCGACCCCATAAAGTATAAATATTCTTGATCAGCATCAACAGCAGAGTCGATATAGCCATGTCCGTCTGTCCGTCTGTCTGTATGAACACCTAGATCTCGGAGACTAGAAGAGCTAGAGCCACCAAATTTTGTATGTAGACTCCTATTGTTCCTACGCAGATCAAGTTTATTTCAAATTTGGGCCACGCCCCCTCCCGCCCCCACAATAGAAAATGTTAAATAGCTCCTAAAATTTTGAAGATATCAAGCCCATATTTTGCAGTGTAGTGTATGTGCCCAATATCTACAAAAATATCGGATAAAAAATGAGTCTAAAAGCTATAAAAAGCGTTGCATACTTTTTGGCGTCGCATACGCTATTTGCTTACATAATGTTGAAATGTTCTCATTAATGTTAATGCTCTGTTAACCAACATAAGGAAAGGCTAGACGACATTGATTTTCCTGAGTAACGGGTATATCGAAGTCGGGCAGGACCGACTTGAACTTAAGCTCTCGTTCTTAATAAGACTACTTTTCGGACCTTACTTTTCTATGGGAGCTATACTATATAGATGTCCGATTTCGACCGATTTCAATGGAGGCTGCAAGGGTATACAAAACTTCGGCCGGGCCGAAGTTAACTTTCCCCTATTTTTTAATGTTAAGAGTGGATATAAATGTTTAACTCGACCCCGGGAGCTGAAGTATTCTGATGTCTGCTCTTTAAGTACCAAAAGTATTTCTTTTCTTTGTTTTTTGAGGCTTAAGATTGATATATTAACTCAAGGACTAGCGGTAGTTGGTTTGACCCTGGGAGCTGGAAAATTCTGTTATGTGCTCAATACGAACAGAATAGAATGCTTTATTCGCTATTTATACCCTTGAAGAGGGTATATTATATTGGTTTAGTTCGAAAATATATACAGGGGTTGTTCGGAAAGTAATAGGACTGATTTTCTTCCGCCGCGACTGTACTGCGGAGCGTGCTCGCACCGACTGGATTTGGTAGAGGGCGTTCCTAGCTATCGAACGAGCGGCTGGTCAGTTGTCTCCGAGCACCTGGAGAGTCAGGACTGGCAAGCCGAAAATGCAGCAGAGGTACGCGATTAAATTCTGTGTGAAACTCGGTAAATCTACGACAGAGACGTTTGATATGATCAAGCAGGTTTACCCAGATGTTGCTATAGCAAGAAGTGGTGTGTTTCGGTGGCACCAGGCCTTTTTGGAGGGCCAGGAAGAGGTCGCCGATGAAGACCGTGCTGGAAGACCTTCGACTTCAACAAACACCGTCAAAGTGACACGTGTGCGTAAAGTTTTGAACACAGACCGTCAAAAAAGTATTCTTTTAATTGCCCAGATGTTAAATTTACCAAAATCTGTGTTTCATGGCAATGTGACGGATCATTTGAACATGCGCAGGGTGTGCGCGGAGATGGTCTCAAAAGTGCTCACTGACGACCAGAAATTGCGGCTCACACCGCCTTTCTTGTGAACAGCTACCTGACCAAGGCCCAGATGTGGACCCGGACGGTTTTTTTCCTCGTCTGAAAAGGCCGATAAAAGGCCAGCATTTTGAGACTACAGAAGGGATCTAAGCAGAATGCACCGCGGCTCTCAAGGCTATTCCGTAGAATGTCTTCCGTGAGGCCTTCAATGGTTGGAAATCGCGCTGGCAGCGCTTCATCGACGCTGAAGGAGCCTATTTTGAAAGTTTTTAAGGAATTGCAACGATTGGCTCAATAAATTTTTTTAAATCGACTCAGTCCTATTACTTTCCGGACAAACCCTGTACTTTACTCGTGGAATGGCGTTGGTTGGTTCGACCCCGGGAGCTGAAAAATGTATATATCCGCTTTAAAAATACAAAATATTATTCCTATCTTTGCCTTTTAGTGCTTAAGCTGGATATAAATGCTTAGCTCATGAAATGGCGTTAGTTGGTTCGACCCCGGGAGCTGAATTTTTCGGTTGTGTGGTCAATACGAACGAAAAATATTGCTTGGTTCGACCCCAGGAGCTCATTTCTGGTCTAAAAGTTCAAAACAGAATGCTTTTCTTTGCTTTCTAAGGCCTAAAATGGAAATAAATGCTAAACTCATGAACAGACGTTGGTTGGTTAGACCCAGGGAGCTGAAAAATGTGTATGTAAGCTTGAAAAGTACAAAAAAGGAGTTCTTATCTTTGCCTTTTAGGGCTTAAGCTGGATATAAATGCTTAACTCATGATCTGGCGAAGGTTGGTTTGACCCCGGGAGCTGAAACTTTCTGATGTCTGCTCTTTAAGCGGACAAGCGTTGGATGGTTCGACCCCGGGAGCTAAAAAGTTGGGATGTGTGGTCTATAAGAACAGAAAAGAATGCTTTTCTCAGCTTTTAGGTTAAATTAAGAAATAAATGTTTTATACGTGGACTGGCGTTAGTTGCTTTGACCCCAAGAGCTGAAAAATTCTTTTTCTATATTCAAGGCTTGTTGCTTAAACCTCGCTTGCTATGCCTTGCCTTCTGTTTAGCACTAGTGAAGCCTAAGTCAGTTGTGAGGCATGTGACAAATTAGAAACGTTAAATTGCAGGGTATGAAATGAAATTGAAAAGTTTCGTTTATTATGAATATAAATGATATGATTAGAGTAACTCCTTCTCCCTTTGTGCCCTTGAAATGTGTGTTTCCTGATCCATGTGTGACCTTTTGCCTGTTTTGATTATCGAATCCCCTTCATTTTTTTTTCTTGGGGCTGTTTTAAAATGATTCGCATTTGCCGTTAAGTGGCCACCACTCCAAGTAGAAAAGGAAACTAAGGCAACCGAGAAACTTCCGTTGGGACCCGAAGGACCCTTTGCCTTTTGTTTGGTGCACTTCATCTTTGGCCCTGATTCCGATGACTTGGCACAAAAATAAAATGCTTTGCTCAATTTTTGGGCACTTTCATTACGAATCCATCCAGGCTTCCATTCAGGCATCCATCCATCTCGCACAAACGGCAAAAGCCAGCTGATGGCAATCAGCCTGCAGGACTTCCGTTCTTGGATGATAAATATGGGTGGCCCTTCTGCGTGACTAGACACAAGTTGGGGTCGCCAATAAGGATTTTGACTTCGATTTGGATTTCACAAGGTTTTTTGTTGCTTGCAATTAAACACAACGTTTCGTTTTTTTTCTTTTGCCAATGAATTATAAACTCAACTTTTGCCTGACTCTCGACCATGTCAAATCAAAAAGCTGACAGCGACAGCCACCACATGCAAGTTTCTTCTACTCGAGCAAGGGGGGGCCGAGCGTCTGATGCCCGCAGGCCTGGTTCGGCTGCTGTATCCAGCGACTTCTTACAGGTTTTTCAAGATATTCGCAGCTGCCCCAATCACTTTTTTTGTGTGCCTGCGTCAAGAGAGCCAAAACTGACCTTTTGCATTAATTGCTGCTCGGTTCGGCCACTCGAGAGTCAATGCCAAAAAATTACAAACAAAACATTATTTCATTTTTATGCAGCGACATCAAAATCGTGGGCGTTGCCTGCATTTAGTGAGAGTTGTAAAGAACATAGAAGAAACCAATTTTTGTCTCACACTAAGTAGAATATCAGTAGATATTACGGTTCATCTGTTAGTGGGCCAAAAATGGAAACAGATCAATTTTAAAAGAATGGGAAAACTAAAAACCAATCGAGTACGCACTGCACGACTAAAGTACTAAAAACAAAATAGTTCCAGTGTCAAAAGTTGGATTCTTGATTAAACAGCCATGCTCCCATTTTCATTTTCGCAAAAGTTTTGCGATTTGGAAACCAAATCTGTTCGATAAACAGGTTTAAAGTCACAAAACATTTACGAAAGAGCGAGAATAGTAGAATAAATACTAAATATGTCCAAAAGGTTCGAACCTTCGATCTATAAAACTGTGGAAGATATGACTTTTTTTCGATATTGCGGGGACGGGAGGGGTCGTGGCCAAAATTGAAAATAAACTTCATCTGCCAGCAAGTATAAGAAACATATGTTCCATACATGTCAAACCTCTATTTCTTACCATCTCTGAGATCTGTTGGCTCATGCGGACAGACTGATAGACAGACGGACACTTTTGCTCAAACTTAATACACTCTGTGTCAAATGTCGTTATTGTATAAGGAATTTAAGAGCTTCCGTTTTTAAAAGATTCAATTCTTGATCTAAATTTAAGTTGGGCTCAGGGAAACAATGGATACAAGAAGGCCACGCTATAATATACTGACAAAAAAATTAATTTTATAGATATTGAATAAACTCTTGAAAATATTGAATACATTTTTCAAAAAAAATTTTATTTTTTGTTTAATAGATTTGTATGAAAATATTAAATAATAAATTGATATTATACCGAAAAAACCCTACACAGAAATTTTGTTTTTCCGTTCGTGTATAATTTCAAAATACGTTCTTTTCGTATGTTATGATTTCTTGTTGTTTATATGTTTTTATAATTACCTTTCCTTATCTGATCGTTTTCCCGAGAATACTGACTTTTTTGACTCATTTTTTGTTAATAATTTATGCATCTGTGTCACCGTTCTTTAATTCGCTAAATAAATAATACAATTTTTCCTTATATCCTTTCATTACTTGTAAGAGATATATAGTTAAATAAAATTTTAAAAATTTTGTTTACGCTCCGACTTTTCACTTCATTTTCGTTTCGTTAAAAAACTTTAAATCTCTTTAACCAAAAAAAATATGTCACCATACAAAGACGATCTGTTTTAAGACGTTGTCAGTAAATTTTGAATCAAGACTTTTAGAAAATTCGGTGAAAAAGAACAATATTTCGGAAAAATTCTTGTTTTAAGTACAAAATTCTTCATGTTAAAAAGTTTTCTAGAAAAATCAAGAGTACACATATAATTAACTAGCTGACCCGGCTAACGTTGCTCTGCCATATAAATTGCCATATTTTGCTGAATATTTCGGTTGATAAATAAAATATATATGACGAATCTATAGTGAGTGGGGATTTATGGGGATCTATGATAGAGGAAGACGATGACAGCCGAAAAAAAAAAAAAACAAGTAAAAAACAAACACCCTGTTCCCTTGACTTCTTGTGTTTTCATACACATACACACACACACTCAACCATACACACACACACTCTAACATACGCACACACGCACGCGCAAACGCGATAACTGACAATGCAAGGCCCCCCTCTCTACCACAAGCAAAATTGATTCGTATATAACTTCGGTGTTTTTTGTCCGCTTTTATTGATCTTTTCAGAATAGATGGATATTTGGCCTTACTTGATATATATAAGGTTTGGAAGGTTTATCTTAAAAATTGTGGCTCTGACAGTTTTTTGCGCTTAAAGGTGGGAGGGGGAGGAATTTTCCAAGTCTGAAATAAACTCGATTTGAATCTGGTATACACGTACCTATATGCAAAAATTTGTGGCTCTATCTCTTATAGTCTCTGAGATCGACGTGTTCATACGGACAGACAGACAGACGGACTGACATGGCTAAATCGACTCGGCTGTTGATGCTGATCAAGAATATATATACTTTATAGGGTCGCCAATGTTTCCTTCTACCTGTTGCATACTTTTGCTCAACTTCATGATCCCCCCTATTCCAGGGTATAAAAACGGACGGAACCTGGACCAATTCCAGTGAGAAGTCCTTAGATCTTCTACTGAGCTCCCACTTCCCTGACTGTTCCGTAAACTCAACACCAATTAAGTAGGCAATCGACTCGTTCGAGCCATTTAAGTGGCATATTTTGTGCCCAATTACAACACACCATGGGTTATACTATGAACTGGCTTCATATAATCTATGTGAGCTGTCTGAAGTTCAACTACATTCCCACTAGCTGGAGAGAAACCAAACAAGTCTTCATACCAAAGGCTGGCAAACCATCGCACGTAAGACCAAGCGACTATAGACCAGCGATGTTCCTCCATAGCCCCCAGGGGTCGAGCGCTATCAGCTATTTACACGCACACGAGCCGAGCGCATGCCGATGTAGGGCATATGAGTGTCGTTGAGGGCAGTTTAAAGCTGGGCTGTGTCGCCCGAATATCACACACCAATACACTCTCACTTTTTGGCCTTGATATCGCACACCAATACACTCTCACTTTTTGGCCTCGCTCTTTTTGAACATCGCTGCTATAGACCAGAGTTCCCCAAGAAGAGAGGCTATCTGTCTCTCTCTAACACTCATTGATGCTTTACTTCGGCAAGCGTTCGGTGTGAATTGCCGGGTGTGTTCGGCCCCCGGGGCATGGCTGGTGAACACTGTTATAGACCAATCAGTCTATTCTCGTTTCTCTTTAAAACCCTTGAGAGACTTATAGATGTCCACCTAAACCCCTCTCATTTAGCACACACGAAACTTGCATACAGCAAGAGAAGGTCCACTGAAAACGCCCTGCTTTCCCTAGTCCCAAAGATTGAAAAATCCTTTGAAGTGGGTGACTTCTCTTTAGTAGCATTTCTCGACATTGAGGGTGCCTTCAATAACGTTCAACCTTATGCCATCACCTCTGCCTTGGCAAATGCGGGAGCGGATAATTTACCAATTGCTAACCAGCAGGTCGGTGTACTCGTAACTCGAAGGTGTTACGGCTAACAGATTTGAAAGCCGAGGCAAGGAGGAGTTCTCTCTCCGCTACAATGGATCGTGACAGTTAACCAACTGCTTCGACTCATGGAAGCGGAGGGACATGTGGCGGTGGCCTACGCGAACGATCTAAGCGTTCTAACACACTTTTACGTAACAGAAGGGAACACTTATCACTTCTGGTAGGGGCCCTGACGTGTCATTGTCTTATAGGCAGACACGCTGCACGCCTAGGCGTACAACATTTCGATTTCTGTAGAAGCTGCAGATTTAAGGAAGAGGAGAAAACGATACAGCACCTTCTGTGTCATTGCCCCGCTTTAAGTAGGAGGAGGCTTAGGTTTCTTGGTCAACTCCTCCTACTCAACCTGTCGGCGACATACGTCATAGAGATTCCAGCTCTACTTAAATTTATTCTTTCCACACTATGGTTCATTATCGAAGATCACCCTATGTTTTAACAAGGAAGATATGGTATTGCAACGGGCCCATATGGCCTAAGTGGGAGAGTGACTTGACACTCTCAGCCATCGCAACCTAACTTAACCTAAGCGGAAGTGAAATTGAGTCAAAGACCGAAATTATAACTAACAGGCCAGTCCAAAACTACTCAGCTTTGGAAAGCGACATAGTTCCGCCATCGGAATATCCCTCACACAAAAAATTGCGTTTCGTTTCGACATAAGAAGCTCCGACGAAGCGACATAATTTCGCCAAAAAAAATTAACCACCTAAAACTGGCATCTCGTAAAGCTAGTTGAATGAATTTTTCTTTTCCAATTGACTTCCGCAAAAGGAAACAAAATTAGGCATCCAATTCAGAAACCAAATTTAACAGCTGTGTGGAGTAAAAGGCTTAAACTAGTAAAAAAAAACTCACCAAAGCAACTCAACTTTTCTTTTTTTTAACCGCCGTCACAAAACCGCATTAAAATCACCAAAATTTTGTACGAAAATTTCAATTGAAAATTCCAAAAACAAAATGCTTATCAAAACTGATGACCCATTTGCCACACAGACGACATCGCTCGCAGCTTACTTAAAATTGGTCCAAATGTCAACTAATAAATTCCAAATCGATTTAGCTCTGGCACAAAACAACGACTGGCTCTGTGTGCTGGGCGTATCGATTTGGTTTCTTTCGTTTATAAATTTAATGTAAAATTTACATAAATTATTAACCACAAATGCCAAATGGACGCGACAAGCGACGAGACGCCTGTCTGGTGCTGTGTGTGGAGATCGATTTGAATGTGTTTAGTTTTTGGGGCGCCAACTGAATGGAGTAGATAAATTATGAATAATAATGGCTAAATAGTTTGGCCAATAAGCTGCTGATTTGTGTGTGAGGGCCCGGGAAAATGGGAACAAAGGCAGTGGTTCAGTTGCTTCATTAAATTGGCGGCTGCTCTTGCCGCTGCACCCAAGCCACGTCCAGTCTTTGGCAATTGTGTGTAGAATATCAATTACTTATGCTAAACACCTGCTGCATCGGAATGTCTGGCTTCTAAACCGGGCCCAAGCACTCGCACACAAGCGAAGCACCTTATGCTCGCCGAGGTTTGTGCCTTAAGTCTTTCGTCCCCCCTCCCCGCCTCACAATTTTTGTAAGCAAGTGAACAACTTTTTTTTAATGGCCTTGCCGGAGATTGCATTTTTTTATGGAAAAACATTCAACCATAGGGGAAAAGAGCATTGCCAAGTCGTTGCCATTAAATTGTTGTTTTCCCCCACTTGTTGCCCATTCAGTTCGCATCAACACGCCGTTTTGTGCCTCGTCGTGATCGGTTTTTTTACTTTTTTTGTACCTCTTTCGAGCGGCAGTTAACGTAGCTGCCTCTGCTTATGACTTCGATTTACTGGAACGGAATGGCTAAGGAGGGGGTGAGGGGCAGGGGGGAGTCTGCAGCAGTCAGTCATAAGCAATTCCACCTTTTTTCCCCCGTTTCTGTTGTTGTTGTTGTTGTACTTGTTACAATTAATTAACTGCCGCATCAATTAAATGTTTGTATTTCTTCCCAGATCAGATCCCCAGGGATAAACCAGGAAACAACAACTCAAAAAGCCACCGAAATATACGAGCATAATCCATAGACCGATAAAAACTCAATTAAAGTGCAAGGAAACAGATATTTTTGCGGCATTCGCTGGACATACGTGGGGGGGCCCCCAAAAAGGTAGCCAGGGCGGGACCGGCTCTGCTTATCCAGATCACTAGAAGGTGTTTGCTCAAGACATTTTACGATCATGTGTGGCTAAGCTTTGGGAAGCTACTTAAAGCTGAAGTTAGGTTCCATCAATTCAATTTCTTTATGAGCTTCTCGCAAATGCTGACAGCATTTGACTTGGGGCCATCAGAGAGATGTGAGAGGAGTCGATGCTGATCATTAGCGGCAGGAATTTCAAGTCAAATGTGAATAGTTTATAACTTAGCACGGTCGCCAAAAACAGGTTGACCATTATGGCGGATCCATTTAAAAAAATCTCAAAAATTCGTTTTTAGATCTAGAAATTTGATGTTGAATATAGTGTAGCGAAACTTGGCACCGACGGAGAACTAGTCCTAATGACCGCTGTCGATTCTCATGTAACGAACCTCAAGAGCTGTCGATACCTTTTTACCTATTTAATCATAAGTTCCATCCCTGACTTAGCTGTGAAAATTTTCCAATGAACATGCGGGATGTTCCAAATTCTGGTCTAGCTGCTTAGACGTTGAAATAGAACTGAAGCTGGCTGAACAAACTTCCTACTAAATCTTGTCTGGCTGATTGGACGTAGTGGGGAAAGCTCTAGTAAACTGACTGATTGGCGGATTGCTTGTTTCTTTGTTGCTCGGCTTGGCGTGATAACCTTTTCTCCCTTCACCTCACACAAACACTTTTCGCTCGACCGACCTTACTAAGGCGAAGTAAAGTTCATTGACCAAACTCGCTGCAATAGATGTGATACTCCCAAAACATAACTTTTATTCTTTAATTAAGTACTTTTGCGTTCGAAAATTCGCTCTTGGATTATAAATTACATTACTTTTTACATCGTAAGCAGAGCTCCCAAAATATGCTCAACCAAAATTTCACAAGCTGTCTGCTCACTAAAATAACAGGGAAAAATTAGACAGACTCGCTTACTCTCTGAACAGAACACTTAAAATTTGTGTCTCTCGTGTTTTCTGTTTTATTCTGATCGGTGAGAGAACACACGAAGCGCTCTTGCGACAACAGTTTGAATGGGATATTTTTGCTTGGCGCTCCTCAACTGAGCCTCGGCAACTGAGCAAAACGATTTGCGTTAAAGCACAAAGTGTCTTTCTATACCCTTGCAGAGGGTATTATAAAATTGTGCGGATGTTTGTAACGCATTGAAGGAAGCATCTCCGACCACATAAAGTATATATATTCTTGATCAGCATGACGAGCTGAGTTGATTTAGCCCTGTCCGTCTGTCCGTCTGTCTGTTTCTATGCTATCTCCTCCGTCAGTTTTAAAGCTATCCTCACCAAACTTTGCACGAAGTTTTCTAGTACATATACGCTGCACATTTGTCGGAATCGGCCGGATCGGATGACTATAGCATATAGCTGCCATAGGAACCATCGGTCAAAAAACTAGTTTTAGTGAGAAAAACTTTTTTTGTTTTTATGCACCCAAAGTCCGTATTCTTAGTTAACTATCTTTCCTGTTTCATAGTTTTCAATCGATGACTATAGATATACTGGTCGAAAAACTAGTTCTAGTGAGAAAAACTTTTTGTTTTAATGACTTTACTCATAACAGCCCCCGCAAACTTTTTGTTTTTAATGAAAACGTCATTTTTATTGGCATATTCTTATTTTATATACTTTAACATATTTCTACAAAGTTTTATCAAAATCGGATAACTATAGCATACAGCTGCAGTATGAATGATCGGTCGAAAAAGAAGTTCTAGTGAGAAAAACTTTTTAGTTTTAAATGGGATCGCCTCCAAATTTCGTAATTAACAGTGTATTATGCTTTTCCAAGATTTTCCCAAGTTTGGTCGAAATCAGACATCTATATAGTTTAGATCCCATAGAAAAGTAAGGTTCAAAAAGTAGTATTAGTTAGAAAAACCTTTTTGTTTTCAATGGAAGCTGCAAGGGTACACAAAACTTCGGCCGAGACGAAGTTAACTTTCCCCTATTTTTTGTTGTTGTTTCGTTAGTGCTTTGTTGTTGCTTTATTTCATCAGAGGCAAAGCGAGAGAAATGGTCACTTGCTGGGACGTTAATCTATGCGTTCTGAAATAACCCAACTAAAGCGAACGCGCAACACACATACATGCACAAAAAACACTCTCACCGATTTCAAGTGTCTCGAGTGAGCGCGTACATAAAGAGAGCGACAAGAAGCTCTCACTGATTGACCAAAGAGCACGCTGAGTAAAAACAGGTTTAAAGTGTCTTTTTGATCCCGTTTTCAATTGTGTCTGCGAGCAACAGTTCTTTTTGGAACTTTCTGCAAAAAGGGACCACTTCTTGCGAGCTCTAATCATAAGTCCTTGATCTAGAAAAACAATTTCAAAAACTCACACTTGAAACATGTAGTTCGATTTTTGACATTGAAAATTCTGCAAATAATAAAAAAATTCTCAAAAAATTCTTCATTGATCCAAGAAATTCAATCGTGAGTCAAGAACATTAACTTTTTCCGTACTCCGACATGAAAAATTCGCTCTTGGATAAAGAATTTCATTCTTACCTTAGTTTACGTGAACATTTTTGATCCAATTATGTAAAAAAATTGTCTAATTTTTGAACTTAGATCTAAAAAAATCTGTCTTGAATTTTCATTCTGACATTGAAAATATCCTCTTGGATCAAAAATTATCATTTTTCTTGCTTGGCTCTTTACAAGTTCATTATAGTTTCAGAAGACGAACTTGAATGGTTCATTAATGGTTAAGAACTGATTCAATAAAGTTTTGATACTACTTCATTACTTGGTTTAAAAATAGTTCATGCCGGCCTTAGAACTGGTTCATTGATAGTTCAGAACTGGTTGAATAGTGGTTCACATTTACTGATTTCTTGTTACTTCATTACTGGTTGCAGCGATGGGCATTGCTCAGCCCGCCTGTTCCTCGCAGCTCGGCCTGTTACTCTGCAATTCGCAATAAAATAATCGACTGCCAATAACAAAATACGGCCACAAAAATCTGCTGCGCACCGCTGACTTACTGTATTATTACTCGGTTCATAGCTGCTTTTAAACTGGTTCATGGGTGGTTCAGAACTGGTTCATTACTTGGTTCCCAGAGGTGATTCCTTAATGTTTCATTACTACTTCTGGTTCTATACTGGGTTAGAACTGGATCAAAAGTTTTTCAGTTCACATTCATAGCTGCTGTAATATTACTTGGCTAAGAATTGATTAAGGACTCATTCAGAACTAGTTTAAAAGGGACTCAAACAAAACCCAAGGCCTATTTTAAAACTTATTTTCAACTAATCCAGGCATATCTTAAGAAATATAGGAAATTATGAACTCAAATACATTTCTGGCTCAGAGTAAAATGGTAAGTCATTCATCTATCTTTCTCTATTGCAAATTCAGCAAAATGTTGATTCGAAGTGCATTTGAAAAACTCATGGAATTTAAATAAAATAATCAACACATTTTCCATCAGCTACTAGTTCCCTTTGGAAGTCATTGCCACCAAATTGACAAACAATAAAAATGCATGCAGCAGCATCAACCGGAGGAGCACCTGTCAAGCAGTTTGTGAGTGTGGATGTGTGTGGATGTGCTGACGAGGCACACGCACGCTTCCTCACCTTTTTGCATACGAGACGATGGCGGCGGCGACTTCGCCAGCTTCTCCAATTTCCAAACAGCATCTTCTCCTTGCCCCCAATGCCGGGACATGTTAATTTTCAATTGGGCAGCAAAGAATAAGAAGAAGATGCAAGTGGAATTGAGTTGCCGTACGTCGTCGTCGTCGTCGTCGTCGTCTTCGCTGTTGTCGCTGTCGGGTTGGCTGGGTGGAGGGGCAATTACCAAACAACAAAGCTCATGCTGCCACACGGTAGCTGGTAGCGCAATTTTCGCAAAGTCGAAATTCCAAATAAAGAAAAACACCGGATGGCAACGTGGAACCAAAGACGCTACATAAACCAGATAAAGCATCTCAAGTATTGCAATATTAATTATACCATCTATGCTTTCAAATGCGTAGAAATGACTCAAAAACTGAAATGATTCATAAACTGGTGTTCCTTGGTTTATTTAGCTTCAATAGCTTTTCGGTCTTCGAACTCTAACATATCATTTACATATTTCAAAATTCGTTTGAAATCAAGTCTGAACGCTTGTTTCTTAACAAATTGGCGTACATTTAGCAAATATAAAGCGAACAATAATCGAATATTTTAATGAAGCGCTTGTATTCGCCCACTTGGGCTCTTTTTGACTTCGTTTGTGCTTCACACTAGGAGTATCCTTTAAGCCAACGCCAGCTATGTAGCTTCACATAAGTCGTACATGCCTCATCTGGAACCAGTACATATCTTTGCTGTCAGATCTCTTTTCTATTTTTGAAAACGATCGCCTCGGTCTTGGGCAATTTTATGATAATGATGATGCTCCAACAACTGCCAACTCGTCTGATGTTTATCCGTTTTTGGAATATCAATTATAAGTCATTTACTTGTGGGGCACGTCCGCCACTTGCTCTGCTTACCCCAGTTACAGTTAAGTCAACCAACTTCTACTCCCCCCTCTCTCCTTCTACGCAACCGTCTCTGCCCCTCACTCTTCTAGTCGACGAGTGTGAAACTGTAAAAGTGCTTTTTAATTTAAGCTCATTTTAATTGTGAGAACTTTATTCTATTTGTTTGGGTTTTATTTCTCACTTCTCTTCAAGGCAAATCACATAAAATTTTCAACTTGATTTTGGAGTTGTTGTTGTTGTGGTTTCTCGCCATCATTTACCGGGAGGAATTACATTTTTATGAGCATTTTCACTTGGCATTTTCTCTCAATTAGTTGGTTTTTGTTTTGTTATTTGAACGCGCTTACATGGGTACTTTTAGAAAATTTCAAACGAAATTAAATGAAAAATAAGTATGCTTAGAGACGAGAACTATGAACCGATCTTAATGAAACTTAAACAAAAAGAGCCATGGGCTAAATTGAATAGAAATTGAATAGAAATTGAATAAAAATTGAATAGAAATTGAATAGAATTTGAATAGAAATTGAATAGAAATTGAATAGAAGCTGGTTAGAAGTTGAATAGAAACTGATTAGAAATTGAATAGGAATTGAATAGAATGAAGGGAAATAAAAGAAAAAAAAAAAAAAAAAAAAAAGAAAAAAAAAAAAAAAAAAAGAAAGAAAAGAAGAAAAAGGGATATGGAGAGAATGAAGAAATAGAATAGAAATAGAATAGAAATAGAATAGAAATAGAATAGAAATAGAATAGAAATAGAATAGAAATAGAATAGAAATAGAATAGAAATAGAATAGAAATAGAATAGAAATAGAATAGAATATCCGGAAGTGGCACTAGACAAATGGAGAAACTATTTCTCTAACCTGCTGGGAGGTGATGACGAACACAATGCCGCCTCTGGGGAAGTAGCGACACCACCAATCGATAGCATAGAGATAGATCCGCCGGACCATAATGAAGTCTTGTTAGCCATAAAAAGGCTAAAAAATAACAAATCTGCTGGCGCTGATGAGCTGCCTGCTGAATTGTTCAAGGCTGGCGGTGAGGAGCTGGTAAGGTGCATTAACCAACTCCTATGCAGAGTATGGTCTGAAGAAAGCATGCCCGAAGATTGGAACCTAAGTGTACTCTGTAAAATATTTAAAAAAAGAGACCCTGCGGTCTGCGCCAATTACCGCGGGATCAGTCTAATTCCCATCGCATATAAGGTTCTATCATGCATCCTATGTGAACGTCTAAAGCCGAGAATAAGTGAACTGAATGAACCTTATCAGTGTGGCTTTAGACCTGGCAAATCCACCACGGACCAGATATTCACATTGCGACAAATCCTGGAGAAGACACAAGAGAGATGTATCGACACCCACCACCTTTTCGTTGACTACAAAGCCGCCTTTGACACGCCGATAAGGTCAAAGTTCTTTAAAGCCCTGTATACCTTTGGTATTCCAGCAAAGTACGTTCGACTTTGCATGATGACGTTGAGAAGCACACAAAGCTCCGTCAAAATAAGTAAAGACCGCTCCGAGCCTTTCGATACCAAAAGAGGTTTTAGGCAGGGTGATACCTTATCGTGCGACTTCTTTAATCTGCTGGTGGAGTACATACTGCGCCAGTGCCCAAATGCTAACAGAACGGGCACCATCTTTACCAGAGATAACATGCTACTTGCATATGCCGATGATATTGATATCATCGGCAAAAGCGAATCTGTGGTTAAAAAGGCGTTCTCAGAGTTAGAGAAGCAGTCAAAACTTATGGGCTTAGCGGTAAATGAGGATAAGACGAAGTACCTACAATCAACGCTCAGTGAGTCTAAGCTTGGACAATCTGTTGCAATGGGAGACTGCAACTTCAAGGTTGTTAAGGAATTTGTCTACCTCGGAACGACGATAACCAGCGACAACAACTTCAGTCTCGAAATCCGAAGAAGAATTACTCTTGCAAACCGATGTTATTACGGGCTCAATAAGGAGTTCAAGAGCAGAGACCTCTCTCGGAAAACGAAAATTGCGCTATACACTTCGCTTATCATCCCAGTCCTGCTATACGGCGCAGAAGCATGGACAATGACAAAAGAGGATGAGGCGGCAATTGGCGTGTTCGAGAGAAAAGTTCTTCGGAGGATTTATGGACCTCTAAACGTTGGCGGCGAATTTCGCATCCGAATGAATCGCGAACTGTATGAGCTCTATGGGGACACTGACCTAGTCAAGCGCATAAAACAACAGCGTTTGCGCTGGATAGGACATGTTACCCGTATGGATGATAACGCTCCAGCAAAGCGTGTGTATAATCGGCATGCGATAGAGTTGGGAGGCACTCCCCCCCGCCTGGTCGACCGAAGCGGAGATGGCGTGACCAGGTGCAGGGAGACATTGCGAACCTGGGAGTGTCCTTCTGGAGGCGAGTGGCGGGCATTAGTGGCAGCGGCCGAGATCGTAAAACGGTTGTGATGGCCAAAGAAGAAGAAGAAGAAGAATAGAAATAGAATAGAACATAATTTGATGTCTTCATCAGGTACTTTGGCCTTTACTGTTGCCTTTGCTTGTTCAAATTTTTGCTGCTAATTCAAAAATATATTTCTGTACGTGTGTTTTTTTTTCTGTTTTCGCAGACCTTGAAATGGCAACAAACAAATGAAATGTTCCAGTTTGACCCGGTTTGTTGGCCAGTTTGTTTTGCCCCGGTTGCAATTGTCTGCATTGCAGCAGGCCGTAAATTTGTGGCAAATAAATTTATAGCATTTTGTTGTCCAGTTCAACTGTTGCCATATCAGGCGGGAGGGGGGGGGGGGCGGGCCAAAAATGGCCAAAAATTGAAATCAACTAAGACGATTGTCAGCAAGGGGCGGGGGAGGATGGATGGGGAGGAACCTTTTTGTCCGAAATGCACATTAAGTTGTCCTTGTTTGGCTCGTTGAGAGGCTTATCTGCGCAGGCACCACAATTATTTCAGCTTGTCACACGTTTTGTTGGGTGGAGGGGGGATTGAGCGGAGGCCACCAGGGAGAGGGGAAGGACTGTTGCAACTTGTGAACTTTACAAATTGAAATTAATTACTTTGCATCTGTACAACAACAATGCCCAGCTCCAGCAGAATAACTTCTGTTAACTCGAACCAAACATTTTTTGTTGGAAATGTTTTGAAATAAATTAAAGAATTTTTGATTTACCTACAAACAGCTTCAATTCTTCATTTGGCAAACTGTTGGCCAATTTCCAGTACCAACAGGACAGTTGTACGTTTCGCAATGCTACTAAATACTCGCCAAATCAGTCATCTCGTACACCCCCCCCCCCAAGCCATTTGTGAACTTGGCTTGGACGAAAAATATGGCCCTAGAGTTGAGGCATTGTTTACAACGTGGCATAGTTCCAGCTGCTGCTGCTGCTGCTGCTCTACTCCTCCTCACACACACGCACATAAATTGTTGTAGTTGTAGCTAAACATAAGTTATGTGTGCGAAGTGCACACACACAGAGACAGTCATGAATATGAACATGAATATCATCTGCATAGCTGGAGCGGGGGGAGGGGGCGTTAAAGGGAGCAGAGGCTGTAGCCAACTGTTGCATGTCTGAAGCTGAAATAGCGCGCATAATTGCCGCATATTTGTTATACCCCTTAGAAGGGGTCAAGGGTGTAGGTATATAAGGCTAAGCAAAAAGCTAAATAAGAAAGGGGAAGTGTATAATGAAACATTATGCTTTGAAAGTGGGACGGTGACTTGGAAACGGTTGAAAAACTGATTCAAAGGATCAAAAAATAGTTTTTAAGATATTTTACAAAATTATTCTTCGAGATCGGTGAAAGAATTTGATTGTTTTTGGATAAATATACTTCACTATTATTCCCTTAAGTGGAGCTTTGTGATCTATAAGGTATGTGGAATGATATTCGAACATTTTTCCAAAGGCACTCGCAAAGTTCCAATAAAGGCAATTATTGAAAAAGTAACTGTACTATTTTAGAATGCTTTACACCAAACATGATGCACAGTAGCGATCATGTCATTGTATACAGCAAAACATCGAAAAAAAACCAACACATTGTACTTGAATTAGGTACCAACTGTGTCAGTTGTGCGGTAACTACGAAAATACTTGATTCCAGTACAAAATTCTGTTTTCAAATACGAGTTTTCAATCGGGAAATACTTGATTGGAGACTCTTTTTGGATATAGAATATTTTAGAATATATTCGTTTACATGTCGAACTATTTTAAAGTCTTTTACTTTTAAAACAAGTACACTACTTCTTAGTTGTAGTATGATCAATTCTCAAGTCATTTTTGAAACATAATTAAAGTACATCAAGTACAGACTGTGCTTGTTATAAGCTCATAAAATTCGTAAAGCTCCATTTACACGACCTGATCGCTCAGCTGAGTTTGCGTCAGCTGAGCAACTCAGGTTAGCAACTCAGTTCAGCGTTTACACATGCCTGAGTAGCTCAGTTGAGTAAGTTACAGAACCATTGGTACCTGAAAATTATCTAGTTCGTTTGTGAATTGGCCGCGCGGATTGCCTATTTTGGTTTTTATATCCACAAGTGATTTGCTTTCAAGTTGTGCAGCAAACTTTTCCGAAGTGGCAATCCGTACGATCTGCTGCACCTTCAAGGTGAGATTGGAGGAGTCATACAGCGCAGGCTCAGCCTTGTACAATTTTAATGTTTTATTTCAATAAGCCGTGATTTGATATAAATAAAAACCCAAACCGATAACCAAAAATCGATAACAATCGTATATCAAAAGCCAGGAAGTGGCAACGCTCGCTCACTTCAATCAGGCAACCCTATGACGCTCAGCTGAGTCAATCAGTTGCCTATTCAGATGCCTGTTTACACGAGCTGACGGCCACTCAGCCAAAAAGTCAGCTGAGCGATCAGGTAGTGTAAATGGAGCTTAAGCTATGCCTAATTTGTTCTTGAAATCAGGTCTCTTTATTGAATCAAATAAGGCTGAGCAATTAGTTAACCAAAAACAGAAATGTTTCTAATGTAAGACAGAAATCAACCAACTAAAACCATTTGGGAATTTTAATAGTAGATTCTTTAAAAGTCTGATTTAAGTCTACTTTGTTCTCAATTCAAGAAATTGAGAAAGCAAATTTCTTAAATTTTTCGGATTACTGAAAATACCTACTAAAAGTTCTGAATTCCAGAAAATTTGTCTTTACTTTTATAATATAAGGTTGTTTCTCATAGCAACTCATAAATTGGTTACTCTTCTGCACCCCGCTGCTTTGAAAGAAAAAAGTCCCCAAGGGACTTGGCCCCATCACATCACGAATCATTTTGAAAGCCAAGAGGACCATATTTCATAAGCAGTTTGAAATTTTGTTTTTATGTCTTTGGCAAAGTTATAGATATAATATTAACAAGAGCCAAAAAAAAGCCCTGAACAAACTGACCCAACTCATAAATACATTCTTTCTAATCTTTGCGGTACTATGAAAGATATCTTTTCTCTGTAATAAAAAAGTATACATACTTAAGTTGTGATGGCGCCAAGTCCTTTGGGGCTATTTTAGTTTCGGTATGTTCTTTAAAAATAGCGGGTTTCGAAGGCGTAAACAGACAAAGAAAGGAAAATAATTGAAATTGTAATTAAAAAACGGTATAAATTCTATCCCAGTCTTTTTTCTTTGCAAGCGTAATATTGGTAGGGGAAGACCGAACTGAGTTTTGAATATGATGAAGACATGTAAATAGATAAGTGGTGTAAATGGAGCTGTCCGAAAAATAGCAAAATTTGCAAAATTCTTACATAAATATTGATTATGATGATGATATGACAAATGTAGAAGGGTAAATAGGAGTTGTAGATTGCATGTACTCGTAGATTGAATTGTCCTATGAGTTCAGACTTCTGTGAAGACATCCAGGTAGTAAAGATCGAACTTTATACATAGTTACGATTATCTTGCAGATTTGATGATGGCAGTTGTGAAAAAAGCTTCGCCTCTTCGTTGAATACTCAAAGGTTCGTAGTTACGCACGCCGGCAAACTGTTAGTCTTTCATAAATCATAAGAATCGAGCTGAAGCGCCGTGCTGTTGCAACCAAAAGTTGTCTATTAAATTAACCGTCAGAATTGGCATAACAAAATGTGTTTTTAAGGCCCGTTAAAATTCTCTCCACTGATGAAATGACCACGTAAAAGTATAGACCAAGCAATAACTCGCATTGAGAAATTATGAATCTCATCGTGTAATGATCAATTGAGAATTGAGAACGTGTTCTGTATGAAAAGCTGCACTATAAAAGCGCCTTGTGGTGACAAATTCACTTCGAAGGCGTGCTATAGGACTACAGAGCCTTATGGCCCACCCTGAGATCCCCGATTCAGACTAATTCAGATACAATCTGTCATTTTCACAACTTTATGGTAAAGTTTCATTGCTTTACTGTTGAAATCGTGCCAACCAACGCTCTGATGCATTTGGTGAGTAAACACTTTTTTCCTACCCACAATTTCGTGCAATTGTAATTGTACATTGTAATTAGTTAATTAATTCAAAGTTATATCGTAATACTTTTGTGACCAATGACTTCATTTATAAGCTATATGTCTTGTGTCATTGGGATATTAAATAAAATAAACTAAACTAAAGTGTTATATGCGAGTCCTAGTAATATCTTTGTCGTTACAGCCAACTCATAAATTTCATGTGGCGGATCTTATTGTAAATGTAAAATGGCTTGTCACAGTCCCTAAGGGCCAAAGCCGAGCTTCTCTCAATCTCTTGGCTTGAGCGCTTTTATATTTTCGCACAGGAGAAAGGGACCTACAGTTTAACGGCAGTTTAAGAAGCTTTTCATGGCTGGCGCCAACAGCAGAGAGGGGTGACCGGGTGTAAAGTTTATTCAAAGAAAAAACTTTTCCTCAGATGTTCCGAGGCGGGACCTCTTGCACAGCGGTCGCGCACACTAGCCGCTGAGCCACCCGGCGGATTTTATTAGTTTTTTCTTTTACCAAACTACCCCATATGAAAGATCGTTCTTTTAATGAACATTTATCAAATTCTTTGGAACTAGTTCCATCTAAAACCAGCCTTTGGTCTCAAACAGTCCTGTCTACTTGTCTTCCCCTAGGGTATCACCCAGACGACCCCTTGTGAAACTTTAGGCACTTCAACAGTTTGTGCCATTTGTTAGCGTGTTTTACAACACTTTTTCCTAGGGTCTGTCAGACAGCTGGCACAGGCCGGCCCCGATGACACAATTCTCAAAAGGCTTGACTTTGTCGACACAGTTTTCGTTTTTACACAGTTGTTTTATTTTTTTTTTTAGTTTTCCGACAATTTTCGCATCTTCAAGCTGCTTTCCAAACATCTGTGTGTTGATGGCTCTAATAAGTCACCTGGCCACACTATTTGATTGACATGTCTGGGCCCGTTTAGCGTTTCGCCTTGCATAATCTGCAGTGGCGAATTATCGTGTCAGGTCTCGCCGGGTCTCAAGTCTTAATCTGCATCTCGCAGACACACACATAAACACAAATTGCAGGTGCTGGCGCAAATGCAAATTGAAATAATTATTAATTATAGCAGTCAGCTTCCGTCCTAGACCCCAAAAACAATAAAAAACACAAAGGCCCGTCCGTCTCTCTCTCGCTCTTAATTTTCCACCTCTCAGCTTGGGGCTTGACTTTGGCTGGGAAAACCACGCGGTGGCAATTCGAAAATAAAGCGCCAGACTTAAGTGGGCAACAACAATGAATGCCTGGCCAAGTGGCTTAAGACTGTGTGGAGCAATGTGAAAATTGCGTAAGTTGTCTGACAGATCAAGAAAACTGCATTGAAAAGCACAAACCAGATGAGAAAGAAACGTTGACAAGTTGCCATTACGAATGAGAATTGATATAAAGATACGGAAAGAGGGAACACGTGTAATTTTCACTCAATTTTAGGTTGGGTAAGTATACGGAGCGCCGTTCTTGAGGGGAGGTGGCGACCGTGCTAATTGCCCATTCTCCAGCTTATAGTCTTTCGATCCCTCATCCAATTTCAATTCAATTCATCTAATCCCTGACATTTCCTCATTTTACAATCTCTAATTTGCATCTGGAATTTTTTGCTTACTCTTATTTTTTTTTGGCCTTACACCTCACGGCTCGTCATCAATCAAATTAGCCGCTTTCGTCACAATCAGCACCCTTCTTCACCTCGTCCCACTCGCCACCAACCTACACCCAGTTCTCTTGCCATTTAATCATTGTCGGGAGTTTTGTTTCCGATTGTGTTCTGTTTTTTCTCGCTCTCTCCTCGGTTTTGGTGTGTTTTTTGACTAGAGATGCCAGCAGCATAAATCAAAAGCGGAAATGGCCACGCAACGCATTTTGTATGCATTGCCGAGATTGACTTCATTAGCAGCTGCTGAAGCAAGTTCTGATTTCGTTTCTGATTGTTTTCGATGTCCAATCAAATCAGCAGCAGCGGCGGCAAAAGAAATCGCTCCAGCCCGAGGACAATTAGTGCGAATGCCAGCCAATTGGGTGAGCACCGAGCGTGTGTGTGTGTTGTGTACTTCATTAAGTACATGAAGCCTAACTATCAACTCATAAATGCAGATCCAGGGTCCAATCAGAAAGAACAGACGCGACTCATGGCATGGCTAGCACAGCACAGTGGTTCATGCTTTGAGAAAATTTATATAAATTGTTTTCAAAACTTTCAAACTGAATCATCTGAGAATTGTTACTTTTTGGGTTTTGAGAATAAATGAGAATGGTTTTAAGGTGCTAGCATAAGCCGTAGGTACGAAGACTTGAGACAAACGCTTAATTCATCCGCCGCTGACATTTTCGGAATCCCCACAGTATCATCAAGCCACCAAAACGACGTTTGTTGTTGGGCAAATATTTCCATTTTCGATCGAATGTTTCTAATGATAGACTGTGCGCCATTGTGCACTCATCCCTTATAATCAATTTACACATTTTCAACACTAAAGTGGTGAATAAGCTGTTCTTTCTACTGTGTTGTAGTAATTCAGGTAGATGAGAGAGCATTTGATAGCTCAGCATATCAGCATTTTGTTTTATTTTCCAGTTGTTTTACTATTTTTAATTGCATCTTTTTGTTCGCTTGCTTTCTTCTTTTGGCTATTCAAAAAGTAAATTATTGAACGGAAGAGGAACGTGGTATTGAAAGAGAATCGGCTCAATTGGAATAACTGAAAGCAGGGATGCAAGCCACTCGAAAATAAGTACTGGTTCGGTTCAGTGGTTTACGCAGTTTCTGAACCGCCGGTTCGGTTCATTACATGGTTTTTGGGTCTAACTGAACCGAGGTTTCGGTTCGGTTCAGTGGTTCATAGAGGCACATTATGAAATATTATGATTTCTGACTTAAGGTGACTTTGAATTCTTATAAGCCATTTAAATTCTGATTGATTATTGAATTATAACTTATCCTCGACCTTGAGACAGCTAACAATCACTTTGACTAAAATCAAAACTTGGTAGTTAACCCATCTGTAAGGATGTTTCTCGGCCGAGGTACACGTCTCAGTCCCGCCAAGGTCTCCCACAGCAAAATTTATTTTGTTGCTGTGACGCTGAGACAGAGGAATGGTTAGCAATCTCCCTTTTCCCGATCACAGCCACAACAGCGGAGCCTCTGCACCGCTCCGCTACCTAGCCTACCCGCCGACCACTCCCTCTACCAGCCACCAACTGCCCAAGTTCACCCAGCCTTTTGCCAATATGTCGCCGCGGAAAACCCAAGGGCGACGCACTGGAAAAAAATGCCAAAGTGTTTCAACAATCACGCCGCACACGCAGAGTTCCTTCTCGAAAACGTGCGAAGTGGGATTGTTGATCACTTGTTGGATGTGGGGCGCCGGTCCGGAGAGGCCCGTCGACGGGTAGCGTTTTCGCCCGAATGATCAAATCTTAGATTTTTTCTTTAACACAAGTAACACATTTTATTCATTTGTTTCTCCCTTATTTCCCTAATCGCACTTCCCTACGATCACTCCTGAACGTAAACATGAAAAATACTTATGATTCCCAAGTCTTTATTTGGCTCAGAGTGGCTTTAAATAGGTAATTGCTAATGGCAGTAGGTGTGGAAAGCGATTAAAGTCTCACTGGCGAGACCAGGTTGGTTCCGGACGAAACCGTGTCTGTCTGAGTATCGATAATCTGCTTTGTGTCCATATGATCATATCATTGTGGTTGATTTCAGATTGATTATAGAATTAATATCAATCCTCAACCTTAAGACTGCTAACAATTACTTTGACTATTTGAATATCTTTAAAATCCTAAGAATGTCTAAAATTTTTGATGTCGGATTTGCAGTACTCGTCTATAAGTTCCTTTCGAAAACAGAGAATGTCGGCTAGAAAAGAATACGTACCATGCATCTTACACACCCTGAGAAAAAACTCTCCTCACTAAGATTAAATTTAGATGAAGAAGTACTATACAAAATTGATAATACTGTTCCAGAGGAGGACGAAAATTCAAGAAAAGATAGCAGATTCATGACAGATATATTAAGAGATCGGCGGGCAATGCAGAGACATGTTACATGGTCCAAAATTGGTGTCAAGTCCATCCATCCATAAAGGTTATCAATCCTGCATTTACCTTGTAGAAGGTCGAACGAAATGTCGTATAAAAATTGTCTTAGGGAAACGATTTAAATTCCCAAATTATTAAGTATCATTGGCTAAAGTAAAGCGATTCAGGTCTTAATACTCGTCAGAGAACTGAACCGAACCGAACTGTTTTTCTACGTGGTTTTCGGTTCCCTGATTGAAAGTCTTTCAAATGTGTGTAGATTGAGAGGTCGTGCTCAATTCACAAACTTTAATATTTATTAACTCAAATTGTTGTTTGTTGGTCGTGGCCAACTCCGAGCGCTGGCCACTGCCGCAAGTCTCACACACACTACTAACGAATACTCTTTCAGATAAGAAATGATGAAAATCGATAGTTGCTCGTGATTGGTGTGGTCAGAGCTGCCACAAATGTTGAACATTTTTACACTTAGATCCCAATCTTCGGGCATGCTTTTCTCGTACCATATTCTGCATAGGAGTTGGTGTATGCACCTTACCAGCTCCTCACCGCCAGCCTTGAACAGTTCAGCGGGCAGCTCATCAGCACCAGCAGATTTGTTATTTTTTAGCCTTCTTATGGCTAAGCCGACTTCATTATGGTCCGGCGGGTCAATCTCTATGTTATCGTTTGGTGTTGTCACTACTTCCCCAGAGGCGGCATTCTGTTCGTCATCACCTCCCAGCAGGTAGGAGAAATAGTTCCTCCACTTGTCTAGTGCCACTTGCGGATCTGTGACCAGATTTCCGTGCTCGTACTTGCATAGTGTGACTCAGGGCTTAAACCCTACGGTTAGTTACATAATCTTTTGGTAGAATTGTCGAGTCTCACTCCTTCCGAACAGCACTTTGATTTCCTCTCTCATGCACCTTTCCTGCTCATTTTTCATCCTCCTGAAAAGGCGCTTCTCCTCTCTCCTTTTATCCCGATATCGCCCCTTAACAGCCAGCGTTGCTGCAGACTGCAGAGTTCTCCTGTACGCAACGTCTTTCTGTGAAATAGCGCGGCGGCACTCATCATCGTACCATGACTGTTTTCGGGTGTTCTCGGCAAATTCGAGAATCTCCTTGGCAGCCGTACTCATAGAGTGTGAAATTTGCTTCCACTGTTCGCCTACACCAGAAGCGCCAGGTGGGGTTTCCCTGTGCAACTGGATGAGATTGGATAAATCTAGTTAAACTACTTAAGTTAATAAACAATAAATATTAGCAGCAGATTAAGTACGACCTTAATCTCAATAAATGTACTCCTACAGCGCCACCCGTTGAGAATTTTCGTTCTTTTCTTATTTCCTAAGACTTAGCAAACGGTAGCATCCAATTTGGTCCAGTCGTTTCAAAGTTTTAAGAACACTAACAACCCAAGATCCATTTTGATAGATATACAGCCATGCTCCCATTTTTGCATTCGCAAAACTTTTGCGATTTGAAACCAAATTTGTTCTCCAAATCGCAAAACTTTTGCGAAAGCGAAAATCGGAGCAAGGCTGATAGATATCAAATTGCTCTCATTCCTTCATTTTTATAAATTTTAAAAATTTTATTATAATTTTGCCCAAAAGTTTGGAACGCCTAGAAGAAATCACCTCCGACCACAAAGTATAATAAAAATATTCTTGATCAGCATGACGATATGAGTCCATTGAGCTTCGTCCATCCGACACAGAGGTATCTTTTAGCTGCACACTGCACATCTGTCAGAGCCATGCGGATTGGATGGTTACTTCTTGTAGCTGCCATAGGAATTTTCTGTTTCAAGTGTATTAAATCTTTGGCACAGACGAAGTTAGCTTAGCCTTCTCGTTCTTTCTGACTTTGTGTGTGCTTTGTTTTATGGCTAAACAAATCGTTAAGCAAATTTACGTTATATAGACTCGCCCCATAGCCTTTGTCCCACTGTGCCTACTGTGACCGTTCCGGAGCCCAGCTAATTAAGTTTGATTTGGTTTACTGCCGCTGCTTAATGTCTTCGGCTGCTTATTGGTTTTTGTATATATTTATTTCTTAATGCCCTCACTTTTCATATTTATCTTCATGGCGTGGCGTTGCGTGGCGTTTCGTTGCATTTCGTGGTGTATCACTGTCGTTTGTCGCTTCTCGTGATAATAAAGATTTATGTTTTGGGACTAACCGGCTGAAATACCAGGAGCCGGGCCACGTTGTTTGTTGTTTGCTTAACATTCGGAAGACGAATGCATTTTTAATTAAGGGCTTGAAGCGCAGTGCCTGTAATTTGCTCACAAAACTTTGTTTTCTTTGAAACGAAAGAAGAGAGAAGAAATCCTGCAGGAACTGGCAAATTAGGGCGGCGGCAAACACAAAAAACCAAATTTTTGAAAAAAAATCGACGAGGCGAGGCGAGACGTAATCTAATCAACCTTCCTCACACACATAATTCAGCTTCAGAGGTGGTACAGGAAGTCGAACGAGGAAAAGCCTGCAAACTGATCAATTTAAATCTCAATTGTCAATTGACTAAACGTCTCTCCAGTTGCCTCATTTTCTAAAATGTTTCTGATTCTGTTCACAAAATTGATCAAATATTTTCGCTTGACACTTTTCTAGCTTCATTTCTGCTTCATCAGTTTGCACAATGGCCAGCAAAAATGTTGTAGAAAATAAAGAGCTGCTCCCTCAGCATTGTCAATGTCAATTTTTGGGCTGGACAAATGAAAACATTTCGCCTTCGTTTTAGGTGACAGCGAACAACATCCGCTGGGAAGGGGGCGGGGTCCAACTCCAAGCCTGACAAAGAACTTGGCCAGAGAAAAACTAACCAAAGGCAATGAAAAACTGTCACTGAACGGGGCCAGTAGGGGTGAGGGGAGAATGAAGGATAAATTCACATTGTATTTAACAAAAACTAAACAGTGACAGTGCAGTCGGTAGAGTAGGGGGAGAAATTTGCAAAAAAAAAAAAAATGAGAAACAAAACAACAGTTTCTAACAAGAAGGGCGTTTTGGTACCAACTGAAGCTGCACCAGAAAAATACACAAAATCTCAACGGGGCAGAGATATGAAAAATGCAAAGAAACTCAGCCGGGGGTATACTAGGGATGCGACTAGAAATGGGGTGCAGGTAAAGGGCAGGTGAGTAGTTCTAGTTCTAAAATCTTTTCATGATCAAATACGGTACGGGGGGCAACCAAAAAGTAGAAAGAACTTGAGCTTCGTCTTGTATGGGACATCAAATCCTTCCAGTTACAGGCAAGTTACTTCAAGTTGCTACGTCCCCGCAATTTAGAAACGAGAAGGCTAAGCTAACTTCGGCTGTGCCGAAGTTTTAATACCCTTGCAAATGCTCGTTTGGATATAAAAACATTGTAAAATTATGTGAAAGCATATAAAACAAACAAATACCAAATTTTAAGACGGTACCATTAAAAACAAAAAAGTTTTTCGCAATAAGATCATTATTCAGACCGATCATTTGTATGGGAGCTATACCATATAGTTGTTCGATTTTCACCAAACTTAGTAAAATTATGCAAAAGCTTAGAAAACCAAAAAATATAGAGACTTGAGACGTTTACTTTGAAATCAAACAAGTTTTTCTTACTACTACTAGTTTTTCGACCGATCGTTCCTATGGGAGCTATATATAAAGACTTCCGATCCGGTCAGTTCCGACATATTAGCAGCGTGCAGTAGAAAGATGACTCTGTGCCAACTTTCAGATCGATAGCTTCAAAACTGAGAGACAGACAGACGGACAGGGCTAAATCAACTCAGCTCGTCGCCCTTATGAAGAATATATTTAGTTTATGGGGTCGAAAATTAATATTTCAATGCGCTGCTAACTTCTGTGCAAAATTATAATACCCTTTGCAAGTGTAAAAAATGTCGTATCACACACAGTTTTGAAAATAGATTCTTCGAACCTTTTACGCATGATTCGTAATCGTCATCATTGATTGATCCACAAAAAGACAGGTTAAAGTCGGATGAACGGTAGTCAATCTATGAGCAGAAGGAAGTTCGCTGGAGCAGAATTGCTTTCTTCTGAAGTTTCGTGTAAATATATTGAAAATACGTTAGACAATTTCTAGGTAAAGTGATGTTTAAAGGATTCAATCTGTTATTGATTGAACATGTAATTGATTGCACATACATGATGGAATCCATCTACGATTGAAATGTTATTGATTGGATTAAAAGATGGACTTGATTGAAGGCAAATTTTACTTATGTGGGACTGAATGTGAGACTAATTGATCGATTAAATATGTGAGAGATTGCCATGACTGATTGAAAGAAATCCATTGATATGATTCAATTTGTTATTGATTGAATACATGACTGAATTTAATTTCGATTAATTGGTTATGGTTTCATTTTAGCATTCAATTCGAAGATTTTGGATGTAAAATATTACTGATTGAAAATAATATTGATTGAGAGTGATCGATGAATTATTTGACTGAATCAGTCAAAAATAAATAAGTAATTGATTACTTACATCTATTACTTAATGAAGGTGAAACTAATTAAATATGTAATCGATTGAAGATTGAACCGAAAAGACATTGAATGAATCTGTCACTGATTGATTGCAAAACTAATTCAATGTATTTGATTGAATTGAATAAGAGACTGAATCAAGCTACGATTGATAAGTTGAGGCTTGCTATTAGTATTCACTTCAAGGGTTATTGATTAAATTTATTACAGATTGAAAATGTGTTTGAAAGAATATTTGACGAAATCATTTAAAGATTAAAAAGAAATTGACTGGTTCTATAATTGAGTCGAAAATGACTTGTTGAAATCTGTTACTAACTTTATGATTAAAGATTGATTCGAAAAGACATTGGAAGACTAATTGATGGTGTAATTGATTAAAAATGTGACTGATTGAAGAATGTCTCGGAGAGAAAATGGTGGAATCTGTTACTGATTGAATGACAAACTGATTGAATGGGTAATTGATTGGTCATTCATTGAATAAGTGACTGATTGAAGACTAATTCTGAAAGGAATTGATGGAATCTTTTACTGATTGAATATGAAACTTATTAAAGATGAGTAATATTGAAGAATGACTCTAAAGGAAACTAATTAAATATGAGACTAATTAAAAATGGCTGATTGAATGCCAAACTAATGAAATATGTGATTGACAAACCGATTAAAGATTGACTCTTAAAGGATTTAATGGAATCTGTTACCGATTGAAAGTGAAACTAATTGAATATGTGATTGAATGAAGATATGACTGGTGGACGATTAAATAATGGAATCAATAACTGACTGAATGTGAAACAAATTGAATAATTGGTTGACTGAAGAAGTGATAGATTGAAGATTGACTCGGAAAAGAATTTATAGAATCTCTTACTGATTGAATGTCAAACTAACAAATTGAATAGGCGATTGATTGAATAAATGACTGTTTAAAGATTAAAAGCAATTGAAGAAATCGCTTACTGATTAAATGTGAAACTCATTGAATAGGTGATTCATTGAATAAGTGACTGATTAAAGATAAGCTCTGAAAGGAATTGATGAAATCCAATACTGATTGAATATGAAACTAATTTAGTATAAGATTGATTGAAGAATGACTCTAAAAAACGAGCAACGTGAACTAATTGAAAATGCGACTGATTAAAAATTGGCTCTAAGAGTAAATCATGGAATCTGTTACTGATTGAATGTGAAACTTTTTGAAGATGTGATTGACAGACTGATTGAAGATTGTCTCTTAAAGGACTGGAAGGCATATAGTACTGAGTGAATGTGAAACTAATTGAATATGTGATTGATTGAAGATGTGACAGATGGCAGATTGAATCTAAAAGGAAATTTTGTTTATTAATGACTGAATGTGAAACGAATTGACCAATTGGTTGACTGAAGAAGTGACAGATTGAAACTTAACTAAGAATGGAATTGATGGAATCTGATACTTATGAAATGTGAAACTAATTATATACTATATATTGTAAGGAAGTGTTTCTAAAGGTGGGGTCGGTCTCAGTCTAGCCAGGATCACTTATAAACTTATCTCATAAAAGTACTGGGACATAGGGGCATAGAGATGAGGGATCAAGCAAAAGTTAGTAAGACTGACCCGAAATGTTACTACAACTATAGAAAGGAAGCTCCATAAGGGTTTTCGAAAGGTATATTAGCATGGAAATCACCGGAAGGCGAAGGCCTAGTCCAGGGTCCATTTACATGACTTGGGAAACGTGGAACTTGCCGGAGTCACAGGTATCAGAAAATCTTGGATCATGTGCTCTGGGAATATCTGCCAGGGCAAGTGAAACTTTGCCACATATACTGCAGGTGACTACTCGGTCAGCATATTGAAAGACGAAGACGTTGTACTCTGCTTAAAAACTATGAGAGCACATGAAAGGAGAAATCCTGGACCATTTACTCTGAAAAGATCTGCCAAGGCAAGTGAAATGGGCCGATACTCGGTACGACCTAGCAGCTACTGGAGACGAGACTAGAACTTGCTTAGCAGCAAGCACAAAGGAAAACCTGGACTACGTGCCCTAGAAATGTCTGTCAAGGCAAGTGAAACTGTGCCGAATATACTTCAGGTGACGACCTAGCAAACATAAATGAAGACGAAGGCTTTGTATTTGCAGTCCATGAGAAGTACAGCCACGATCACCTGAGGGAAGGCCCAACACCAGGGCTCGTGGCCAGACTGGTGGTTCAGTTTTTCTATATTCTGGGTTTTATTATACTCATGTTTGCAATGGATTGTGCGTCACAATATGATTGATTGATAATTGACTTTTAAAGCAATTCATTGATTTTATTACTGATTGACTGAATAACTGATTGAAAGGAATTCATTAATGTGTAAATATTTGTATCTTAAGAATTGATTTAACCTTTGACTGAATCAATTTTCGATTAATATTTTACCGACTTGATCTACATACGAAAGATTCAAGAAGAAATTGATCAAATCTATAACTGATTGGTTGATTGAACATGTTATTTTGAACGTAATCAATCTAGGAAAGATACGATTAATTGATCACTAAAACGACCATGGTTGAATCAAGTTTATCCATCAATCAGTAAATTAGTTATTGAAGATTGAATTGAAGAAGTTGTTCGAATCTATAACTGATTAGATTGATTGAACATGTAATTGATCTAAATCAATCTAGAACTGATAGTATAAATTGTCACAGCTTATGCTTCAATTTGTAAATAAGCGATTGAAGATTGAACTGAAATGTTATTGCTTGCTTGTAAGATTGAATTGATAAATGATTGAACAAGTGTTTGATGCCACACTTCATTCATAACTAATTGAATAACTTAATTAGAGAAAAGCTTCATGCAGATCGAACAGCTTGAATTTGCTTTAAAAGTTTTGCCTCTCCGAAATTGATTGATTTACCCCCTGTCCATCCATCAATTGGCTTACTTCCTGAACAGAAAAAAAAAACGCTATGCCAAATCCCAGGCAATTTCTCAACAAATTTCCGATATTTTTTCAGCAATTTTTCTTAGTTTTATCAGATCTTTTTTACAAAAAAACACAGAAAAAAGAAGCAGCAACAATTAAAACAGTAAAACACTTGGGCAGCCTTCATCAAATGTGGCTCGTCCAACAAAAAACAAAAAAAACCTGGAAAAAGTGAACAGCATGCGGGCCCCAAACAGCAACAACAACAATTAGGTCTCTGACCAAGTGGCCGAGTGCCGAAAGAGGGGAAAGAGTGAGAAAACGAGAGATGAAACCAAAGATTCGCAACAAAAATCTGCTCAATCACTTTTCACTTAACCCAAACACAAGAACTTCAAGTTGAACCAGAATGTGGAAGCACAAAGGGTGTGTGTGTGTGTGTGTGTGTGTGCGGGGAGGGGTATAAAAGTGATGTGTGGGCTTTTGAACACCAAAAATACAAGAGAACAAACAAACAACAACCAGCAGGCAGCAAGCAAGCAAAAAGCAAAAGCAAACTTTACTTGGATGATGATATGCAAAAAAGGCCAAGCGAAAAGGGGAGGATGCCAGGGGAGAGGGGGGTGGGGGGTGTAGGGGTCAGCACATGTGTGTAGGGCCACGCCAACACACATCACTTGATATTTAATTCCTACTCCAAAAATGAAAGCGTTGGCTACGTCAGCATCAGCATCGGCCGAAGCCGAAGCCAGAAGAGCTAAGGCCAAACACTTGACCCAAAAAAAAAAAATGCAGAGAAGAAGGAACCAACATTTTGCTTGACCAAAAAATTTTTACACCAGGCCAAAAGTCAACATTGGGCCAAGGAAAAACTACAGGAATATTCCTGAGGTTATCAGAAAAAACAAACAAACAAAAAAAATAGGGGAAAGTCAACTTTTTGTATACCCTTGCAGCCTCTATTGAACACTAACAAGTTTTTTTTAACTAATACTACTTTTCGGACCTTACTTTTCTATGGGAGCTATACTATATAGATGTCCGATTTCGACCACACTTAGTGGAATCATGCAAGAGCATAACAAACTAACAACTACGAACTTTTTTAAAACATAAAAGTTTTTCCCACTAAAACTTCTTTTTCGACCGATCATTCGTACTGCTGCTATATGCTATAGTCATCCGATTTTGACAAAACTTTGTAGAATTATGTGAAAGCATTCCATTATACTCAAGATAGCTTTAAAACTGACGGTGAAGATAGCATAGAAACAGACAGATATACAAATGGACATGGCTAGATCAACTCTGATCTCGTCGTGATGATCATGAATATATATACTTTATTTAGTCGGAGATGCTTCCTTCAATGCGTTACAAACATGCGGACAATTTTATAATACCCTCTGCAAGGGTATAAAAAAAGGAAAAGGGAAAAAGGAAAAAATTATACATAACTACAGCATACCTAAGATGGCAGCGTGATTGAAAGAGCTTTACTTCATGTTCTTCAGGAAATATAAGGATTAAGAATCTCTTAAGTTCAACAAATCGCAAAGAACCTTCTACTTATTTCGTAAATTTGTAAATGTTTTATTCATCTTGCTTGCCTTTATTGCTTTTTCAGTACTTTCTTCTAAATTCTTATTCTCCATTTCTTACACTTTTTCTATTCATCGTTAATTTCATTTCAATTGCATTTTCAATTCAATTTCCCTTCTTTAGATGCCTTTTAATGAATTTATTAAGTCGGATTTGCTTGATTCGTCTATAAGTTTCTAGAGGAATGCGCTTCGAAAACAGAGAATCTCGCCTAGAAAAGAATTGTTTATCGTATTATATGAGGAAAAACCTGTCCAGGCTAAGATCGACAATCATCTTTCAAGAAAAGAATGCGGGCAATTGCAGAAGACTTACAGGATTACTTGTTGTAAAACTTGTGTCAAGACATCCTTAAAGTTTATATCGATCGGGCATCGCTAAGGATCAATTCGGTCTCTCAGTGATCTTCCTTAGAATGTCAAAAGGAATGTAGTGACAAAACTATTTTAGGGAAACGATTAAAATTCTCAAATTAATAAGTATCATTGGCTAGAGCAGCGATGGGCAACGCTTAGCCCGCCTGTCCATCGCAGCCCGAACTGTTATTGCCAACAACAAAATACGACACACAAATCAGCTGAGCAATTAATGCTACCCTTCTGTTTGATCAAAGTGATTCAAGTCTTAAATATCGTTAGAGAACTGAACCGAGCCGAACCGTTGTTCTTTGTGGTTTTTGGTTCGGTTCACCGGCTGGAATAAGCGGTTCGGTTCGGTTCAGAACCCGCTTGCATCCCTGCTTAAAATGTGTCTATTAATTTTTCTACCAGAGCTTCTTCCTTATCCTCTCTGTTTCTGCTTAGTTTTACATCTTAATTAATTGGTCTTCAATCTTTTAAAGACTTTTTTGTACCCTTCTTTTTTTGGGATTTCCCAAAAGAGTTCTCCGAGACTCTAGCAAAGTCTTCTGATAATAGAACGGACAGGTTCTTGAGATAGATGTTCAGACAACCAAATCATTTTGATGTTCTGTCACCAGAGGACTTCCACATCGAGTAAGTTCACAGGTCATTAACTACTTTCAGTTCCTCTTCAATTACTCTAAAAAAAACATGTTTTAAATTTCTTTAAGAATTCTTGAAATTTTCAGTTTTTTTCAGTTAGTTTTCAATACTTCTTTCTCAGTTTCTGCTTCTAAATGCTGCCTCTTCCTTAAATTCTCTATAAGACCCTTTTAAATTTTTTTTAAAATTTCTTAAACTTATCTCCTTCAGTTCTCAATTCTTCTAGCTAACTTCTCCGTTTTTATACACTTGAAAAGTGTATTATAGTTTTGCCCAGAAGTTTGGAACGCATAGAAGAAATCATCTCCGACCACATTAAAGTATATATATTCTTGATCAGCATGACGAACTGAGTCGATTGAGCTTTGTCCGTCTGTCTGTTCGCACCTTCATGAAGATATGAACTTCAGGTCTACGGCATAGCAGCAAAGTCCCACCTGAATCGCATACGAATTTTGCAGACCAAAATTCTAATACGCATAATCCAGGCTCATTGGTATATGAGGACGCGAAAGATACCACCCAAAGGACCTTAGTAAAAGAATCATTTAAATATTTAAAAAAACATATAACAGACACATGTCAAGCATTTTTTTGTATCCACTCAAAATAAGGTAAAGGAGCCTAAGGTTTCAAAAAACTAACAAAAAATCGGAGCTTGCAAATAACAATTGACCGTTTTCCGTTGTCCAAAAAAACTGTTATTTACGGACCTTTTGAGCAAAGAGTCAGAGATGAGCCATTCACATTGGCTCTTGAACGAAACGGCTTGTGATCAACGAACAACCAATAGTTTTGTTTCCCTTTTGCTTTGCTCATTCACTCACCGAATAGACGCGAGTGAAGAAAATAAAAATCACTTGCGTGTGTGTTTGTATGTGTGAGTAAGGTGTCTGTTTGGGCTTGTGACTCACAAGCCACACACACACACAAACAAAAAGAAAACAAATGCTGAAAAAAGACCCTTTGAGGCGAGCCGTTCATTTTTTTGCTCATCTGCTGACTTTTAATGCGAGAGGGCTTAGTCGAATCGCTCTCTATAAATTGTTATTGAGTGAGCGAAACAGCCAACTGAAAACCAAAACAAAGAGGAAAGAAGTGTTCTGCTCAGAGCGAGAGGAGCAAAGGGAAAAACGGTCAATTGTTATTTGCGAGTTCTGATAAAAGTACTTTTGTTAAAAAAAAAATGGTGCATTCGAAATTTCTTTAATGCTTTCTTCGAAAGTCTTTTTCTTTTCTAGGATTCTTTGAGTTTCTTTTGTCCTTTCTTCATAGCTATTCTACAATTTTAATTTTCTATGTTAATTGAAAATTTTTGGGTATCTTCAGGGTTCCTTCTCTAAATGCTTAAGTCTTCTTTTTCCATTGGACATCACCTCTTTTAAATAGTCAAATTTTCTTCGCTTCGAGGCTCTGTTCTAAAACCATTGCTTCAGCTTTTGTTCTCTTTAATTTGGTGTGCCTAATTTTTCGTACTTCTTCTTTAAACTATGCTATATGCTCTTTTCTTTAACTTAATATCTTCGTAATTATGATGCACAATCTTTCATTCTCTTCCCCTTTTCTTTTCCCATCTCCAATTCCTCTTCCTCAATTTTCATCAATTCTTCAGCTGCCTCTATGTGATTTTAGTGACTTTCCCCCCAATTCACTTTCCGCTTTCCCAAATCATGCAAAAAAAAAAAAAAAAAACTCCTTGTGCCAACTTAAACGCTCATTAAAGCTAGGCATAGAGGAACCAGAAAGCTGACAAAGCCGGCAGAGACCTTAAGGGGGTGACTTGGCAGCTTCCTTCTGCTTTTTTTTGTGTGGTGCCTGCTCCTAAAGCTCCCTTTGCTGCTTCTCTCCTGATTGCCTTCGCTGCAATTTGTTATTGTTATGTTGCTTGCACTCTCCAAGCAAATGGGGATAATGGGGATGGGGGGGAGGGAGACCTTATTGGCAGTTTCGTATGTGTCAGCAGCAGGTGCCACGCCTACACACCCGTACGCCCACAATCAGCCCGCTTTTGTTGATGATGAAAGTGCGTCAAATGGTTTTTTGATTTGCTGTTTGCGTAACTGAGCTGCCCACCCCTTGGCTCTGCCTCCTTCTCCTCCGGCTGCCACCTCATGTGCTCTTACGCCTCGCCTAATTGTGTATGCGTGTGCTGTACTTGAGCTTGGAATAGCCTGGGATAGCCTGGGATCCTTGCGTAAATTTAACAAGTTCGCACTTGAGGCAGCAACAGCAACAAGAACAACAACAAAAAACTATGCCAGGCAAAAGGGCAAAAGGAAGGGGGGAGCAGATGAGTCACTTGGAAGGATTAATTTGATTTAGATGCTCAAGTGTTTTCGAATTACTCCCCGCCCGCCATTCACCCAACCCGGCCACAAATGTAAATGGGGAATGAGGAAATGTGATGAAATGCTTAAACCGCTTTCGAGGTAAATCTGGAGAAGTGCTCACTATTTAAGATCCCTGACAAATGTGGAACAACTAAAACGTATTTGATAATTTCGATATTAAAGACGAAAGGAAGAAGGCAGGATGGGAGGAATGAAGAGGGAAGAAGGAAAAAGGAAGAAGTAATGAAGTAGGAGGGAAGGAAGGAAGGAATTAAGGAGGAAGGAAGAAGAAAGGAAGGAAGAAGGAAGAAAGAAGGAAGGAAGAGGGAAGGAAGGAAGAAGGAAGGAATAAGGAAGGCAGAAGAAAAGAAGGAAGAAAGGAAGGAAGAAGGAAGGAAGATAGGAAGAACAAAGAATGCACGAAAAGGAAGGAAGGATGAATGAATGAACGAAAAGGAAAGATGGAAGAAAGCAAGAAATGAAGAAAGGAAGAAAGAACGAAAAGGAAGAACGGAAGGAAGAAAGGAAGAAGGAAAGAGTAGGGAAGGAAGAAAGAAGGAAGGAAGAAGGAAGGAAGGAAGAAGGAAGGAAGAAGGAAGAAAGGAAGAAGGAAGGAAGGAAGAAGGAAGGAAGAAGGAAGGAAGGAAGGAAGGAAGGAAGGAAGGAAGGAAGAAGGAAGGAAGGAAGAAGGAAGGAAGGAAGGAAGGAAGGAAGAAGGAAGAAGGAAGGAAGAAGGAAGAAGGAAGGAAGAAGGAAGAAGAAGAAGGAAGAAGGAAAAGGGGATCAAGAAGTTGTGCAAAAGTATGTAACAGGTAGAAGGAAGCATTTGCGACCCTATAAAGTATATATATTCTTGATCAGCATTAACAGCCGAGTCGACTTAGCCATGTCCGTCTGTCCGTATGAACGCGTCGATCTCAGAGACTATAAGAGATAGAGCCAAAAATTTTTGAATGTAGGTGGGTGTACACCAGATTCAAATCGAGTTTGTTTCAGACTTAAAAAGCTCCTCCCCCTCCCCCCTTTAAGCTCAAAAAACTGTCAGAGCCACAATTTTTAAGTTAGACCCTCAAGTAAGGCCCAATATCTATCTATTCTGAAAAGATCAATAAGATCGGACAAAAAACACCGAAGTTATATACGAATCAATTTTGCTTGTCGGAGAGAGGGGGGTCTTGCATTGTCAGTTATCGCGCGCATTCGTTTGTGTGTATGTGTGAGTGTGTGTGTATGTAAAGGAAAACACACGAAATCAAAGGAACAGGGTATTTTGTAGTCTACAGCTCCCTTACTTGTTTAATATCCTTTTTACGTTACACAGATTGGATGAAGAATTTGATGATGCTCCGCCGCCGCCTCTTTCAAAACGTTCTCTGTCATTGCGCACATGACGATCTCGTTGGTTGTCTCGACGTCCATCTCTCTCGCGATGATCTCTGCCCTCTGCTTTCCTGTCACGCGGGCGCTCCCCTCCTTCGACTGCCCCGCCGCGCTTGTTACGCTCTCCATTGTTGCTCTTGCTGCGTTCTTTAGCTCCTCCCCTCTCCTCACGCCTTCCCTCTCCTCCGCCGCCACGCTGACGCTCACGGGAACGTGAACGATGCACCCGCGAGTGACGATCCAACTCACGTCCACCTACTAAGCGATTTCGGCCTCTGCCCTCCTCATTCCGATTTGGTATATTACCCGTGCGCTTCAGCTCCGCCTGGCGCGGCTCCGCTGTCATCTTCAGCTCTTTTAGCTTTTCGCGTATGGTTAGAAATCCCAGATGCAACTTACCACCAAAGTGGTCCGCCAGTCGTGCTTCACTGTCATAAATTCCCAAATATGCGGAGCACACCTCGCACACCTGAAGTTTCTGCTGTTGATAGATGGAAGATGGCATTGAGGTGCGATACTCACGCTCCGCCTTGATCTTCTTGTTGCGCAGCTCATCGATCTCCTCAATTTGCTCCATGCTCTTCTCGACTTCGCCCGACTCACCCAGAGCCTGCGCCTTAGCTAGTCTTTTGCCAATCTCCTCGGCCAGAGCATGCACCACATTGGCCTTCTCGGCCACGTCAGCTGTAAGTTCCCCCTGAGTCTCCTTCAAACGCTGCTTGGCCGTAAATATCCGCTTTTCGCATTCCGCTAGGAACGCCTGGAGTTGTTGGATTGTCTCAATGTCAAAGTTATAATCCATCGACTTGGCCGCACTCTCGTAATCTGCACGAAAAGCCAGATCATGCACTTTGGGACACACGCCCAGATTCAAGCGTGTGGATGCCAGTATGTCATGGGGACAGCAGTTGAGCAGAAAGGGTTTGCAGACGCGAGCGTCCGAGAATTTCAGCTGACGTTCGCCTCCGTTGCGTTTGGTGCCCATTAGCTGGTCTAGCATGGCCCGCATCTGATCTGTGGCCGACATTTTGTTGCTCGCTGTGCTCAGCTAACAGATTTTTATTTGTTCAATACGAATCCGGAGACTTAGGCGAGAAATTAAAATTATCTGTACGACTGAGTTCTTAAATATAACTCAAGGCCTGCCAGCAACGAAAATTTAAAAGTTGTGATACGTGTGACAGTCTATGGTTCGGTTTTCGGTCAGATTTCTTTACTTATCGAAACTGGTTCGAAGCATGGTTCACGGATTTTTATATTAAGAAGACCACATGCCTATAATGCTGAAATTTGTTTTATCGCGTTCGACAATACCTAAAAGGAAGCCAAATTTGCTGCCTAGCTATCCTGGAATAACAAAAAGCAGAAGAGTACCGGAAAAATGACAAGAAGCATGTTAATATGCATCAAGCTGTGAGACAAGAACTGCCCATTTTATGCCGTCGTTTATAACTTCGGTGTTTTTTGTCCGATCTTATTGATCTTTTCAGAATAGATAGATATTGTGCCTTACTTGATCTATCTTTCCCGATATTCGGATGGAGTTCCGATTCAAATCTAAAAAAAAGGTCCAAGTGCCCTACCACACAGCAGTTCGTCGCAGCATCAACGCATTCCCAACATCGCCTACAAAATGTATCCTGGCTGAGGCTGGCCTACCATCATTAAAACATAGAGTATACGAAACCACCGCCAAACTCTTGGTCAAGCTCAGCTCATCGCCTAACAAGCTGCTACAGAAAAACTTTGTAAATGCCTTAAAAACAAAGCGCAAGTACAAGGTCACATCCACAATTCGTCGCTGTGCGTCGATGTGGAAGTTGCATAGCTTCACTCTCCCTAAGACAAGACGTAAACTATGTTACCCACCGTGGAAACTACGAAACTCATCTTTCAACCTAACACTTCATCAATACAAAAAAGAGTCCACTGACAGTTCCATCTTCAGGAAACTCTTCCAAGAGGTGCTGGCAACAACATAAGGAACAACGGTAACACTAGGTTTGCCGTAGTCGACAGCAGCAACTGCATCATCGCTGGGGGTCTTCTTCAAGAACACTGCAGAGGCAACGGCTGTACTAAAGGCCTGCACTTACGAACACCTAAACGAAGGGACATTTACAATCTGCACTGACAGCCTTTCTACAATAACTGCAGTTAAAAATCTAAACTGTCATAACAACGTAATCGCAGAAATCCGGAATTTATGCATTAAACACCCGAAAAAACTTTCACTGTGCTGGGTACCCAGCCATCAAGGCATATCCGGTAATGAAAATCCCGACATAGTTGCTAACACTATGACCAACGCTCCAACAATACTACATATAGTAACCCACAGGCTGACAAAGACCTTCAAAGGCACGTCAAGAGAATTATTGCAACCAAACATATCAAAGACTGGATGACATTCCAACACAGATACAAATCCCTTAACCAGGATGGTACTGGTACATCGTATCCAGTAAATTGCCCAAAACACCTATGGACAATATTTGTTCGCCTCCGTATTGGTCACACGCAACTGACACATGAACACCTTTTATCTGGTAGCTTGGCACAACGCTGCTCCTGCGGCGATATCCTCTCCATCGACCACATCTTAGACAGCTGTCCGGACACGGCCGGTAAAAGAAACGTCTTTTTTAACAACACAAAACCCTTCGATCTTCTTGTAAAGCCCACATCCGAAAATATTCACTCTGTTACTCTGTAAACTTAACTATGAAAATTTAACTATCTATAGTATTAGTAACCATAGAGTCGTAGGCCCTGGCAGCTAGCACTCTAATGTAATAACATTTTTTATTATATAAGCTAGCTAATGCCAAATCTGAAACAAACTCGATTTGAATCGGGTATACACCTACCTACATGCAAAAATGTGTGGCTTTATCTCTTATAGTCTCTGAGATCGACAGACGGAGGGACAGACGGACATGGCTAAATCGACTCGGCTGTTGATGCTGATCAAGAATATATACCATATACTTTATAGGGTCACAAATGCTTCCTTCTACCTGTTACATACTTTTGCACAACTTCATGATCCCCCTTTTCCCATTTTCAATGGGAACAGGGTATAAAAAGCAAGAAAGTCGTCAAGCCCAACTATGACATATAGTACTCTATACCTGTGAAGTGCTGCCCATCACCGTTACGACCGGTGCTGCCCATAGTTGTTTGTTTTCCATCCAATCCCTACCATTCCTTTGGCGGATCGATAAATAGTCCTGATTACTAAATATGTTCAGAAGGAAGGAATCTTTTATCTATAAAACTGTAGGAGAAATGAAGTTTTTCCAATTTTCGGGGGCGGGAGGGGGCGTGGCAGAAATTGAAAATAAACTTTATGTATAAGAAGCATATGTCCGATACAAATTTGTATTTTCTTTAAGAAGTCCTGTTATTTGAATAAACAGATACTCAATTGCACTTTGGGAGGGGTGTTTGCATCGACGACGAGATTATCAATGTGGGTGGAAAAGCACGAAAGCTGAACGAGTCCCTAGCATGCTTCCGACGTGGATACCCAACGATGGACAATATATTCACCTTTGAAGAAAGAAAAAAGTCTATGCTTACTTTGCAGACTTTAAAGTGCCGAATTTTGTAATTGAAAATCGATAACTCGATTGCTAGCCAGTCAAGTAGGACTGTTATAACCAATTTGCACCGTTACTTTTGTGTTATTAATTTTAGTTCTGTCTTTTATTTGCAAATGATCTTAATAGCAGATCCTTAGGATATGTATTTCAGATCAAATGGATATTCAAATGCTGTTATTAAAATATCCATGGTATATGACAGTAAGATCAAAAGAATATTAAAAGGATATTAATACCAGATCCAAAGGATACATCGTTTAGATCAATTGGATATTTGAATGACTATTTATAAAAGGTCAAATGGTTATTTTATAAAGATCCAATAGATATGAAAAACCTAAAATTGGTACATAAGATCAGACCCCTAGGTCTTGCCGTTTGACCAGTGCGCTGTTGTTTCAGTCAGTTTGTTGGGCATTCAAATTTAAAGAGTACTCAATTTTCCACATACTGTACACCGTTTTTCTCGCTTGTTGATTTATTTTTCTTACACTTATTTTATTTGGCTGTGTATGTTTCCTCTTCCTTTTGCGGGCCACAAACAAAGTTGCCACGTTGCCGCTGCTGACAGCTCAAAAAACACTTAAAACGCTGATTTACGTCACGTCTGAGACAGGCCGAACCCTTAATTGAAAGGTGGAAATGGTGGGAAAATGGGGGTTTTCCTCCAACCATTTCCACTGATCATTACGACGCACAAATTTTTGGCGCATTTGGCAAATTGACTTTGTACCAACTGCAGCCGGTTTGGGGCGCTTGGAGTGCCCCTTCAATGACGGAGCTACAAATCGATGAGGTGTCAGCACAAGCCTTTTTTTTCGTTGTTGTTTGCGCTTTGACAGCTGCAAATTAATTAGATTTAATTATTTGACGTTGCTGCTGCTTCTGTGTAATGCGGCTCGCCTCGCCTTGTTCTCATCCTTGTTCACGTCCTTTTGGCCTCTTGATTGAGCCTAATTAACTGTACTTGAAGTTTGTAAGCGTTGAGCAAAATTTTAATCATCCATCAAAGCCAAAACAATTGACTGAAGCGCGCTGTGGAGAGGATGGCGAGGGGAGGGGCAGGAGGATGCGTAAATGAGGGGCGGGTTAAACAGTTCTATTACAATATGTGGCAATTATGTAGACAGACAAAACGGGGCATCAATCAATTAATTTCTTATCAATGGATTATTTGCGTTTGCAACAAAAAGGGTTAAGCGAAAATTGACAAATTTAATTAAGCACCGAAACGGCACTTGAGTGGGCGGCAAATTGAAATTCAACGATTTTGAGTGAAAGTGAATCAAACGATTTGATTAAAGACTAGATTGCAAATTGGGGTACAAGAAAATTTCAACATAATTTATGGTTCCAAAGACTATTTAGGGTCACACGCATCAAACGGTTTAAGGGTGGTGTACGGGTTTTCAAATTTCTTCCTAGGTTTACTCATAGCATCGCTTTGACAGCTCTGCTTTCGCTGTTTTTGCTAATTCTGTGTCTTTTTAAAATCCTCAAAAAGGAAAGTCAAGTTGTGATGAAATTTTCTTTCTCACTCCACAGCCTCGACTTAAGTTGCTCCTTCGAAGCATTAGAGATGCTTTCTGGGTTAAGTCATTTCAAAAATTACATAATATGATGAGTTATACATGGAAATAACTTTTCATACACCACACCCTAGATTCAAGTTGGTCCTTCGAGCCGGATATAAGCCAACGACTTATAGAAGTTTATAATTTAAGCTTTCTGGGTTGAATCAATGCAAAAATGAGTAATATGTTCAATATGGAAATTTTGTATTGCACACCAGAGCCGAGCTTTAGGTTGGACATTCGAGCCGGATATAGACCAACGACTTATAGACCTATATAAGGGTTGCTTTCTGGGTTTAATCATAGCAAAAATGACATAATATGTAGAGTTCTACACAGAAATGTTGTATTACACATTACAGAATAGTTTTAAGTTTGTCCTTCGAGGCGGATATAGACCAACGACTTATAGACCTATATAAAGGATGCTTTCTGGCTTAAATCATTGCAAAGTTGACTATACTTAGTACTAAGTAGAGATTTAAAGAGAAATTTAAGTTTGTCCTTCGAGCCGGATATTGACCAACGACTTATAGACCTGTATAAGGGTTGCTTTCTGGCTTGAATCATAGCAAAGTTGACTTAGTATGTACATTTTTTAAGAGAAATTTTCTCTCACACACCACAGGCTAGATTTAAGTTGGTCCTTCGAGCCGGATATAAACCAACGACTTATAGACCTATTCAAAGGATGCTTTTCGGGAGTTGTATCATAGCGAATAATATGACATAATATGTAGAGTTCCTTAGGGCAATTTTGTATAACACACCACAGCCTAGTTTTAAGTTGGTCCTTCGAGCCGGATATAGACCAACGACTTATAGACCTATATAAGGGATGCTTTCTTGCTTCAATCATAGCAAAGTTGACTTAGTATGTAGGGTGTTGAAAAGTAATTTTCTATCACACACCACAGCCTTGTTGTAAGTTTGTTCTTTGAGCCGGATATATACCAATGACTTATAGATCTATAAAAGGGATGCTTTCTGCGCTGCCACATAACAAAAATTACTGAATATGTAGGTTTCTCCCCAGGGTTTCCTCCAGATGTTTCTGCCATCTTTCTCTAGTTTTTTGTCCAGACTTAACTTCAGTTTGTTTTTTGCAAAAAAAAGTCTCTAATTTATCCTTCAACTCTGCCTAAAGTAACTGTTTGCTGCTCTACTTTTTATATCTTGATTTATATATATTTTGCTTGGCGTAATTAATTCAAAAACTCATTTATCAATCAATCTCTGCTAATATGTCAAGTCGTATAAAAAACCGCACACTCACACTCTCTTACCAAATAAAAAACAAGAAGCTAAACCCACAAAAACCGAAAAGCGCAAATGCTAAAAATTCAATTGCTTAGAGCAGGCAAACACTTGACAAGTGTATGTATGTATGTATGTATGTATAAATACTTGTATATATTGGACACACACATTCTCGACAAGGTCGTGGCTTCCTTCTCTTGAAGCCGAAAATTGGCTTACAATTGGCTTGTAAAGCGACCAAAAGCGGCAACGACTAAGTAAATCAAACGTCAAGTGGCCAAAAAAAAAAAAGAATCCGAAAAAATCAAACACGTCACGGCAATTAAAAGCGAACGGAATACAAGAAAATAAGCAGCATGAAGAAATAGTAGGAGAACAAAAAAATAACATTGGCAATTGACCATTTCAAATAAGTAAGTAAGCAATCCAACTTTGAGAAGAAGCAGCTTTTGTTTGGCCAAAGTCAAAGAGGGGGAAGGGATGAGAGAGAGTGGGGGAACGTGTCATTTGGTTGTAGTCTTTGTTTCGGATGTCACTTGCTTATGTGGACACATCAATTTGAATGGAGGTAGCTCTTAAGCCGCTTCGATGGTATCTTTAGCAGGGGTTTAAGGGTATCCCTAGCACCGCTTTGACAGTTATGGATTATCTGTTTCTGTAAGTCTTCAAAAGCCTCAATAAGAAAGTTTTAAGCCCAAATTCATGTTGGTCCTTAGAGCCCGATATAAACCATCGATCTATTGGCCTATATTGAGGATGCTTTCTGGGTTGAATCATAAAAATAAAATATTGTGCCATCTTGGCAATCTCAAAAGTTAAATTACGGAGTCTTTTATTTATGGTTACCTTGATTAGATTGTCATCCGCTTCCAATGACCGGCCAGTGCGTTCTTAAAACCTTTCATAAAGTACGAAAAGCTACTCAGAAATCTTATGGTTTGAATTACGACTGTTTTTATTCATTATTGCATTGATTTCATTGTCATCCGCCTTTAATGTCCCGCCAGTGCGACGAAAGTTTTATTGTAAAAGCCTTTACAGCTACTGAATCGAGTTATTTAATACTCTACGCAACTCTCCACTTGTTTAAAAATATTTCAGCACCTTGTTCTTTAAACAAAAGCTTACTAGGCTATTCAAAGCTTTTCTTCATTCTTTAGATCACCTTTTACATAAAGTTTTTATAACTTACCGCTACTCTACACTGCGTGTCCAATATTGAATCACTTAGATCTGTGGGTAAGAACTTCAAATATAACTTGAATGGACTCTACATAACCAATTTATTAAAGTGCCATACGTTTAAGAACTCTCCACTTCTCTACACAAATCTTAACTACTTTATATACTATGTCAAAACATAACTCTGTAAACAAAAGCTTTAAGTACTTATTGTAAATACATTTACAGAAATCAAACCGAGTGTCTCTTACCCTACACTACTCTCCACTTATTTGAAATACCTTTTCTATGCCTAGAAGGTTTACCAAAATACTTAAAGCTACTATACATACTTGAGACCACTTTTCATATAAAGTTTTTTTTTATTCTCCACACAGCATTTATAACATTGAATCAGTTAGCTCTGTGGGTCAAGTACTTGAAGTACTTCTTCCCGGGACTCTACATCGCCAAGTTATTAAAATTTAAAAGCGAATTTTTCAATAGTAAGCAACATATACAATCGCACAGCGATTGTGCATCTAAAAATGGGGGAGAACAAAAAAGTGTATGCCTACTTTATTGACTTTCGCGCTGCGTTTGACAAAATACCCTGGAGATTGCTTGTTTACAAGCTCTAAGCGCTATATGTATCATCCAAGTTTTTAAACATTTTGGAGATGTTTAAAAACTCTTTGAATAGACATTTCAGGCTCAAGATCGCTGATGAGTGAGGATTAGGTCCCGCATGAAACGCGTCCGATCAATCTAAAGCCTCCTTTGTTGTCTCCTGTGCCTCTGTTTAAAGTTAAGCTAATAGCATAACAAGACCTCAAGCCAGTAAAAACTGCAAGTTAACAGTATAAAGGTCTTGAAAACCGTCATAAAAGTACTAAAACGCATGGCACCGCGTTGTTGTTCGAAACTTAATAAAAATAGTTTCATTTAATCTTTAGAATTTTATTGGTCATTTCGAGAAGATGATATCGGCCAAATGGGCGCCGTTACAATTGATTGCCATACGGGCTCGTTTTATGGCATTTTTCATCACTTCAGCAAGAACTTCGGGCTGCAGATTCTCGCACTCGTGTCGAATGTTGTCCTTGAGAGCTTCCAAGGTCTCGGGCTTGGTTACGTAAACACGGATTTTCAAAAACCACAAAAAGAAGTCTGGAACGGTTAAATCGGGCGGAAATGAGGTGGAAATGAGCCTCATCGCTCATTATGATTTTGGTCGAAAAATCGATTATTCTCGATTATTCCGCGTTCTTGGGGAGTATATCGATCCATGGCTTGTTCACTAGTATTCTACATCTGTCTAGTCCACAAATGTCAAAACAGATCTGACTTTGGCGGCTATTTGTAAAAATAAGAGCATCTTCCAATAGGGTGACTTCTTTTGACCCACCCTGTATATGCAAACATTTTTGGACTACTGCTTCAGACGTGGCGACCGTTTAGCTGCTCACTGAGTACAAAGTCCAATGGAGGTCACACACTTACAAGGGGGAATGGCTGTCTTAGGCTGTCTTTTTGGTATTTTGCGCGCAAGCTGCCTTTGGAATTCCCAAACAATTTTGCCGTCGCTGGCATGGAGAGGCTGCTCTTTGGATAGACATTTCAGGCTCAAGATCGCTGATGAGTGAGGATTAGGTCCCGCATGAAACGCGTCCGATCAACCTGAAGCCTCCTTTGTTGTGTCGTGTGCATCTGTTTAAAGTTATGCCAATAGCATAACAAGACCTCAAGCCAGTAAAAACTGCACATTTTGGAGAATATTTACGCTGATACCCAAGTAACTGTCTGGACTGGTGACGAAATGTGTGCTTATTTTAAAACTAATATTGGACTCCGCCAAGGATGCTTGCTGTCTTCTCTTTTATTCGCGTTATATCTGTCTGCAACAAAAGCATAAGACTGCTGCTTTATGCAGATGATATAGTGATGTTGGCTGACGATGTTACAGTGCTGCAACAAATTATACATAGATTGGAGTAATATTGCGAGACCTGGATCATAGAAGTTAATACCTCAAAGTCAGAAATCGTGGTTTTCAGAAGAGGAGAGCGTTTGTCAGCGACGGAAGAATGGATGTAATAGGGCGAACCAACCCGTGCTGATTTGGAATTTACCTATATTGGTGTTGTACTAGTTGTCCTTTAAAACCACATTGGGAAAAGAAACTCAGCTGCAAAAAATAGTATAAGCTGTAATTGGATGCTGTCAAAAAACCATATTTCATTCGACTTGAAGCTCAAGATTTTTGGGGCAGTGTGCAGATCTATCCAGGCATATGGTGCGCAAGTTTGGGGCTACACTTTTCCAGAAGATATACAGGCCTGTTCTGAACTCCGAACGTTTTCAGAATGGGTTGATTTCGACCAAAAAATGGTAAAATCACTGCTAATTACGAATTTTGGGGCGGCTTTAAAACAAAAGTTTCTTACTAGAACTTTTTTTCGACCGATCATTCATACTGCAGCTATATGATATAGTCATCCGATTTTGATAAAACTTTGTAGAAATGTATTAAATTATAAAAAATAAGAATATGCCAATAAAAACGTTTTCATTAAAACAAAAATGTTTTCCTCACGCGAACTCGCGGCAACTCTGCACAACTCTCCACTGCTTATCAAGTCTTTTAACAATTAGTTCAGGAACCAAAAGCTTCAAGTACCACTTTATGGGCTTTAGAATGGTAAATTCAACTATTTCAACTACTCTCCACAGCTCTACACTACTTTTAATTTATGTTAATAATTGTCACAGTTCTCTACTATTCTTAGAAAAATCTCCCCATTTTTGAACATTTAGTTTTACAGTCTGACTACTTCATGGTAGTCAATTTTGAAGTATTCAGCAAGTTTTCAACCTCTCCACTACTCTGTACAGCTCTATACGACTCTCCACTACTTCTTAACATTAAGAGCAATAGTCAGGCTATTGCATGGTACTTTATGCCGTCAACTCAGCAATCTTTAGCAAGTTTTTAAAACTCTCCACCACTCTACATAACTCTACAACCGACAAAAACTAAAGTCAGACAGTTTCAGGGCTTTCTGAGTAGTCAATTCAACATTTTTCTGTAAGTTTCCAAAACTCTCCACTACTCCTCATAGCACTACATAACTCTCCACTATTCCATAAAACGTAAAAACTTGTTTAGACTGTTTCATGGTAGTCCTTGTAGTCAATTTACCCATTTTCAGCAAGTTCCTCAGACTCATCCGGCTCCAATGGTCGGCCAGTGGAACCTCAAAGACGATAGGCATGCACGAAAAGCGTTTATAGGTTGAATTACTTCGGCTTTCATTACTGTTTATATCGAATTGATTCACATTCGCTTCCTAAGGCTGGCCAGTGCTACCAAGTTCACGTTTTCAAGTTTTTAGGCCATAGGCGAAAATCACAGAAGAAATATCCTTCCAATGCGAAAGTAAAGCCTTAAAACACTTACAAAATAGTGCCACATAACAAATTGGGTGTACTTAATTTGAAATCAAAGTATATCTTCTTCGTGATAACCAAATAGTGAATCAGAATTTTTGGCATAAAATCATCCTTCCTTCCCTTTCCCCCCTCTACAAAGTCATAAATTCTCCCGTGACCTTCTGTAAATTTGTCTAATGGCATTCCAGAGCAGACGGTGTCCCCTGTTCCAACTTGAATGGCCCCCGAGCCTGGTCAAGTGCAAGACAAACGGTCTTTGTCGCTGCATGCGGCGGTCAATGTCTTGATAAATGTCCCTCTACCCACTCCCCCTTCGCCCCCCCGCTCCACAAGGCGACTGGTGCCGTGTCACGTGTCCCGGGTTGTGCATTATGTGCTCATGACTGTAATGAGCCTGTAAGTGGCCGTAATCAGTGTCATAATAATAGAAATTAATCACTGCAGCAGCAGCGGCACAAGGCAGCAGCAACAAAGCGGCAAGAAGTGGAATTTACCACCTGCAGATGTAAAAGTCAAAGTTGGCAACGGGAGGATGGGGGACTGTGGGTGGTCTTGCGGTTTTGTGCAACGCTCTGCGCATACTTTGTAAATGTTTTGTAATGATTTGATTTGAAATTCATTTGAATTATTGCTTGCTTCCGGTTTCCGGTGCCTTCGAAATACTTTCCTGTGCGCCAGTACCCTCCCCTCTCCCTGTCCCCCGTCAGAAGTTAAGTTCTGGTTTTGGCCCCACAGCGGGCGGGCATTCGCACAGTTGTATGCTATGATGTACGAGCAACTTAGTTGGCCTTCTCTGCCCTCCCCCTCTCCCTCCTACTCCTCTCGCCCTCTCATATGTGTGCGTCCGTCCAAGTCCCCGGAGTTTATTAAGTACTGCCAAAGTACGAATAGTGAGAGAGAAACGGAGAAGAGCAGTTCGTCGCTTGGCTATTTGCTGGCCTGTGCGGAACTTTGTTAATATGCAAGTGAATGGACATTTCCGGTACGTACAAAACGTGCCCAGGCCAGGAGCCAGAAGCCAGGCCAAGCCCGTAGTTCGACGTTCATCGTCATCGCGAAACCTTGGGGCCAAGCCCAAGGGCATGTGTACATTTGCCGTCGTCGTCGTCGACGTCGAGGCAGTGGCCTTCTCTTCTGATCCCTTGTCTAAATATGAGCACACACACTCACACACAATACATGTTGGACTACCTACTCAGTACGTTGTTCCTAGGGTACATTGAGGGCCAGGTAAGTGTGTCAGTTTTTAACTTTTGAGGCCATATTTTGGAAACAAAAAGATATTTCCAAAATACACTTAAGCAGGAATCTGTGGGTTGAAAGCACTTTGTTAGTTGTTACTAAATGTTAAAAAGCGATATAATTTCGCCAGGTAGCAAAGTTGATACTGAAACGGCGGAACTAAGTCGTTTCGAAGGAATAGGATTAAGGAGTTTGCACAGAAACTGGAGGATCTTCAACTAGGTTTCGTTTAACAGCTTAAGAATCCTAAGTTCAATCCCAAAAAACAGAATCACTTTAAGCCGTTCCGGGACTACCCTGTTTTCAATCCCGTTTCGAATTGACTTAAGATTTTTCCGTGTATGGAAGTTATATGCTACAGTCCAGCGATCTAGCCTTTTCCGAAATGTATTTTATATAATTGACGACATTGTGCAAAGTTCGCTCAATCAACTGCTAGTTCAAGCACTTTAAACCAAGTTATTTAATCAAAAATGTTAAAACTCTTTCCAATACTTTAAAGGGTATTTAAAACTCTTCACTGGACTTCACAAAGCTTCTTTTAAGTAGATTTTTGGGTTTTTTGTTGCTCTTTGGCTTCGCTCATGTGTAATTTTCAATTAAAATGATTTGAGTAGACAACTTTGAACGCTTCTGGGCACCCTGGCTCGTGGCCAGGCCACAAATACTTACATATTTTTGTGTTTCTCTCTATTTTTTGGGCAGAAAATCATAAATCATGCAGCAGGCAAAGACACGAACCGCATTGGAAATCGACTAGGTCAAAATAGCGTTGACAGTGGTTTAGGGGGGCGAGGGGCGCCAAAGTTTCGTTTTACTTTTGGAAATAGTTGCAAAGTGGAAAAGTTTTTTTGCAGCTCCTCTCCTGGTATTCTCGGTATGCGAAGTGTCCATGTCTGTGGTCAGGCAGAAGCATAATTGTGGACTTCAAACAGAATATGGAAGCTGGAGGAAGGGTAAGGGAATGGTGATGGAAGGTAGGCTACTAAAAAGATCGAATATGCGATGTATTGGGGAAAACGATGACTTAAGTGGAGGACAATGTCAGCGTGGGTTTGCGAATTTCCTTTCGGTTGATTTTAAGTTGGCACTGACCGGTCATGGGAGGCGGATGACCATCAAATCAAGGCCATGATTAATAAAAAGTGTCATTCCTTCAGGTTTTTAGGTTGCACTGGCCGACCATTGGAGGCGTTTGTGTTTTTAAAACTTACTGAAAATGGGTAAATTGATTACAAAGACTATCATGAAATAGTCTACACATGATTCTACATGTTGACACGCGGTCACCCCTCTCTGCTGTTGGCGCCAGCTTTGTAGTAATTAGCCATGCAAAAGCTTCTCAAACTGTGCGAAAATTAGAAGCGCACAAGCCAAGAGATTGAGAGAGGCTCGGCTTTGACCCTTTGGGGCTGTTTCAACCCATTTTACATTTTAAAAGAAGTAGTGGAGAGTTGTGTATAGCTGCGAAACTTACGGGTTAATGTTAAATTGACTTATCAGACAATCTTGAAACTGCCTGCCATTAGTTTTAGTTATGTATAAATAGTGCAACAATGTATGAAAAATCCTGATCATCGCTCTTAATATTATGAAGTAGAGCATTGCAATATAGTGGAGAGTTTTGCAAACTTGGTAGATATGGCCGAATTGACTGTCATGCAGTAGTCGGACCAAAGTCATAGAACAACAAGATTAGTAACGGCCATACAAGTGAGTGACAGGGAAAATTTGATGAGAAATTTCAATGTGGATATTCGATTTTATATTAGTTATGCAGTTGATAATGGTAGAGATTTGAGTAGAGTAGTGTAAAATTTAGACAATTATTAACATAGCTTACAAGCTGTGTAGAGCTGTGGAGAGTAGTGGAAGTAGTTGAATTGGCCTTCCAAAGCACTATAAAGCATAGCTCACAAAAAACTTTTAACACCTTTTTCAATGCGACCAGCCTTAGCGAAAAACAGAAACAAACGCAGCACAAGCGGTCTCTTACTGAGCGGAACACTTGTTGTCACACCTCAAGTGTTTTCTGTTACGTGTTTTCGGTTGAGCAAAACACACGAGTCGGTTATCCGACAACCTCCGACAGTAAATGTTTTGAGCGAGCGCTCACTAAACAACTGTCAGCAAATGAGCAGAACACAATAAGTGTCTGCGAAAAGTGTTTTTTTTTTTTTGCGTTTCCCAGTTGGACTTGTCATCATGAAGAAGTACAACTTTCACGCTTACTTTTCACGTGAGTTGGCCTGCAAACACCTGAGCAATCGGCTTCATTTTGCAATGAAAACGCTGAAAATCGCAGGGGTTTCAACCGTTTCCGTTTGGGGTGACGTCATCAGCAGCCTTCGGCTTAAGAAATTTCTTAATTTTTCAGTACAGCAGATGTACTAACTTTGTAAGTCGTAGGAGGAAAGACCTGAGACGTGCGCTGCAAAGCCCCTGAGTTTTGCGTGTCGTGAAACTTCATGCCACCAGATGTACTGAGATTTCTCAACACATTCTGCAAAGTCCGACTGGGTTGTTAGGCTGTTTGTATATATGACGCTCGTTTTTCAAAGACACACACGTGCGCAACACACAGTTACGCATACATACGCAGAAAACAGTTTAAAAGTTTGCTCTCGGCAAAAGTGTCAGTGAAAGACAGCAACAGAATAGAGCAAAAACAGAATTGAAACTGTCTTTCGCTCGCTGTTTTCGTTGTTTCCGTAACCAAACTGTTTTTTGCCGACACGTTCAAAGTGTTGAGAGTTTTTTGCGAGCTCTGCTATAAAGTGATATTTTAATCTTTTAGTTCCACAACAAATTGTTAGAAAACTTGATAGGCAGTGTAAAGTTTAGTAGAGTTACCGCAAACTATAACCACAAGCTGTAAATGATGAAATGGCCTTTAAATACTCGTGTATATGCTTTCAAACTCTCTTATTGGTACTATTATGGTTTATAAGTAGAGAAGAGTAGTAGAGAGTTATAAAAATGTATTACAAGTTATAAAATTGGCTATGTAGAGTCGCTTGATGTAAGCTTTCAAGCGTCAGGCTACTAAACTGAGTTTAACATTGGTTAAGCAGAAGTGGAGTGCTGTGTAGAGTTGCCGTGAATCAAGTATTCTTGCTGAAAATGTTTTGAATCTCCATTAAGAGTATCATTTACGATCTCTTTAAACTTCTAGCCAACTTACCATGTATTACAATGGTTGGGAAGTAGTAGAGAGTTGTGTAGAGTTCTACAACTTCTTGGACATTAATAAATTTGTTTTGTAGAGTCCCGTGAAGTGGTACTTAAAGTTTTTTACACTCAGAACTAAGTGATTCAATGTTGAATATGCTGTGTAGAGTTGTGTAGAGTAGCGGAGATTTGTAAAAACTTGATTTGAAAAGCGGTCTCAAGCTTGTAACAGAGCTTCAAGTAGCTTAATAGAACTTTTAATCATCTAAAAGGTATTTAAAGCAAGTGGAGAGCTGTGGAGAGTAGTAAAATCTAGTTATGATTACTGCAAAAGTATTTACAATAAGTATTTAAAGCTTTTATTTTCATATTTATGTCTTGACACACGTTTTAAAGTAGTGGAGAGTTGTGTAGAACAGTGGAGAGTCCTGCAACTTTTTGTACCTTAATAAATTGGCTATGTAGAGTCCGGTAAAGTAGTACTTTAAGTTATTACCCACAGAACTAAGTGATCCTGTATTGTATAAGCAGTGTAGAGTTGTGTAGAGTAGTGAAGATATATAAAAAAAAGTGTGTAAAGAAGCTTTGAATTGCTTAGCAAGCTTCTATCCATTGAAAAAGGTGTTCAAATATTTTCACACAGGAGGAGAGTTGTGTAGAGATTGGCAAAAACTCGGTTTAGTTGCAGTAAATGCTATACCATAAGTCTTTTAAGCTTTTGACCGACTATTGGAGGCGGATGACAGTGTAACCAATGCAATTATTAATGAAAACCGCCGTAACTCAACCCATAAGATTGCTGAGTAGATTTTCGTGCAATCCTATAGGTTTTCAGGCCGCACTGTCCGGTTATTGGAGGCGGATGACATTCAAATCACAGTAATTCACCCCAAAAAGGTTAACAACTGTAGAAAAAAATATTTTTCAAATGACTTCACTTTTATTGACTTAGTTTTAAAAATAATTTAAATAAATAAATTTCGTGCGCAAAAAAAAAAAAAAAATATTGTAGAAAAAATCCCCTTAACCGCGATTGGGCCTCACCACCAAAACTTGTGGCTTGTTCTTGCCACGATTGTTGCCGCGACGACGACGACGCACATTGTTGTTGTTGACAACACGCCTGTTCACACCACGACGATTCTGCACACGACGCCGGTTATTGGGACGACGACGAGTATTCGACTGAGCCTGGGCCACAATCTGTGGCAAGAGATCAGCAACGGGTGAGGCACCATAAATCGCCTGATTCAGTGCCGCCTGTGTGGCCGCATTGCTGGTCGAGGCCGTGGTGCCACCGCCGTTTCCACCCAAACCCACATAGATGGCTCCATTGGTGGTGGTAGTGACCAGATTACCGGTGCCGGTGGCAGAGGTGAGAGTACCAGTGGTGCCAGTACCAATTCCAGTGACCGTGGCAATGCCACTGCCTCCATTAGTTGCCGACGGACGCAGCTGCTCGAGCATATCCTGTTTATTGGTAATATATTGATTCAAAGCCGCGTTGAGGCTGGTGCTGCTGGCACCGTTTGTACCGGTGGTGCCGCTATTTAAGCCTCCCGCCAAGAATCTCAATTGTCCATTCTCATTGCCATCCTTCACATAGAGCCCGGCCAGTTGACGCGTCTCGTCGGCGGGACTAGCCCGGCTGAGACTGAGTCCTCCGCCCAACAGCAGGCACAGAGCGTAAATGTAAATGTTGTGGGTCATGGTGAAGACTGTGACTGGTTGGGCTTACGTCGCCCGTTTATATAGTCGCCCATGAGTTGACGAAAATCTCGGATCACGCTTTCTTCTTCCCAGCTTCGTGTGCTTTTTGGTTAGAATTTGCAAATATCATTTACTATTCATTGTACATAGGCCCTAAAGCTAAATTTCTTGGCTTTCTAAACAGGTCAAGTACTTTTATCTTTTGTGTACTCAAAGCTGATCGATGAGATCGCGTTGGATCTCAAGTGTTCGCACTTTGATTACAACAATTGAATGAATGCATCTGGCCATGGATGAATGGTTGGTTGGTTGGTTGGTTGGAGCAGTGTGAGGCCGTTTTATGTGGTTTTAATAAGATTCAGAAAACAAACAACACGTGTGGGGAAATTTCATAGTGGAAGGTTCAACTGAGGCCAAAAGCGAAAGCAAATGAATCCAATTAATTGATTTACTCGAAATTTTACATCGAATTAGATGGATACCCATACATTGCCTATGGCAGACACCATAATTCAAACTACAAGGAGGAGATGAATAAAATCTGTACACTACACAACTCTCCACTACTTATAACATACACAGAAATCGGTATGCAAAAGCTTAAAAGACTTGGTGTAAACACATTTACAGATCTCAAACTGAGCTATTTACTACTCTACACAACTCTCCACTTGTTATAAATATCTTTTCCAATAGATAGAAGATTCCTTACGCTACTTACAGCTACTATACATACTTGAAATCACCTTTTAAATCAAGTTTTTGTAATTTGTAACTCTTCGCTACTCTACACAACTCTATAAAGCAAATTCAAAATAGAATCTCTAGGTACTGTGGTTTAAAACAAGAATCACGGGACTCTACATAGCAAATTTATTTATATCCGCGCAGTTTAAGGACCCCTCAGTACTCTACACAACTCTCCATACAACTGTCCAAAACTTTCAAACTATATGAATACTTCTTACGTTGGCTAGAAGTTTAAATATTTCTTAATTACCACTTTTAAGATCGAATTCGTACGTTTCCAGCAAGAATTCATGATTCTCGGCAATTCTACACAACTCTCCCCTTCTAATTATTTAATGTAAAACTCAGTTTATCGCCAATAGCTTAAATGATTACCTCAAGCGACTCTACATACCCAGTTTTATAACTTGTAGTAAATTTTTATAACTATCCAACACTCTACACAAGTTTTTAACTATAATAATACCAGTAAGACAGTTTGGAAGTTGATGAAGCTTCTAAATACGAGTCTTGAAAGAGCTTTTAACCATTTAGAGCAGGGGCAGGCACATTGTTATCTCGTGAGCATACGAAAAGATCTCAAAGCAGCGCTACTTTCACACACACAGAATAAGCTGTAAAAGCGCCGCTGCGTTGCGTGTTCGGCTTGCGCTGCGACGCAGTCGTTGCTACTGAAATTGAGAGCAATTTTTGCGCTGCTCTCACACACACCAATGCAAAAATGTAAATGTATTTTTTGCCTGCCTCTGATTTAGAACAAGTGTTCATAGTTTGCGGTAACTTAATTCTGAAATGCAAAATTTTTGTGGATAGAATATCTTCTGATTTTCGGGTTCTTGCTTTAACAGAGACTTGGCTAAAATACAGAGGAGTCAGGTTTCTACAGTTTTAACACCAAATACACCACCTATAGATGCGATTCGGCCTTTCAACTGATCTAACACATGCTTTAAAACCCCATGACATCGAATTTATAAGTGTTGAAATCACTTTTTCTAACTTTTCCGTTTAAATACTTGTTTGTGTGGGATTCGCCTGCTCCTTTATACGGATGACATCGTCATCCTAGCCGATAAGGTAGATGTTCTGCAAAATATGATTGTCAAATTGAAGAAATATTGCGACAAATGGGGAATGGAACTCAACCTAGTGAAGTCAGAGATAATGGTCTTTAGAAAGGGTGGCAGACTGGCCGCGGCAGAAAAATGGACCTTTAAAGAAGATGCTATAAAAATTGCCACAGAATATAAATATCTTGGAGCCCACCCTCACTTTTAAAGAACATGTAGTTAGAAGAAACGCGGAGGCGAAATCCAGCATCAACTACATATGGAACTCCTTCTTGGCAAAGCCTAATGTAAGCATAAGAGCTAAATGGACGCTGTTCAACGCTGTATGCAGAGCAGTTCAGTCTCATACACCCAGAAAAATTTCTTTCTAAAAAGGGCCATCTAAAATTGAGAAAATCGCCCTTATTTTTGCCTAGGAACTTTCTTAAAGGCTTTCTACAAAAATACAACTTTATTTTTCTTGAAACAAGGGCTTTGTGTTATCAAATTTGAAAAAATTCCTCAATATGAAAGCCGTTTCACACAAAAATTTAACAAATTTAAAGGGGTGGTGGGGGTGGGTGGTTGGTTGTGTGTTGCTGCTGCTCCCCACCCACAAACCACCACCTACTTTGCTGTGATAATTTTTAAATCATTTTTTTATTTTTTTATTTTTACTTACCCTCTGGGATTCGAACTCAGGACCTTGGCACTCTAACACGAACGCGGACATCTTAACACTCACCGATAAACAGTGTCGCGCGGACGGTGGCGAAATGACGGAAAGAATCAATCAAGACCGGTGGTAGAATGGCAAGACATTTGCCGCGCAGCCGCCAGTTCGTGGGTTCGAATCCCATTCAAGGCATTACATCAATTTTTTTATTTTCTCTTTTTTTTTCTTTTGTTTTTAGTTATGTTGTTTTTAAAATTTTCTATATGTTTCCGATATTTTTACAATGCACTGAGGTCTCAAATACATTTTTCGTCAAACGCGAAGCTCGTTACTCAAGCATCGTTTCTAAAATTTAGCAAATTATTTTCTTGTTTTTAAGTAAAGACGAGTGCATCGTTTTTTCTTATTTTTTGTAAAGACGAGTGCATCGTTTTTTTTGCCTACTTTTAGTGCGAGTGCATCGATTTTTCTTAATTGCAGGAAATTTTTTTCAATTTTGGCTTTATATTTTAATGTTAGTGTTTTTTAAAATTCAGGTTAAAAAATTTCACCAATTTGGAAAATTTTCTTAAATTAGGGCAAATCTTTTATGGCGAAATTTTCTTAAATCTAATAAAAAAATTTCTGAGTGTAGTATGCCGCACAGGTATGGGGATACAGCTATTTTGAAGTTGGATAATCTGCAGACATTTTCTTGAAGAAAATCTTAAGGCTACCTCCGCATGCCCCAGGGTACGCTCACCTTGGAGACGTGCGTGGATGATGCGCACTACTATACCTTAGATTTACACCTTGGGTACGTAGGGAAAACCTTATTTTTCTATGGGGAGAGTCGACTGCCGCACATCCTTACATCCGAAGTTATAAGAAAAAACGTTCTTTGGGTACAAGAGCTGGATAAGATATGCGCTCCTCTCGCTATCAACTGGAAAGAGAGGGAAATTGTGTGAGCTTGTCAACATTAATTTACAAATTTTCTAAAAAATTAGATATTCTTGCCTGTTTCTAATATCGAACAGTTTCAAACAAGTGCTATTTTAGAGATACAAACTCAAGTTCCTGCTTGTGTGCAAAGTTCGAACAAGTCCTTACAACTTTTCACCGCTCTAGGCTACTTTTTTCCCCCATTCAAAATAGCAATCTAATATAGAGCAACTCTCCACTGGTATCAAAACACTTCATACACTCTCCATTCATCAAATAAATCCAATTTAATTGCTTAGAATGTGCGTGTGTGTGTGTGTGAGCGCAGCCACAAATCAATTACGTGCCCTCTTCAAAAAAAAAAAGATCGAAAAACCACTACACGGCGGACTTAAATTAATGAAAATCCAATGAAAAGCGCCGCGGCCACATGCAGGGACTGCAATATAAAAGAAAACTGAGACACGGTAGTGTTTTCTTCTTCTTTTTTTTTTTTTTTGGGTAAAACAAATTCATTACGCAACAAGCTGAGGCCGAGGCCGAGGCATGACAAATGAAGGGCCACCGCCCAGCGGGTGATGCCGCTAAGCCAATAACCAACAGCAACACACTGACTGAGCGACCCTCGCCTGCGCATTTTCGGGGTTTTTTTAGAGTGAAAAATGTGAGAAAAGCCACACAAGTTGCTCGTCTTTGATTGAGTTGCATTTCCGACTCTCGAAACTTTCTTCAATGGAAACCCGTGCGTAACCGTAGACAACTTCAGAAAGTGACGCGCTTATGACGACCAAATGTTGACAAAACAAATAAACAAAAGCAGCACCGGCGGCGCCAATTCAAAGGAAAGGAACGGAAAGGAAAGCAGAAGATGCTAACAAGTACAAGACGACGTGCGGAGAAGTTGCGTCTCGGATTACCAGCAATTGAAATCGATGCCCGGCCCTCTGTAATATAAGACTCCACCGAGCATGAATGCAAAAGGATAAGTGCAGCCTGGACGCACTTGTGATTTACATAAAACTCGCATTTGCCCGATGAGTGGTGGTCGAGGGTGAGTGGCAAGTGGCGAGTGCAGGTCCGTCTAATTCCTCTCGGCGCCCACTCAAGTGGACACCCGACGCCTACGTCCGATGTGGCAGGCTGATTTGCCTTTTCTGGTTTTTTGAGCCAGGACCTCTGCCCCACTTGAAGGAAATTTGATTTTCATGTTTTGGACTCTGTGGCCACGCCCATAAATTTGGTTAATTTATGGGTAGAATTTGGGTTTCTTGTTCCTTGCAATTGTCATTGGAAATTTTTGGGCCTAATCACTCGGAAAAGTATGAGTTTGTTAGGCTAAGTGTTGATTGTTGAGAGAAATGGGTTTTCAATGGGATTTGAAGAGTTTTGAAGTGGGTTTTCCGCTATGAATCAAATGCAGATGCGACAAGATCTCCAGGAATTTACTCAGTAAATACAGAAAAAAAATAGGGGAAAGTTAACTTCGGCTCGGCCAAAGTTTTGTATACCCTTGCAGCTTCCATTGAAAACTAAAAAGTTTTTCTACTTTTTGGACCTTACTTTTCAATGGGATCTATACTATATAGATGTCTGATTTCGAACAAACTTGGTGAAATCAAGGAAAAGCATAATACACTGTCAATTAAAAATTTTGGAGGCGATCCCAATTAAAACAAAAAAGTTTTTCTCACTAGAACTTCTTTTTAGACCGATCATTTATACTGCAGCTATATGCTATAGTCATCCGATTTCGACCAAACTTTGTGGAATTGTGTAAAAAGTATATAAAATAAGTGTATGCCAATGATAAGGACGTTTTCATTAAAAAAAAAAAAGTTTTTCTCACTAGAACTAGTTTTTCGACCGATCTTTCCTTTGGTTTTTATATTTATTCACTTATTTTTGAAACGATAGTAAACTAAATAGGCGTTTCCATTGCTTTTCTCACTAAAACTAGTTTTTCGCCGATCCTATGACAGCTATATGCTAATTAGTCATCCGATCCGGTCGGTTCCGACAAATGTGCAGCGTATATGTACCTAAAGACTTCGGGCAAAGTTTGGTGAAGATAGCTTTAAAACAAACGGAGGAGATAGCATAGAAACAGACAGACGGACGGACAGGGCTAAATCAACTTAGCTCGTCATGCTAATCAAGATATTTATTTTATAGAATATATATACTTTATGTGGTCGTAGATGCTTCCTTCTATGCGTTACAAACATCCGGAAAATTTTATAATACCCTCTGCAAGGGTATAAAAACAGTAAAGATTAGTGGAGACTTTTAAATACCTACGGAAACTTGTAAAACTTACTACTCAGAAAACTCTCGGAAAGTTTGAGTTTAGCTTATAGATTTAGAAGTAGTGGAAAGTTGTGGAGAGTTGTGACAACTTGCTGAAAATTGAAAAAATTGATTGCTTAGAGTACCGTGAAAAAGTCTGTACAGAGTTCTTAGTGTTTAGAAGTATTGAAGAGTTGGTTACAGTTGCTTAGAGTAGTGGAGAGTGGTTATTATGAATACTTAGAATACCATGAAATGGTATGAGTATGGTTTAATAGTGTCAGTGGTAGTGTAGAGTTGTGCATAGCTGTGCCTAGTAGTGTAGAGTTTTGTAAACTTGCGGGATAATGTTCAATTGATATCTCAGACAACCTTGAAACTGTCTAAGGTTAGGTCTAGTTATTTGTAAGTTGTGGAGAGTTATGTAGATTGGTGGAGAGTTTTGATTGCTTGATGAAAATTACTGAATTGACTTCTTAGAGTACCAAGGAAAAGCTTGACTATTGCTTTTAATGTTAAGATATAGTAAAGAGTTGTGTAGAGTAGTGGATAGTTGTGAAATTGACTACCAAGAAGTAGTCTGACCTTAAAATGTAGTCCTCAGATATAGTGGTAATTTGTGTAGAGAAGGAGACAATTTCACAATAAGTGTAGAATTGTGGAAAGTAGTGGAAATAGAAGGATTGGCCATTTAAAGTCGCATAAAGTGATATTTCAAGTTTTTGGTCTCAGAAAATCTGAGTCAGAACTAATTGTATTAAAACTTGATAAGCAGTGTAGAGTTGTCTTAAGAGAAATTGGAAAATAAATGTTGCCAACAAAATGTTGCCAAGCATATGTTGACAAGCTAATGTTGCTAAGCTAACACAATGTTCCTATAAAATCTGTTTTAAAATTTATTTTTCGTTTAAAGTCAATTTGCACTTGATAACACATTTTGCTCCTAATGATTTTAGAAATTTGAAAATAAATGTTGCCAACACAATTTGGCCAATTAAACAAATTAGTTTTTCAATTTTCTCAAATTTTTTCTTAAACTATACAAATAATCGTTGCTAAACAAATGTTGCTCACCCAATGTGCCTATCAAATCGGTTCTTTTGTGTTATTTATTATGGTTATTTTTAATTTAATGAAAATTTCTGCACATTTTGCACTTGGTAACACAACACAACAGTTTCTTTGTTCATCGTCTGAGACTTGGCACATGGTAGACTTTGCCCCTGGTTGGACCTGGCGTCAGCTGTCTGCATTAGTCTGAAGTCATTCTGGTTGCCAAGGCCTAAGTCAAAAGAAATTCCAGCCTATGTCAACGTCGCGACGGCATTGGGGAGTCATCCAAAAATAGCCCCCAAAGATCTCGCCCCCAGAGTCTGCTTTCTCTTTTTTTCGCATTAAACATGTCAAACGCTCGTCTCGTCGTCGTCGGCTGCAATTAATAAAGGTGCATACATATACATCGTCTGGCCAGATCCCAGAATAGATCCCTCTAAGCTCTTTGTCCCTCTCTTCCTGTTCTTTGAATGCGCTTGGCGTGTTAATTTGGGTGACTTAAGTGGAGGATCCTTCCCCCATGTGCCTCAAGCATTTCTTGTTATTTATTTGCCGCGTCTGTTTGTCATTTTGGGGGGGATTGGGGGCTGGGAGGTAAGATGTGCGCCCCCCAGCAGCAGATTTTTTTTTATGACATTTCTCAGTGTTGGAGGTATTTAGGAGGGGGAGAGTTGGACGATTATTGATCTTTGGGTGTCTATTTTTAAACAACCACCCCGAAAATTCAACTGAAACACTTCCGTTAATGCATTGATATCACGTGCTAGACGCGTTGACAATTACAAAACATGGGTTTTTTTTCTTTAGTTTCTTTTTTTTTGAGGGGGTGAAGAAGTGATGGAATTTGGATTTGAAAGTCTGGCTACAGTTTCAAATACTTTGTTAGAATCTACTTGGCTTGCTTGCGTTTTCAGCTTCAGTTGCATTTGTAGCAAGTCTTTTCTGTAAAAAGTCTAGTAAAGTCGTAGCCTGGAAGAATAGCTTTTGGTTTTATTCTAGAACTTATTAGAACTTAGAACTTACTTGCTGAAATTAGTTAAATGGGCTTTTAAGATGCTTACTTGGAAACTAAATAAGCTTCTAGGAACTCTAACTGATACTATTATGGTTTCAGTGTAGTGTAGAGTAGTGGAGAGTTATAAAAACTAGCTACAAGTTATGGAATTGCCAATGCCAGGTCGCTTGAGGTAAGCTTTTAGGCTTTTGACAACGGAACTGAGTTTTACATTAATTAAGTTGAAGTGGAGAGTTGTGTAGAGTTGCGGAAAATCATGAATTCCTGCTATAAATGCCTAAACTGCATATTAAAAGTCTTATTTAGGAGCTGTTGAAGCTTATGGCAGCTGGGCTAAGTATTAACATTATCTGCAAGTAGTGTAGAGTTGTGTAGATTAATGGAGAGTTTTTAAACGTCTTGGGCTTTAATAAATTGGTTACCTTGAGTCGCAGGAAGTATTTTGTTAAAAATCTAGCTGCAGAACAAAGTTGTACGATCTTTATAGGTAGTGGAGAGTTGTGTAGAGCTGTGCAGAAAATCATAAAGACTTGAAGTAAATGTTAAACTGACTATGTAGCGTTGTATTTAAAAGCTCTTGAAGTTTCTGGCTACTGTAGAAAGTATTAAAATGGCTTAAAAGTAGTGGAGAGTTCAGTAGAGTTCTGATAACTTGAAGCAAACTAATGAATCAGCTTCGTGAGTCCCGTAAAGTAGTATTTCAAGCTTTTGACCACAGAACTATGTCATAAGCAGTGAAGAGTTGTGTAGAGATATTGAAAATTTTGCATACTTAATGTATGTAAATGCTTAAACTGAATAGGTAAAGTCGTTTGTAAGAGCTATTCAATATTCTGGCTACTGCACCAATGATTAGCATAGTTTGGAAGTATTGGAGAGTTGTGTAGTTTGGTGGAGATTTTTTAAACTACTTGCACTTTAATTAACTGGCTATGTAGAGTCAGGCGAAGTACTATTTCAAGTTTTTACCCCCAGAACTGAGTGATTTCATATAGAATATGTTGTGTAGAGTTTGGTAGAGTAGCGAAAAGTTATAAAAATTTGATTTTAAAGCTGTTTTCAAGCTCGTGGTGAACCTCCAAGTAGCTTAATAAACCTACTATCCTTTGAAAAAGTTATTTAGAACAAGTGGAGAGTTGTGTAAAGTAGTAAAATACACGTCTTCGTATTTGTTAATGAATTTCCCATAAGTTTTTTATGTTTTTGCCTACAAATCTTTGTCTTGGCATACGTTATAAAGTAGTGGAGAGTTGTGTAGAGTAGTGGAGAGTTCTTATACTGTTAATGCTTTAATAAATTTGCTATGTAGAGTCCCGTGATATAGCACCTTAAGTTTTTACCCACATAACTAAGTGATTCAATATTGAATACGCTGTGTAGAGTTGTGTAGAGTAGTGAAAAGTTATAAAAACTGGACTTAAAAGATGATCTCAAGTATTTAAAGAAGCTTTGAATAGCTTAGTAAGCTTCTTTGCCTTGAAAAAGCTGCTAAGATATTAAAGAACAAGTGGAGAGTTGTGTAGAGTAGTAAAAGAATTGGTTTGATTACAGTAAATGCTTTTATAATACATTTTTCAAGCTCTTGCCAATAGATTTATGTCTTGGCATACGTTGTAAAATAGCGGAGAGTTGTGTAGAATTGTGAAGAGTTCTGATTACTTGCTGCAAATCAACAAATTTGCTTTGTAAAGTCCCGTGAAGTAGTATTTCAATTCGTTGACCACAGATCTATGTCTTAACTTTATTTGTAAGCAGTGGAGCGTTGTGTAGAGTACTGGAGACTTATGAATTCTTGTAGTTAAGAGCTTGAGTGATCATGTACTAGGCTCGTTTAATTGCAGGTTTCAAAGTGTGTTAACTTTTCAATATCATTGGAGAGTTTTGTGGACTTGGAAAGTACAGAAGATATAGAAGTAAGGAAAGTCAAAAAAAAAATGGTATTAAATGTTCGAAATTTAGAGAAACTACAGGAAACATCCAAAAAATAAGTACGGCGGGACTCACACGGAAGAGGAAACTTCATAAAGTTTTCTTCGATTACGGGAAATTCAGGGGAAATTAATGGAACTTAACCGATTCTCTCGCGTGCCGAGAAAACGTCATGAAGTTTGCTTTATAGAGTAAATCCCGACTAAAAGAAACTTCTGCCAGAAAACTAGAAATTAAAGAAACTAAAAATCTTCGTTTTCTCTTTTCCAAAAACTAAAGATTTTTTGATCTTAACTTTTCTAAAACTATTTACATAAAATTTCAAAAAATTTTTTGAATTGTCGCAGGCTTCTTAAAAATGTCGGAGAAATTTTTTATAGTTTATCTCAAGTTATTAAAAATTTTAAAGGAAGGGAATAAAGTATTCAATTTTGGGCTGAAAGCTGACGAAATAGAAGACTTTTGTAATGGGTAACTGCTCTGTAAGCAACTGCGGCACCCATTTGGCCTGGTATACACACATTGAATACTTCGAGTGGTTTTCCAAAATTTAAGTCTTGAACTGCCAGGGCACTTGGCTTCAGGGGGCAGCACCCCCTCCTGTGGGGGGTTGGTTGGGCCTCTAAGTTGAAGTTTGGCCAAAACGACAGTTTTGGCGAATGCCTGGCGGGCTGTTGAAATAAATTTCACTTACGCCAACGCACACACACACACACACATGTCTCTCGCATTCGCGGTTCGTCGTTTGCTTGGCAATGCAATTACAGGCGCTAACCGCGCGTGAAAACAGCAACAACAGTTCGCTTGCCTCTTGCAACCCCCTACTCCATCCCCACCCACACCCAAACGCCGCTGAGCGGCTTAAAGCGACGCAATGACAATTAACAACAGGCGGCAGAAAACGACGAAACCAACTGAGAGACGACCAAAAAGAGCTGGAGCCAAGCAGGAGACCAAGCAGCCACCAATATCAATGACAGGCAGCAGGAGGGAAAGGATGAGGGGGAGGGGGTGTAGGAGCAGGATGATTGTCAACCTGAGGCAAGCCATGGCATCGCATGGATCGCTTGGCTCTGGTATGGCAAGGCAATCTTCTGCTACCCGCAGCACACTTACGCATATTAACAGGCTTGAATTTTTCAGTTTGCAGTTTTCGGTTACGGGTTTTCCCTCCCTCCCTCACCCGCCCCCTCCTCCAAACCGCACGCAGCACACTTCATTTTCATTTTCACGTGCAATTGAAGTGCAAAATGCGTTTGGCCATAGAATTGCCAGAGCTAAAGTTTTACCTCCTCCCCCCATCCGCCACCTAACCAGCCTCTCCTCCTCCTCCCACACACACCGCAAAACAACATTCAACGAAATGAAGAAAAATTTTCAAGAAAATTTTTAAGTGAAATTCCATGACATTTTAATAGAGAGAAAAGAAAATGGCATATAGAGTGAGGGGGGGGTTAGAACAGAAAGAGAGCACATTTTTTTGGTTTTAAGCTGTTTTATGGGAAATAAGTTAAGATGGGATTTTTCACAATTTTTTGAGAAGAAAATAGTAAGAAATCAAACGTATAAAGAATGCATGTAAAACTGTAAATGTAACAACAAGTTCAAACTGTAACAGCACATTTCCAAGTCAAGTGGCTGTAAAACTGTAGGTGTCAAACTGCTGGCCTCTACATATATGTACTTATATTCTGACTGTCAAAGTGTATCCAATTATTGGTCCTTTGACATTGTGTGCCACATACTTTAAGCCAGGGGTTGCAAGCCGGTTCTGAACCGAACCGAACCAAACCATTACCGAACCCGTAATTCCAGCTGATTAACCGCGAACCGCAGCCGAAACGGCATGCCTTTGAAAATGCTGAGCCCAACCGAAAACCACAAATCAAAACGGTTTGGTTTAGTTGACTAACGAGTTTTAAGACGTAAAATTTTGTTTGGCAGTTTTTATCATGTCCCTTTCATAAGCAGAGGTTCCAACAATCGGTCCTCTCTTTGCAGTTCTCACAAGAAAACCGGTTTCGTGCGGCACGTTGACAAAGAGGGATGGAAGCAACCTTTTTACAGCGCTCACTATTTTTTTCGATCGTGAGAGGAGAGAAACACATTTGTTTTTGCTTTTTTTGCTCTAGGTCTTTTGCCGACCGTTTGGGATAGACCGCTTGCCGAAAATGTCTTTTCTGTGTGTTGTGTGTGTCTGAGCTCACTCAGTGCGTGCTTACATCTTATACATTTCGTGCATAAATACGTATGCATGCACAACAACAATACTTTTGTTTATGCATTCGCTCTCTCAGTCTCTCTCACACTGATACTCTCTGCTCGCACCAGAGACTGCTCTCGCAACCTTTTCACAATAACATTTTGATGTGTGGGGCCTTGAATAAGTCACACTTTGGGACCGCTTGACTGAAATGGGCCTGTTATTGGGTTGATGTCAGACCGACCTGGAATTGTCCACCGACCTCTTAATAAGCAAGTCATCAGTTAGTATTCCTTGTTTGGTAGTTGCTAATCGCTTTGTGTGCGTATCCCTTTTCCTTTACGGGATGAAAATCTGATTATTTCAACCAAAGTCATAGAACAACAAGATGAGTAACGACCATACACAAGTGAATGCCAGGAAAATTTGTGGACCAATGTGGACCTACGATTGTACATATGTGTGCTGTGTATTTGCCAAGTTTGTTCGGCAGACTTCTCACTCGCACGGCACACTAAAGTAAAATCCACATTGAATTTTCCCCTGGCCATTCACTTGAATGACCGTTATTAATCTTGTTGAGTTTGAAAGTCTTTGAACTGACATTAGCCAAGGGAACAGCTTTCAAAGTGAAATCCTAATAGAATATTCAAATGTACTTTAGAAACTCAATTCCGAAATTGTTGAAAAGTCACATTCTCACTTTAACTAGAAATCCTAATATTTCAAATGTTGGAATAAAAGTAAGATAAAAAGACACTTTGGCTGAGCTTTGACATTTTAAAAAGTGTTTTTGGTATGAAATAGCTTTCGGTGATAAAAGGTTCAACATTGTAGCGATTATCTATACTAAATAGAGTTTTTTCAGACAAAGAACTGGTGCTTAATACATCTAAAAACCAGAAAAACCAGGGCTTAATTCATCTAAAAACCAGAACTTATACTTTACTAGGAAGTAGCCCGGCTTTGTTCGCTACGCTGCCATCGGTAAAGTTATTTCAAGCGATATCGGTATCAGTTTGTCTTTTCCGTCTTGGGGGTGAATTTCAGAAATTTGCAAATATTTGACCGTATCTCACATACATCGGCTCAAAGCAGAGATTAACTCTTATGCCACGCCCGCGGTTAAAAAATGAAAGCTTACAAACAAAATTTGATAAAGATCGGCCCAAAAATATGGATTGGCCTTGAACACACATTTTGGGATATTTTTCTCCAATTCTCCAACCATTCCTCAAAGTTTGATTGTAATCGGATGAACGCTATAATTTTTTCAAATTTCGCGATTTGAGCACCATTTTTCGCCCATTTCTTCAACTTAGAAACCTTCCCGGGCAAGCGTCCCCCATTCCACAAAGTTTCACTAAAACCACAAAATTTGCCAAATATCGCGGTTTGTGTACCATTTTCCGCCCATTTCTTCTACTTAGAAACCTTCCCGGGCAAGCGTCTAACCAATCCCCAAAGTTTCACTGAAATAAAAAACTTTGCAATTTCCACATCCAGGTCCATCTCCATGTCCACCTCCAGGGCCACCTCCATGGCCTTCTCGAGGTCCAGGTCCCGGAAGTGATTAGTCCAGGTTTCCGGAAAATTAGTAAGCAGTCATTGTTGAATTTTCATGTAGATCTTTGAAAATAAGTTTGACCCCAATCCGATGATAAACAAAAAAGTTGCTTACAACAGTTTTCCGACCATTTTTCGACTTTGGGGGTAGATTTTCCAAAAGTTGAAAGTCACACTGATCATATTTTTTATAACTTTGAAAAAGAATTTAAAGCTAATCGCTGGGAACTAAAATGTAACCCATAAAACCTTTACCACCCAATTTCCACCAAGGGGGATGAATTTCCCGGAAAATTAGTATGCAGTCATAGGTAAATTTTCATATAGATCTCTGAAAACAAATTTGAACCTGATCGGATGGAAATCAAACAAGTAAGGGAGCTGCAGTCGAGTGCCCCGACTACAAAATATTCTTTTCCCTTGATTTCGTGTGTTTTCCTTTACATACACACACACTCACACATACACACACTCCAACATACACACAAACGCATGGCATGCGGCCGCGCGCGACGGCTATCTAGCTCTTATAGTCTCTGAGAAACACGCGTTCATACGGACAGACGGACGGACAGACGGACAGGGCTAAATCGACTCGGCTGTTGATGCTGATCAAGAATATATATACTTTATAGGGTCGCAAATGCTTCCTTCTCTCTGTTGCATACTTTTGCACAACTTCATGATCCCCCTTTTCCCATTTTCAATGGGAACAGGGTATAAAAAGTTCCATTCAACTGTTTTCTTAGAATTTTCCTCATTTCCCGACAGAATTTTCCTAAGAAACCGTTTCTTAGTACTCACTTTCAGCATAAGATAAAACTACAGTAAAAAAATTCAGCTTTCTATCTCTTATGGTTTGTCCTGTGCGACGGTCACCAGTCAGGCTGAACAGTTTTACATATAAAGATATTAACAAAGATACCAAATTTGGGTTCTTTAGCTTTATTTTAAGAATTCCTCACAAAACTGTGAGTGAACAGTTGTAAGTAGAGTGTTTCTAACTGTAATTGTTCAAGCTGTAGGCAGGGCACTATCAGGGTGCATATTATGCAGTTTGCACTAAACTGTAAAAGCACATGCTTCTAAAACTGTTAAATGTAAAACTGTGGCTAGGAAGAGTAATGGAAACTTTTGATCTCTGCGCATAAACATACATGCATACTAACATATGTACTCACGTCTGTAATGTTTACACACAAATGCTAAAAGCATTGGTGTTCCATACAAATTCCTTACTCATCATGACCCGGAGGATCTGTACAGTGCTTGTCAGACCATACCAAAATAACTCAGGTTAGTGCTATTTGAATGCAAACTTCATATTTGTATGTACTACAGTTTCAACTGTTTCTCCAGGCTACAGTTTGACACTCTACAGTTTCAGAAGCATGTGCTTTTACAGTTTAGTGCAAGCTGCTTACATTGCACACTGGTAAAAGTGAACTTTATTTTAGCCGAAGTTTATAAAATGTTGATGGAGAGTCTCTATAAGAGACTTTCAATTCGCTAAGTGGTTTCTGTAAACAGTTTGAGAGCTTACAGTTTTAGAACCACTTGACATTCTCCAGGGTTTTGATGTTGTTTTTTAAATGTATTCATTTACATTCAGATAAAGACTTCAAAATTGCGTACACTTCGACAGTCATGGCAAAATTCACAGTTTTACAGCTTACAGTTTTAGCATCACTCGCTTGCCGTCATGGCACACTGGTTCAAATGGCCATAAAAGCTTCCGGCTGATCAAATTGATAGTGTGCAATTTCCACAATTTCAGGTAATATTCTGAAATTTGTGTTTGTTTTTGGTTTTTAATATATTTGAAAGCATTTTCATTTTCCAGTCTCATTATTACACAGAAGTAAATAATTTTTACAGCTTTGCCTTTGTTTTATTTTGCTTTCTTTTCTTTTTTTTTTTTTTGTGTGCGGTACAACATTTTCCACTTACCAGAGGCAGCTTCGGGGCATTTGCCTGCTCTGTTACCTTCTTTTTTTTTTATTTTTTCGGGCGTGGGCGTGTGGGAGTGGCAGTGGGCGTGTCATTAGGTTACAAGCTTGTAATTACAATTCAGCAGCATAAGTACAAGTATAATGCTTATGGCATATGAGTAAGGTAATATGCAAATCCGAGCCAGGCACCTGCCGGGTCATCGATGCCAGGAGAAAGGACCAGGACATATGCAGATTGTCTGTTGTGAAACAACAAAAATTATGTCATAAAAACCCCAGGACCAGCAGGTGGAAAGGCAACTTTTATGGTTATTTTTGTTGTTTGTTGTGGAAAATTATGTGGCAGTGTTTTTTCACGAAAGTTGCCCGAACGATAAAAGGCGCTACAAATTTCGATATGAACGCAGCAGCTGCGCTGCTCTGGCTTTTTCTTGTTTTTTTTTTGACCATAATCTGTACAGTTTTAACTCTATAAAATCTCTCTTCCCCACTCACTTCCGGTGGCACTTGGCTTCTTCCTTCGCCTCATTATTTCTGCGGTTGGCTCTTCCCTTTGTCTTTGGGGTTTTTAATGTGTCACCGTAGACATCCATTAAAACTTCATTCATATTGCGGTTGTGTTTTTGAGGTAAACACGAAAAAACCAAGCACAAAGAATCTGATTTGAAAATGGAATCTACTCGAGAGGGGAGCGAGCAGGATGCGTTAGATGAGCTCAGCTTCTGAAGCAAAAGTCCATCTGTCAAACATTGTACCCGGTGACAGTTTTTGTGGTTTTCATGGAAGCAGCGGGAGAGGGGAGCAGTGTGTGTGTGTGTGTGTGTGTGCGCGCACCCACCATATGTGGCCCTTTATTACGTTTCTGATTACGTCTAAGTGCTCATACGGGGGACAGCTGTCAGAATCGATATACTTTGCCGTACCGAAAAAACCTCATTATGCTAATCATTATGATTAGGCCGGAGCGGATACCACAATGCAGCGCTTACAATTTGTCACGCCGCCGTCTTGAAACAATGGAACGCGTTTTATCAGCCGCATAAGATCTACGAAATCAAAAAACACACACACACACAACCAAATATAAAAGCCAAAGACCCAAAAACGAAACTACAGCACAATCATGTTAAGGCGAAAATTAAAACAAGGCGGCTGGCAAACGAGAAAAAGCTAAGGTTGAGAGAGGAGACGAGGGAGATACCCTTACATAGAAATGAGTTTTAAATTCTAATTACTTTTACTGTAACAATAAATTTACAGTTTCCCTTTTACAGTTTTAATAAATGTAACTAACGATTGGGATTATGAGGTTATGCCTTGATTACTTAATTAAACTTGAAGAATGCAGTAATTCATACACAATTTTTAATTACTTTTTCAATTACTTCATAACTATTACTGCAATATTTAATTTCTCATGTCTTTGAAGGTAGAAACAAATTCAATTGCTTTGAAATTACTTCAATAATTGTAAGTATCCAGTGGGATTATTAGGTAGTTACACTTGAAATTTTCAGTAGTTCATATACAATTTTTCATTACTTTTCAATTACTTCAGTAATTGTTACTCAAAAGTTTAATTATTCATGTATTTGTAGGTAAATATTTCAGAAACTTTAATTCCTTTTTTCAATTACTTCAATAAATGTAACTTTCTAGAGGGACTATTAATAAATTACGTTTGCATTTTTCAGTAATTCAAACACAATTTTTAATTACTTTCACAATTAGTTCACTTTTTTAAGCAGTTATGTTTCTAATTTCATGTGTTTGGAGGTAAATACTACCCATGCTCAAAACCTTTTACAACTACTTCAATATTTGTAGCTATCAAGTGGGACTATTGAGAAATTACGCTTGAAATGTTCAGTAATTAGTATACAATTTTTAATTACTTTTGCAATTACTGATTATGTGCATGTACTTCAACAAATGTAACTCTCAAATAAATAATTAAGCTTGACATTTTAAGAAATTCATTGACAATTTGCAATTACTTTTGCAATAACTTTAATAATTGTAACCATCAAGTAGAAACGCTTGAAATTTCCATGATTTTTAATTACTTTTCAATTACTTCAGCAATGCTTGGAGTGATTATTAAGTAATTACGCTTTAAATGTTCAATTATTCAATGATTTTTTAATCAGTGTTGGAAAGAGCAGGTAAATCAAGAAAATAGACAATGGACCCTATTTAAATTAATTTTTGCGGAAAATTGCAGGCTGAAGGGGTTCACCAGTGTTGCAAGCTTCGATTACTTTAGAATTTCTTCTTTCGTTTTTATTTGTGCAGTTTAAGGCACAAAATTTTTGATTAACTTACTGGCATAGCAATCCGTATACCGTGATCCGTATGTCTCTTAGTCTTAGTCTAAAGCTTAATACTCTCCACAATCATTTCAAGGCATCAAGGCAAATAGTCTCCACTTTATTTTTCATACATTTTTATGCTTTTTATAAACCCTTTGACTTTCTGATGCAAAAAAAAACGCTTGGACTAACACCTTATATAACATTCCATGAGTCTCCGCATTTATGTTGACTCTCGTCACAAGTCACCACTCTGTTTAACGACTCTTGAAAGCCCATTAAAGGGTGTGTAGTTTATTCAAAGAAAAAACTTTTCATTAGATGTTCCGAGGCGGGATCGAACCCATGACCTCTTGCTTAGCGATCGCACACACTTGCCGCTGAGCCACACCCAGGCTCCACATGCACTAAAATCATTTTTACGACTTCCTAAATGTTTTTCGTTTTTATTAAGTCTCAAAAAACCATTTTGAAATTATTTTTATGACTTCTGACCTATTTTCTATATTTATTAAAAATCTCCACTCCTATTTTCTTGTTCTAATGACACTCGGAATAAGTCTTAGCAGCTATAAATAAATCGATAAGTCATTTGAAAACATACCTTGTACGTTTTCACTCTGAATTTTTGATTTTATAAGTCTCCACTTTTATATGCTAACTTTAATGGCTCTACACATGTTTCTTTATTCTTATTTCTCAGCTATAAAGCCAAAATATTTGGCTAAACTAAGTTTTTTCTTTTAATTTTAAACTCTTATAAGTCTCCACTTTTATTGGTTAACTCTACACAAGTCTCCACAGCGTAATAACAATCTCCAAAACTATTAAAACTTATGCATGAAGTGTTTCATGTTTTTTATTTTACATCTCCAATTATATTTTATAGTTATGAGTTTCCAAAATAAGTCTCCACTTAAATTTTTTAGTTTAAATTACTTTTTAATTAAGCCTCTTCCAAAATGTGTGACTCTAGGAGGTATTGACTGTGAATTTCAGCTTTCAAAAAGTCTCCACTTTTATGTAAAAGTCTCCACAGCGACTATAGACTTCTTTAAGGGCCGTTTTCTCATGTTCCTGTTTTTGCTGAAATCAAAATCCACCTAGATTTCGCAATTAGGTGGATTTTGTGCAAACAGTTATCTCTTGTAGGTGGTTTATAAATTCTCCATTTTTTGGCAATTGCAGCACGGTCTCACAATCAGGACTGGAAAGACACTAATTATAGGTTGGTCCTTGCTAATTTTAGTTTCAAATTTAAAGCGCCAATTGAAATTAAAAATGTCTAGTGAAAAATATAATGACGAAATAAGAAGAATAAGACGAATAACAAAAGCATACCAGTCCTTGAAATTATTTGTGCGACACTTATAGACTCTAAGGGAATTTCTAGCACAGGTGTCTTTCAGTAATGTCTGCAGTTGGCAGAATATATAAACACGTTCAGTATTTTCCTTTTTTGTTAACTTATTAAAAATTCAGACCTTACTCTTTTTGACAGAAGCGGTTTTTGCTTAAACAATTTTTCAGTGTGACCATATGCGCGCATATAAAAAATACCTTAAAAACCATATTAAAAAAAAACCATAAACGATGTTCAAATATGTGAATGAAGTAGATTGCTACAAAATCCATCTAGATGCTTAGCCATGAGCATTAGCAAAGCAAATGCAGCAAATCCACATAGATTTGAAAAAACAGGAATTTGAGGAAACGGCCCTAAGAAGTCTCAAATGTTAGGTTATGTTTGTCTTTAGCAAAAGACTAAAAACTGTTACCAACTGCTTGAAAATGCCGGGCAACTCCTCTTTTTTGATAGTTCAACCGAAGCAAGATTAATGCGAAATGCTCACCGGTCAGTTAAGCAGCAGCAAAGAGCCCAAAGTCAAAAGCTTGAGACAAAGACAAGTTCTGTTTTATTTAATGTGGCACAGCGACGCCGGCGATGGCGATGTGCTCATTGATAATCATAATCAAGCTAATGATGCGGCAGACGATAAGCTGCTGCTCCGGCTGCTGCGGCTCTCCTCCCTGGTTTTAATGATGATATACCAGAAGCAGCAGCAGCCGCTGACGCTGATCGCATCAAAGTGACGATATCTTCAATTGGTTCCTAACATTCCACAACTCTTCTGGGCCGCTTGCTACTTATCCCAGGCAATTATCTACGACGAAAGGAGAAAGAAAACGATTGGCTCATCGAACTGGATGGGCCGGCGAGTCGTCGAGTTGGCTAATGAGTGCAATTTGCTTCTTGTCTTGGCTACTAAATGCTCGCATTAGTTTAGATAAATAGCTTAATTAATACGTTCTGTGTGTGTGTGTGTGTGTGCAGGGCATTGGGCAAGCGGTACAATTACAACAATAACGAGCAGCAATTATTAGCCTAATGGCATTGTTTGATTTCCGCCACTGCACTCTGGGGGTACATACAGACATCGAGTGCGAGAACCGCTAAGTGGGTGATATTTGCCCAAGGTCAGAACACAGGAAAGTGTTAATGGGTTTGAGTCAAATAGGCGCCATTTGGGCTGACCATATCTCTACACAACTTTATACAGGTCACCCAGGGACAGTAAACCGGCTGATAAATCATACTACGACAACTCTCCAAAAGTTAAATTATTTTAATATTTTATTGTGAAGTTAGAAAATATTTTCTCTGAATATGCTTTACTCTCCTCTCTGTTTCTGTTAGTACAAACTCTCTACAAATTTCAAAGCCTTTAAATCACTCGAAATAACTCTCCGCTTGACTAATTTTGATCCTTGAAACTTTTCATTTAAATTAACTGTCTTGACCATATAATGCGTTACTCTCCACAATTCTCCAAGTATAAAATGTGTTCTCTAGGATATTTGGGCTAAATTCAAAACTCTACACAACTCTCCAAGTCCAAAATTTATTCTTTGAAACCCTAAGACACATTTTTAGTAGTTTTAGTAAATTATACTATGGTCTTTGCTGACTTTTGAACTAAGTTCAAAACTCTCCACAAATCTGAAAAGCCTATGATAACTCTAAATAACTCTCCCCTTGATTTAGTTTGATGCTCTAAAACTCTACATTTGATTTCCCTACTTTGCCCATATATTGCTTTACTCTCCACAACTCTCCAAGACTTAAATTTATTCTCTGAAACCTTAAGACGCATTTTCAGTTGTTTTAAAAAGTTCTACAATGGTCTTAGCTTACTTTTGACTTAAGATCATTCCTCTCCTCAACTCTCCAAGGTCAATGCTCAGTTTCGAGAACTTAAGGTCGCTTAATTAGAAGCTTTTTTTAATTCTACTCTTATTTTATCTCATTTAACATATTTAGTGTTACAACATTCTTATTTAGTGACGTAAAACGAAACTCTATTAACGCTACAAGGTCACATACATATTACTTGCAGCTTAGCTTACATGATTTTTGACTCTTAAGTACTCCACACTGGCATTTCTAGCTTAAACAACTCTCCAAGGCCAAAAAGTGCTTGTGAAAATCTTCGGTCGGATTTTCCATAAAACTCTACGCTGTTATTTAATCAGGTAAATGACTCAACTCAAAACTCTCCACCAAATACCAATACTCTCTACTTGTTTTTTCTTCCACAAATCTCTGCTTAAAAATTAAGCAAATTCTCTACACCGGTTGTAATCTTCAATTCATACCTCTCCACAGCTCTACAAAGTTAAACAAATATTGATTTTACCACTAGAACTCTTTCTTTAAACTGGAGACTTTCTGCCTATGCTATAGAGAAGAATATATTCGTTTTTTATTCTCCACACAACTCTACAAGTTCTTTAAAAGAAAAAACTAGTTTATGCTTAATAAAGAAAATCTTAATAAAGAAAGATTTGCCCGGAAAAAACTTATAATAAAACTCTCCACTACTCTCCAAACCTTCAAATAAAGTTTCTTTGACTTGAGGCAGCATTTTACTATAGTTAAGTACTTAAAACCGAGCGCAATCGGCTATTTACACGCACACGAGCCGAGCGCATGCCGAAGTCGGGCATATGAGCCTAAGCAGCGTTCTTTTTGCTTGCATTCGATGGCCAGACGTCGAGCAGGGCAGCTCAAAGCTGGGCTGTGTCGCTTTGATATCGCACACCAATACACTCTCAATATTTGGCCTCGGTCTTCTTAAACATCGCTGTACTAAAGTATTGTACTCTCCACAAAAAAAACTCTCCAAATTCTTTACAAGAACATTTCGTTTGTTCATTACTTCAAGTAAAGGATAATGAGGTAAGGCGGCATCTTTCATGACGCAGAAGAGCTCTTCACCTGAATTAGTTGCCTAGAAAAACTTATAATAAAACTCTGCACTACTCTCAAAAGCTTTAAGTCAGGAATGCAAAACGGTTCTGAACCGAACAGCAAACCGAACCGGCATCCCTTCGAAAATGCAGAACCGAACCGAAAACCACAAATGAAAACGGTTCGGTTCAGTTGACTGACGAGTCAAAAGTTGCACAAATTTTGGGAATTTTAATCGAATTGCAACGATAAGTCCTTGCCGGATTTATGTAGCACCCAACCATTTTGAAACATGCAATTGTTCACCGACCTCTGAATATGCCTACAATAAGTTAACATTCCTTCTTTGAAAGTTGCTAATCGATTTGTTTGCTCATTAGACTGTGAAGCTTCTTCACCTTAATCCATTTTTTGGCAGGAGTTCAGCTATTAAAGTGATATCATTATGCGAATCCAACTATTCAAAATTTTCAATTCTTTAGGAATTCAGTATCAAAATGGTCGGAAAGTTACATATCTCACTTTAGACATCATTTTATTTCAAATATTAAAGCAAAAGTTCGGGGGAAAAGACACTATAGGCGAGCTATAATATTTTAAAAAGTTTTTCGGTATAAAATAGCTTTCTCAGAGAAAATTTTCAATAATTAAAGGATTAGCTAAACCAAATAGAGTAGGTTCAAACAAAAACCCGGGGTGTAATACATCACAAAAGTAGTACCTTATAATGTATTCCAATCCAACTTTATTTTTCATCAAATAGTATGTCCCACCTAGGTTTATAGTTTTTGAAACCTCTGCGGTTTCAAAAGTCCAAAGCAATTACTTTCTGAACAAATTTAAGGAAATTTTTGAACGTTAGACTTCAGAATAGGCTTAAAGAGTAAAGTTTAGGTGGAATGTAGGGTAATCTTAGAATTTTAGAAGTTTTTGACTTGCCGAAACTTCAAAAGTTTAAAAAAATTACTTTCCGAGCAGATTTCAGGGCAAATTGCGACGTTATACTCAACAAAAGGCTTTAAGAGTTGACATAGGGTGAAATTAAGGGCGATCCAAAAGAATAATGAAGTTTTTAACACGTTGAGAATCGGCCAAACTATAAACGATCCTTGAACAGTAATGCTTTTTTGACAACTTTTGGACTGCTTTACCATCGAAAATCTGGAAAGAAGTACATTTCGAACAGGTTTAAGCAACATTCTGGACGTTATCCTTAAGGGTTTATGTTCGGCGAGAATTGGAGCGATCCTAGAAATAAGTTTTTGACATTCTTTTTCAATATAAATATGAAAATATCTGGTCGTTAAACTTAAGGATGGGCTTTAAGATTCAGATTTTACAGATGTTTGGCATTCAAGAACATAAGGTGCGTTGCGAATTCCTGTCCGCGCAGATTTTAAAGAAGATCGGAGTCATTTGCAAAAACAGCAAACAACAACAACAACATCAAACAACAACATCAAACAACAACAACAAACATACAAACATACAAACATACAAACATACAAACATACAAACATACTTTCACTTTTATATATTTGTATACATAAAGACTGAACCGAGCTGAAACTGCGGTTCAGTTGGCTTCATAAACCATGTAATAAACCGAACCGGTGGTTCAAACACTATGTGAACCACTGAACCGAACCAGTCCTTATTTCCAATCGGTTTTTAATGATGTCCTTTGACTCAAGGCAGCATCATTACTATATCTCATATGTTTAAAACTTTAATTATGTGATGAAACACTTGAATTTTGTAATTTTAAAAACAAAACTCTCCTCTCGAAAAGTCTAAAACAGACAGCTATATTATATGATTACAACTATTGTTAGATAACAAATTGGTTATTTTTGTAGCCTTGCACAAGTGTGCGGACGGTCAAAGCATACGTTGAAACATTGAAAAGAAAGATTCATCTACCTTACCTTTTATACAAGTCTCCACCACATACGATCTTCATATTTCTCTGCAAAATGCTGTGCATTACTTAAAAAACTATTTTCTTTGAATCAAACTAACTGCTCGGTCTGTTGGAATGCAATTCACACACGTTTTCGTTTTCATTTCCCCTCAATTTAGAGTTTTTTTTTCTTTTCTGGTGCGGTTTGAAACCAAAGCCGAAACAAATCAAAGTGATTTCCCCGTGCCTAATGACTGCCCCACATAGACACAAAAGACATGCCGACCCGACACAGTCAGTCAACGCCCCCATACACACTGAGAGAGAGAGAAGCCACCCGAAATGGCCGTGACTAATGCAAAATGCCTCTGACCATTGGGTCATAAACACCTCATCAGAGATCATTACCCAAAGCCTTCTACGAACGAAATTAGAAATAAATAAGCCAAAAAAATGACCCATTCCCCCAAAAATGTCTCAATAAATTTGACCCACGCCGACGCCGGATCATCATCATCATCATCGTCGTCGTCATCCGCGGCGTCACGATAAATCTCTGGGACGAGCGCAGCTCGTTAAAAAAAATTAAATTAATAAAAATGGCAAATGGCCAAATCAGCGCTCCAAATTAGCTGCCCACCAGTTGTGGATCATTGATGATCGTTGCTGGGCTTCAATTTGGGGCGTTTTCCAATTGTGATGACGGCGCCGTCTCAGATAATGATCGATTCGGCGATTTTTGAAGTGTCAAAAGCAACACCAGAGTCACTTCTATACACAGAGAGAAATATAAGGAATTTGTTGGCTTACTCTTGCTATACCTAAAACTATTTTTCTCCGTGTGTGTGGGAACCTTCTTCCTCTGTGATTTCTATAATTGAATTGAGGTCTTTCTTCTTCGAATTGGCACCTCGTCTTCAACTTCTTGCAATTTAATTTAAACATTTGCCTTGCCTGACTGACTGGGATCTCTCGACCATTCCTTTCCTTCCTTCATTTATTGTTTGTCCTTGGATTTTTGCCGCACAATTGGCTCTTGTTGTTGTTGTTGTGCCTTATTGTTTTCCCCCCTTCTCTGCTTTCTTTGATTAAATGACTTTTTCATGGTTTTTTAATTTTTTTGATTTGATTTCCATTTTCCATTTCCGTTTTCTGCATAAATATTATTTCTCCGCTTCTTCTTAAGCTATTTTTTTTTTAATAGCCTTCATAAAATTTCCTCATTTGATTTCATGTCAATTTCCTTTTGCAATGACTCAAAAATAAAATAATAAAATGCAAGTAAATGAATTGAAACGCAAATAAATAAAATTTTATTAACTTGAAGCCACAACACAGCCCCACCACCGACCGCCCGCCCGCCATCCCCTGGGCTTGCTTTCACCCCCCTCCACCTGCCGCTGGATTGTTAAATGTTAACACGAAATATGCACCCAAGCGCCAAGGCGAGCAAGTCGTAAAAAGTGTGGGTGTTATGAAATTTTACTTAAATGAAGTTTTGGTTTGCAATATAAAAAGCAAACGTAAAATAGTTGGGGGAGTATCCTTACTTTATGTTTAACACTTAGGATTTGTATTAAAATTAGTTATTTGCTCGAGCTTTTTAAAACATTTATGTGGGCCAAGTTTCCCGAAAATAGCTCTTAAAAATTTGCTTAAATTATTCCATTTTGAAATATGTCAATTCACGTTGTTGCAGTCATTCTACACACAAATCTAGGAAAATCAAACATTTTCAGAACATTTTCTAAAGACTTACTTAGAATTTGTTGTTTGTTGGTCGTGGCCAGCTCCGAGCGCTGGCCGCTGCCGCAAGACTCACACACCCTCTTCTAACGAAACTCCTGGAGATGAGAGATGAATAAACTTCGTGATGGTGTGGCAAGCGATGGTCGCTGGCGGCTAGTGTGGGCCGAGCCGCCACAGTACTCCCCCTCCAGTGACCGTGTGGGAGCGAATTGGTAAGATGGGAAGAAATTGCAGAATCCGTATTACTGAGCATGTGCACCGAGTACAGATTTGCGTAGTTGAGTCGATGGCCGCTGGTTGCTTCGTGTGGGCGTCGATGAGCAAGTTCGTTTGAACCAGAATAATGTCGCCTCTCGTCGAGGTTGATGCTTGCTTCGAGAGGGGGTCGATAAGCAAGATCGTTTGAGCCGGGATGATTGGGCCTCTTGTCGAGGTTGATGCTTGAATTCGCCTCTGGTCGAGGACTTCGTTGCTTCAGTTGAGGCGGAAGTTACCTCTCGTGGAGAGCTTCGGGGTGCCTCAGTTGAAGACTTTGCTGTTCAGGTTCACGCGTGGTAGACACGACTGAAGCAAAATCGATGTGCCTCGGATGAGGACTTTGTCGCTGCCTCGGATGAGGACTTTGCTGCCTCGCGTTAAGGGCTTTGCTGCCTCGCGTTGAGGGCTTTGCTGTCTTGCGTTGAGGACTTTTCTGCCTCGCGTTGAGGGCTTTGTTGTTCAGGTTCACGGGCGTGCGCGTATTAGACACGACTGTACCAAAATCGATGTGCCTCGGATGAGGACTTTGTCGCTGCCTCGGATGAGCACTTTGTCGATGCCTCGGAAGAGGCCTTTTTCTCTCATTTCACATCAAAAGCATCTTTATTTAATAGCTTAATGCTAAAACGTATCATTTAGGAATATTTAAGAAACATTTAGACGAAGTTTTCCCTGAAACCTGCCCTGGTTAGACAAATGGTAATGGATTTTCGTTGAATTTCACAATAGTTGAAAAAGTTCGCCGACACAGGCTGCTGGTGTGTGTGTGCGCGAGTATTTTTTGTGCACGCCACGCGAGCGAATTGCGAGTAGAAGTTTATCACGTCGGGGTCACCAATATGGGGATTAAGGTCGTACGTAATTTACTATTAATATTATTGTTTAACTTAACTAGATAAATACAAATTGTTGTTGTTGATCGTGGCCAGCATCAAGCGCTGGCCACTGCCGCAAGTCTCACACACACTCTTCTAATGAAACTCCTGTTCATTAGGATGCACAAGCCTGAAAAGTGCCAAACTTGCTTTGCTATCCATGGAACAGCGGATAAGCTGCACAAAGAAGAGATACAAGAGCGCTCAACTCAACTCACCTCAACTATACCTACTTATTAAGAGCTTTCCAAACACTGTACACTCTTTTAAAGCCATCCATCCAATTTATTCTTGAACTGTTGATCCAAAACATCATATTAAAACATTAACAATAATATACTGCTGCTGCTGCTCACTGGCATTCCTGTCCAGGATAATACTGCAGCAAGACAAGGAAAACAGAAATGAACAAGACGATGAAGCACTGAAACACGGTGCCACGACTCGGCTCTTGGGGCATTAACTCCGGAGCCAACGGCTGCATGCGTGGCAATAGCTCTGTTGGATACTCGACTGCTGTCTTCATGGCCGATGTCCTGATCGGGATCAGCATTTTAAGGCGAATGCGCGAGTGACAGCAGCGACATGTGGCCCGGTTTCCCATCTCCCGCATATACATGTAAATGCACATGTGGCAGAAGAGATGTCCACAATAACTTACGACAGGCCGAATCGCCGAGCGCTTGCAGAGGACACAGGCAAAAGCGGGATTCATTTCCGGGGCATCGATATCGGTGTCACTGTCCCGGGGGGGATCGTCCTCGCCATTCGGTAGAGCCACATCTACTAGGTTCGGCATGTCTGTTGTTTTCAGTATCTAGAACTATACTGATTGATATTGAGGTGGATGGGATATCGAGAGTGTGTGTGTGCTTGTAATATCAAAGCCTGCTTGAGTTGAACTTTTTGCATACTGAACGTTAAGTTTCTCTCTCTGTCTCAAGTAATCTCCTTTCCTAGATTTAAGGTATTGCAGCCAAAGTTGTTATCCGAGAGCGGCAGATTGAGAGCAAGAGCGACGTTTTAAGAAAGGAGTAGTTAGTCACGCCTGTCCAGAAGTTGCCGCTCAAACACGAGCCGAATGCATGCCTAGGCTTATGCCAAGAGAGCAAATATCTTTTTAGTCAACACACTCTCAATGCTCTCTCCTTGAAAACCCGAGGGACGCCTTTTTTGGATCCAAAGATCGGAGGAATGTTGTCGGTTAAGTCTTCTTCTGAGCCTGCTTGTTGCCAGATCAAAGGCAAGTCTATTGGAGCACATATTTATCTGGGCAAAATGTGCAAATCGCGGTAAATAGTAGTATTCCTCACATAGAAGGGAGCATCAATGATGCGCTGGAGGTCTCGGCTTTTAGACGACTCCAATTTCTAAAAAGTTGTAGTGCATGCTGCATCCCATAGCGAGTTCCCCCAGCTTCAGAAAGGCATAATGATAGCTTTGTTTACAACACAGGCAGGCAAACAATACATTCACATTTTTGCATTGGAGTGTGTGAGAGCAGCGCAAAAATTGCTCTCAATTTCAGTAGCAACGACTGCATCGCTGAGCAGCAAATCACGCAACGCAGCTCCGCTGGTACAGCTTATACTGTGTCTGTGGGAGCAGCGCTGCTTTGAGATTTTTCGTATGTACACGAGATAGGAATATGCCTGCCCCTGGTTAAGAAGGACTTTAGATCACTTCGAAAGACCGCTACGAGACTTGAAAAGCCAGTTCGGATTCCTTCTCCTTGGCTGAAATGGTAGCTTCAGCCTGAGTCACATGAGCCCTCCAGGACAAGCGGCGGTCCTAAGCCACGCCAAGGTATTTAACCACAGAGTCAAAATATGGGATTCTACCTCCTAACGGGTGAGAGAGAGCGCCCTTAGCTGAGCTTACATAAAAGCTTTCGGGATGACACTTCTTTCTCTTTGTTCTTCTGTCAACAGGTTTTCATGCCCCCCCTGACAAAAATTTTGACAAGTAGTCGCCATCATGCCATCCGAGCAAGAACGTCTTCTTGATCGCGTTGTAAAATTCTACGAAATGCACGCTGACAAAGGTAAAGTGTTTACAGTAAACCATTTTACCCAAGAGGGCTAGTCCAAACGCCGCGGCGTGTTGATTTCATGTGAACATATGTTCATGAATTGAAAAAAGCGAGCTTAGCAGACTATCGTCATAACAGATTTTTTTCTCTGTGCAGTCTTTCAAGAGGCAGTTCGCTTGATCCTGTACTCCTGGATTCTGGATTGCAGGTATGGGATGGAACATGATTTACTATGCTAAAAAGGGAGTAGAACATTTGTACGGTATTAAAATATAGATGCAGAGTTCAAGATTCTCCAATATCATTGCTAGGCCACTTCAGATCCAAATGTCCCAGTTCTTAGAAAGATAGGCTAGCATATGAAATGCCTGCGATGACAGTCTAGAACTAGAAACGATCAACGCTATAATCCTTACGAGATGTGGCTTACTTTGATGGAATCTGCCCCATTCCAAAGGAGTTAAGCTTGCAAACATAAAACTACTCACCCTTACCCTATATTTGAAATAACCTTTGAGAATGTGAAAACATATTCAAAAAATTTTAGAAAGTATAATGGAAAATCTTAAGAATCATACAAAATTTGACCTAAAATTGATTGAATTTGCTTGATAATACTTACCCTTACCTAATCACCCTAAGCTTTTTCCAGCTTAGTCGTAAAAACTTCACACAAACAAGCGTAATATTTTGTGGGCTTAAAAAAACACGTATTCTTTGAGTGAGAGTTTTGGCCACACCTTAGGAATAATTGTAGGGCAGCTTGAGATGCTGGCTTAAAACACCAATTTCCCCCCCACTATTCCACACTCCTCCCCTGCTCTCAACCCAGTTAGATGGTTTTCATATTATGCCAGGGCAACGGCAAAGTCTCTCATAAATTTAATGATGTTTTTGCTAGGCGCTTTTCTTTTTGTTTGTTGTTGCTGTTGTTGTTGGGGTGTGTAGAGTAGTAAGCCACTTGGCGCCTAATGAAGGCGTTGATGAGGCGGCAGCAGAGGCTGAACGCTGGTTGCAAGTGTGTCTAACGTTCTAGAAATAACATTTGTAGGTAATAAATTCTAAAGATAATACACCCACCCAAACAGCGGAGGACTAGGCAAGGCAGGCAGGCAGGCTGCAGGCAGCCCATAACTCGACTCGCAGCTATTTATTGCAGCTCCTTTTTGCCACTAAGCTAAGCGAAAATATAAATTTGCAAAAGCACAAAACACAAACAGCTGGAGATGGTGGAGATGGTGGGGGAGGTGTTAAGTTCACGCACATTGAAATATTACACCTGCAATTGGCGAAGCAGAGACGCGTTATTTTTTTTTGGGACTCCCACATGTGAATATACTTTCACATTGAAGTGTGTAACTTTAATGAGGCTGAATCTGTGTATAGACGTGTTTTTTTAGTCATTATCTAAATGAGTGCAACCAAATTGTTGGGTAACCCTAGAGCTATGACTCGGAAAAATTGTATTTAAAGATCCCAGCTTGTTTTATAAGGAAATAATTTGATTTGCTTAGCTTGGTTTGAAAGATGTGTTCCTAAACTTGCATTGAAACCAACCATTCCTTGAAGTTACATTGCAATGGGATGAACGCTATAATTTTTCAAATTTCGCGTTTTGTGCACCATTTTCCGACGATTTTTTCAACTTAGAAACCTTCCCCGGCAAGCGTCCACCATTCCAATAAGTTTCACTGAAATCAAAAATTTGCCAAATATCGCGGCTTGTGTACCATTTTCCGCCCATTTCTTCTACTTAGAAACCTTCCCGGTCAAGCGTCTAACCAATCCCCAAAGTTTTACCGAGATTAAGAATTTTGCAAATAATGGCGTTTTTGGACCATTTTCCACCTCCAGGTCCACCTCCTTGTCCACCTACCGGTCCACCTCCATTGCCACGTCCATGGCCAGCTCCATGGCCACCTCAATGGCCACCTCCATGGCCACCTCCATGGCCACCTACATATCCAACTCAATGGTCACCTTCAGATCCACGTCCACCTCCACATCCAGGTCCAGTTCCACCTTCAGGTCGAGGTCCAGGTCGCACACAACCAGTACAATGAAAAACGCCGAGTTACCGTTATAGTTATTTCTTATACGTAGCTTACAAACCAATTTTAAGTCCAATCGGATAAAAATAGCTTTTTGGCTGCTGAGTTTTCCATAAGTTTTCCGACCCTAAGGTCAAATTTTCCAACATCAAAAAGTTACATTACAAATTATTTTACTTACTATCCTTACAAACCGAATTCAAGTCAATTCGATGAAAAATAGATTTTTATTCCCTTGCAGAGGGTATTATAAAATTGTGCGGATGTTTGTAACGCATTGAAGGAAGCATCTCCGACCACATAAAGTATATATTTTCTTGATCAGCATGACGAGCTGAGTTGATTTAGCCCTGTCCGTCTGTCCGTCTGTCTGTTTCTATGCTATCTCCTCCGTCAGTTTTAAAGCTATCCTCACCAAACTTTGCACGAAGTCTTCTGGTACATATACGCTGCACATTTGTCGGAACCGGCCGGATCGGATAACTATAGCATATAGCTGCAGGAACATTTTTAAACGCCTCCACACGTTTCCTAGTTTACCATCCTTTCCCATGATTTCACTAAGTTTGTGAAATCGGATGACTATAGCATATAGCTCCCATAGGAACGATCGGTCGAAAAACTAGTTCTAGTGAGAAAAACTTTTTTGTTTGTAATGAAAACGTCCTTATCATTGGCATACACTTAATTTATATACTTTTACACATTTCTACAAAGTTTGGTCGAAATCGGATGACTATAGCATATAGCTGCAGTATGAATGACCTGTCGAAAAAGAAATTCTAGTGAGAAAAACGTTTTTGTTTTAAATGTGATCGCCTCCAAATTTCGTAATTAACAGTGTATTATGCTTTTCCATGATTTCACCTAGTTTGGTCGAAATCAGTTCTCTATATAGTATAGATCCCATAGAAAAGTAAGGTCCAAAAAGTAGTCTTAGTTAGAAAAACTTTTTGGTTTTCAATGGAAGCTGCAAGGGTATATAAAACTTCGGCCGAGCCGAAGTTAACTTTCCCCTATGTTTCCCCTTTGATTTTTAATAAATTTCTTGCTGCTGTCAAAATTAACGCATAACGCAACATTGTGCTAATATAAACACCTATTCTGCGTTATTGCGGCGATAACGATTTCGATAGCAAACTAAGTGTAGTGTAAATGTTGCATTAGAGTCCAGAAGAAGGTCTTCTAATCGAACCTCTGCCAAGTCTTCCGATTGCGGTCGCTTGGAGTTATCAGCATTTTCGCCATGCGATCCCTTCTTTCGAAGTTAATCTTATGCTTTAAATTTTTGGAAACTCTTCTTGATTGTTTTCAAACAAACTTCGATGTAGCAGCTTATACCGTTTCCATTGAGACTGTCAATGTAGCTTGTGCTTAGCCTATTCTAAGCCCTTAAAACAAGAAAGAAAGTCGGTCAAGCCCGACTATAACATACTCTGTACCTGTGAAGTGCTGTCCATCACCGTTGCGACCGGCGCTGCCCATAATTGTTTGTTTTCATTATAACTCGACAACCGTTCATCCGATCTCTACCGGATCGATTATTAATCCTAATTACTACATGTGTCCAGAAGGAACGAACCTTCTATTTATAAAACTGTGGGAGATATGACGTTTTTTCCGATTTGCGGGGGCGGGACGGGGCGTGGAAAAAATTAAAAATAAACTTGCCTGCAAATATAAGAAGCATAAGTCCCATACATGTCAAGCCTCTATCTCTTACCATCTCTGAGATCTGTGCGTTCAGACGGACAGATGGACATGGCTTTTGCACAAACTTATTATACTCTATGTACCTTTGGTACAGAGTATAAAAATGCTAAACGATTCGAGTTTAAATTTTGATTTCTCACGCTGCTGTTTCCCCAGTTTGTCTTGAAATAAGAACCGAAAACTTGTGAAATGCAAAGTGATTCTTTGTTGCTAGAGTACACACTCTTCGGCTTCGGCCCACAAATCAATTTCTGTTTATTCAGGCATTTCAATAGATTTGAAATATTTTAAAGTTGTGTTTAGCGCCTGGTCTGCTTATGTTTTATTTCCCTCCCATTCCACCCTTCATCCATCTTTTGTATTTGTATATATGGCGGCATGCGGTTTTTGTTTTGTTATTGTTTGGAAATTGAGTTTCAACGTTGATACTTTTATTTAGCCAGGCCCAGTTTTTGTTATTATATTTTGTGTTTTTTTTTGTTTTTTGGATAATAAATGTGTGCGAGCGAGTGTGGGCGAGGGTCATGATGAGCGCTTCCGTTTCCTTTTAGCGAGTGAGCAGGGCAATTATTAGATGTTCGAGTATGCTGCAAGCCGTTCGACCGAGAAGGCAAAAGAAAAACACACACACAAAACAAAAAAAAACATTTTAAATAAAAGAAAAATATATTAAGTGGCTGGTAGTAAGAATTACATCGAAATTAGGAATGCCAAGGAGGAGGAGTCGACTAAAAAATGACCTAGTCGCTTGGTGGTTTTTCCTTATAAGAGTTTTCTAACTGTTCATTGTTTTGTTTTAGTTTTTTTCTCTGCGACAACCTTGGGAATTTCCATAAAAATAGACATAGTTAAACTTGTGTGCTGCTCCTATTAATTCTTAACTTTTTAAGGGACAACTAAAAAATTTTGCTTAAGTTGGTTTGGACAACCTCGTGAATTTCCACTAAAAATAGAAGAATGTGAAGTTTGTGTTCTAAATTAAGCGCTACTTCTATCAATTGTCAATTTTTTGAGAAGACAACTAACGGATTTTGATCCAGTTTGTTTGAACAACTTCGTGAATTTCCACAAAAATAGAGAAAAAGTTATATGTGTTTGCTAAATTAAGCGCTATTCCTATTAATTATTAATTTTTGAAGGCACAACTGACCAATTTTCATCAATTTTGTTTTGGACAACCTCGTGAATTTGCATAAAAATAGAAAAAAGTTAAACTTTGTGTGCTAAATTAAGCGTTACTTCTACAAATTCTCAGTTTTGTAATCCACAACTACTGAGTTTTGTTTAAGTTTTTTTTTGGACAACCTCGTGAACTTTCAACAAAATCGAAAAAAGTAAAATTCTTACTACTTCTGTCAACTGCCGGCTTTACCAGGCCAAAAAAAAGTATCACAAACCTCCGCTAAATTCTCACTTCACAAACATTTTTCCGTATATCAAAAGAATCTTAAAATCAAAACTCTCTTTAAGTACAGTTTTACTCGATTCTTTACAGGGTATCAGAAGCCAAATGTTCTAAACTAGAGCCAAAGAGCAGTAGGTCGCTGTTGCTTTGTATTTGTTGTTATTATTCAACAAGGGGCAGCAGCAGCACACGTCAATAATTGCGCTTGAAAAGAAGTTAAGAAAAACACAATCAAGCAGAAGGAGAGCGCAGCATAAGAAGTGGCTGAACGAAGGCAGCCAAGCGTCCAAAGGAGACGCCGCCATTCGACGTTCTCGATCTCGTCTTCTCCCTTTAATGTGAAAATCATGCAATGAACCAAATTCAAACGGAAATGATTCACACTCCAGCTGAAATACAATTCAAGTGGGGGAGTCAGTCATCGTCGTCTCAGTCTGAAATTGCGTTTTCAGCTACAACAATAACAAGCCAGGAAAAGGGAATGGGAGAGAGGGTGAGATTCCCTTTAGCTCGTGTTGAAAGCAGATGAAACGTTCAAGGAACACTGAAACACATGTACGAACACATTGCCGAGCAGTGTCAACGCAAATATTTCACTTCCTGTCTTCGATTTGCTTGAATATTTATGGGGGAAGAAAAAAAAAAAAAGAAAAACAAAAGGTTCAAAGGTCAAGGCTTTTCACGTTTAATTAGACAGCAGCCGGCGCCGCCATGGGGCGGCTCAGCTTACAAGCATTTGAATTTTCAATTAGCTGTGACAAGGCCATAAAATTTGCCAGAGGTGACAACCGTAACACCAGTTCAAGTTACTGAGTTTTGTAATTGAAAATATGAAGTCTAGTGCAAACTTCAGCTATGTTGCTCGACTTTGTCGCGTAAGCTAACAGCCCTAAATGTTATTAAGCTAAGAAATGTGCTCAAATTGAGTTAAAGCTACTGATTTTTGAATCATTTAAAGTCTGTCTAGATTTTGTTTTAGCTATTTTGATTCACATTTTGTCCAAAGGTGGCAACTCTGTAAGTTTTTCAACTTCAAGAGTGGTAAAGTATTAGTTGAAATATCTTTTAAGTTAGTTTCAATCAATCCAACCGAGCCATAATCTCGTCAAAGTTACAGAATTTTTATTTAGCCCATAGATTAAGGTTAGATGGCAACCCTTCTTGCTCCTTCAATCATTTTTAATCAGTATACAACAAGTTATAGCCATTTGACATGACTTTTTGTCATAAGTTTACACTTTACAAGACAGTTTAGAGCAAGATTTACCCATTTTCATTAACTTTTTGTCCTAAGGTGGCAACCCTATAAATTTTTAACTGAAAAATATGTAGTGTAGGTCGAAATACTTTTTAAGTTTTTTTTTTAAGCTCATAAGCTACCGAAACTTTTTGATTAAGCTTAGATGGCAACCCTTTTTGCTTCTTTAATCATTCTTAATAAGCCTACTACAAGTTTTACCCATGTGGAATGAGTTTTTGTCGTAAGCTTAATCATAAGAAGACAGTTTAGAGCAATCTTTAGCCATTTTTATTCATTTTTTGTCCTAAGGTGGCAACCCTATAAAATTTCTATACTGAAAAATATGTAAAGTATAGGTCAAAATACTTTTCAAGTTCTTTTTCAAACTCATAAAGAACAAGTGTTGGCTGTTTTGTTAAATAATTTCTCAAAAGGGGCAACCCTATGCTATATAGGAAATTTACAGAGTGTTAAAAATACTTCATTTATCACTAAAACTAATTTTAGCGCGAGCGCTGTTACGATCTACTTTAAACATAAAATTTAAAGTGTGCTTGGGCAACCCTATTGTTGTACCAAATGTAAGAATTGTTAATATTTATGTGATTTCTTACCTAGCTTAGCTTAAATAAGTTTAAAACGAGTGCTGCCAGCTATTCTTGGAGATTTGTTGCTTCCAGGTGGCAACTCTCGAATATGTTTAGCTAAAAAAAGATTTTTAATTTGTGCTTAACTATTATGTATATATTTTCAAGTCGGTTTTAAGCGAATGCAGGCTTTTTCGGCCGATTTTTGGTTCTAGGATGGCAACTCTATTGGTTTGAAATGCGACGATTAAGGAAAAAACGCTTTAAGTGATTCAAATTACTCAATATATAATTTTGAATTATTTTTAAGCGAGTTTTTTTAGCCATTTTATTAGTTGGGTGGCAACTCCATTAAACTAAAACAATAATTTTTAGTTGTGTTTAACTATTCTTTATATTTCTTCACGTTAGTTTTTTGGCGAATGCAGGCTTTTCCTGCTAAGTTTTGGTTCTAAGATGGCAACTCTCTTAATATGAAATGTGAAGCTTAACGCAAAAAATTATATGATTATGCCTAACTATTTTTTATTTCTTTTCAAGTCAGTTTTAAGCGAATTTTGGCTTTTCTAGCCTATTTCTGGTACTAGGGTGGCAACACTATTTGTTAAAAATGCGTATTTTAAGACAAAATTGCTTAAAGTGATTCATTTTAAGATATTCTTCGCGATTGGTGGCAACTCTATTAAACTTAAACAATCAATATTTTTTAGCTTAACTATTTTTAATTCTTTTCGAGTTAGTTTTAAGCGAATGCAAGTTTTTCTAGCTGATTTTTGTTTCAAGGGTGGCAACACTATTTGTTTGAAACGTATAGTTTAAGGCAAAAATGCTTTAAGTGATCCACTGTACTTGATATATCACTTTAACTTAGTTTTAAGCGAGTGTTTGAAGCTATTCTTTGCGATGGGTGGCAACTCTATTAGATGTTTTATCAGAAAATATATAAATAATAATGCTTAACTACTTCCAATTTCGATTAAAGTCAATTGTAAGTAACAGTGAGTATTTTTATACTGAGTTTTGTTTCTAGGGTGGCAACTCTATGGTCAAAAATGTTTTGGGTGTGTTAAATTAATAGCCATATCAGTTTAAAGAAGATTAAAGCTAGATTTTTAAGCTATTACGTGTAATTTCTTGCTCTCAGGTGGCAACCCTGCTTGTTCAACTATTTTTAATAACTTTTTAAGTTAGTTTTTAGCAAGAGTTGGCTCTCTATTGGCTTTCTCATCGGTTCTCATCGGCTTCGAAAGCTCGGCATTCAAAACTTTTTTACTGATTCCAAAAAATCCTAAGAGCTTGTTTTCTGTCAGCTTAGAAGAGCAGTGTACGAATTTGATTGGATTCAAATTTCTTATTTATCCAATTTGTCCAAATCTTTTAAGATTTGATCCAATATTTGGTACGATGACACTACTTTACACATACTTGTACATACTTTTCACAAATTTCAAGCATAATTAAATAATAAAATAGTTGAAAGCATTTCACAGTCGCCTACATTTAACCAACCATCCAACTCGAGTTTTACCACATGAAAAGTGTCTGACTCAAAGGGTTAAATGGCAAAGAAACTGAAAATAGTGCTAGCAGAAGACTCCACACACACACACAAATACACACGACGCACACACTCAAATGAATTAAAATGCAATTGAAATATGGCAAATGGCATGCGTTGAGTGGAGCGCCAAGATGAGGCAGGGACAGGGAGTGGAGAGAAAGTGCAAGGAAGGGTGAGACAGACAACGTCTCGGTCGGGTTTCTGGATGCATGTTTTTCTCTGCTCGACAAAATAAAAACCAGCAAGAAAAATACAATAAAAACTCTTGCAGAAAATGTGAAAAATGCGCTTTTCCATTTAATGAAAATATCAGCGATGACAACAACAAAAAAACAGAAACAACAAGTGCAAGGCGTCACATTTGAGGCTTTAAATTTATGGTGACAGGGTTGTCACCCTTATATAGCTTTTTTTTTTGGGACAGAAAATTGCCCTTCTGTTATTCTACTTTCATTTGGAAAAAACAGTAAAGTTTGGTTATAGTCTGGAAAATTTATTAAAAAAAAGCCGAAATATTAAATTTAAAAAATTGTAAGCGAAATCAAACAATAGGACAACTTTTAGACAAAAGTTAATTTTTAGTAAACTTATCAAAAGCGTGGGTGGACTTGCGTTAAGATTTGGAATCAAATTCATCTGAGCTTAACTAAGTTTTTACTTCTACGCTTTATGGATCCTGGAGTTATGCATCATGCGTAACTTTTTACCACTTTTGAAGATGTTTTTTTGCGTATATTTAACTTTCATATCCCTTAACAAGCCGAGTCCACTTTTAGGACATTTTAGTTAGTTTTCTTTTGTATTTTCCAAAACGTCACGCATCATGCGTAACTTAAGAATATTAAAGGGGGGCTTTTTTCTTACAAGTTCGGCTTAGAAATCATCTCAGCTAAGTAGATTTTAAGCTAACCTTCAATCTAAGCCCTCTTCTGGGGTGTTAAGCTTCTAGCATCACGCATCATGCATTACTAAACAAGCCAAATCGGTTTAAGTACGAAGAAAGTCTATGATATTCTATAAGCTGCTTCAAGCTAAGCCCGCTTCTAGGTTTTAAGACTCCTAGCATCATGTATCATGCGAAACTTAACCAACTTCTATGCGATTTACCTTTTCTATCTTAGGCAATTTAGTTTCTATACTTCACGCCTCATGCCTTACTGAAGCCGCTGTATGGGTCTTCCTTTCGTACGAATTTGGCTTAAAAAGCTTAAGAAGTAAATGTCATCTTAGACTCATTTTTAGAACATTAATTCTTTAGCGTTAAGCATCATGCGTAACTTATTTGCCTTAAAAGGTGTTTTGCGATTAAATTTAACTTTAATGTCGCTTCTACACGTCACGCATCATGCGTAACTAAAGCAGCTACATGAGTGTTTTCCGAATGACTTCGGGTTAAAAATCACTTAGGTTAGGGACATTTTATTCTCTTTTTTCAAGCTAAGCCTATTTCTTGACCATTTATCCCCAGTCCCTTTTATCCTCCTAACTAAAAAAGATATGTAGGTGTTTTTTTCGAACCAATTTAGTGTAAATATCACCCAAGGATGGAGGATGGTGTCGACTGTACTTGTACGGTCGGCTCAAGCAGCTCACGAACTTCCGACTCCATAAAACGAATCAAGTATCATCTGGGTAGCCACGGACTCCGATTCGTGGCGAGCTAATTGTGAGAAGGCGAATCAAGACGCCGAATTGGTCTTAGTGCGTCTTCGGTAAGTAGGCTGAATCGCTGAAGCTTGATAACTAGAGGGCCTGGACTCTAAGATGGCACCCCCATCACCAGGATAGGCGAGTAGACCAGCGACCCTACTTTCAGAAAAGAACTAGCTACTGAAACATCAATGATGCCCTATGTCCCACAAGGGATCGGAACTAGAAGAAGATCACCCAAGTTTAGCATAGGCTGTGTTCCTTTTTTAGCTAATCCCTTTTCTTGGCTTTTTGGATCGTAACGTCACGTAACTTTTTACTGTTTTAGCTGTACTAAGAATTTATATTTCAATGATAATACTTTTTATTCAATTACTTCACGTCACGCATCATGCGTAACTTAACTAGCAGAATTGGTCTTATTTCAAACAAATTCGGTTTGGAAATCAATTTAGCTTGGAATATTTGATGCTCTTTTCTAGCTAAGTCTTCTAATAGGCTCTGTTGCCCCTAGCATCACACATCATGCGTGATTTAACAAGCTTTTTTGGTAATATTTTTGATACTTCTAACCAGCTGCTTTAGTCTTTTTTCTTTCAAACTAGGTAAAGAAACACTTAAATATGCAAACTTGTATGCTTTCTACAAGTTAAGTCTTCTCTTTAAGCCATCAGCGTCAGGCATCACACGCAACAATACAAGCTGTTTTGGTCATTTTACTCACAAATTTGGCTTAGAAATTACTTTGACTGGAAGTATTTCAAGATTTCTACGAGCCAAATCCTCTAATTGGCTCTTTTGGTCAGCAGCGTCACGCATCATGCGTAGCTTAACAATCTCTTTTGGTCAATATTCTTTCAAATTCGATGTAGAAATCGAATTAATTCGAAATATTTGATACCTTTTACAAGCTAAGTCCTCTTCAAGGCTTTTTTGCCCCCAGTTTGGTCATTTTTTTTTTTGCAAATTGGGTTTGGAAATCACTTTAACTTGGAATATTTGATGCTCTCTGCAAGCTTAGTTCTCTTCTAGGCTCTTTAAGCCAACAGCGTCACACATTATACGTAACTAAACAAGCTCTGTTGATGTGTTTTCGAACCAAATCGATTTAAATATCACTTAAGTGTCTGATTTAAGCTAGGTCCCCTCTATCCTTAAAATAGATTCACCCTCGTTGCCTCTTCATTTGAATTGCAACGCCGCATTGCACAAGCTCACTCACTCACCCCACACCTCCTCCTTCTACTCTTTCTACTCCCATGAATTTCCGGGCCTCATGCACCGTTTAGTTTTTTTTATGAAATTAAATGTATTCATATTTTTTTAAAGGAATTTTTCAGTTGAAGTGCAGCGAGAGCTGGCTCAATTTCCTGGAACGATTTGCAGACATTAAGGGTCCGAGTAGGTGGTAGTGCACTGGGGGGAGGAGGACGGACAAATATTGACGCATTGGATGGCCACAATTCAAATGGTTGACAAAAAAAAAAAAGTAGAAGGTGGAATAACAGAAAGAAAAGGAAAGAAAAGTAGGAAATTATGATATCATCTTTATGACGCCATTATGGTTTTTCAGCGTGTGTGTGTGTGTGTGTGAGTGCCTCACCCTTTAGTCAGTCAACATGCTATGACTAACTGCCACCCCCACCCCCTTTGCTTGTCAAACCAAACTGTTGTAAATGTCAAAGACCGGAAAAGGCAGCCGAAGCAGCACACAAGATGACAAGAATGCAACAGTTTCGACTTGGGTCTGTCTAGGCGGAGTGGGGGGATGGGTTAAGCCAAAAAGGGGTTAAGAGCATGCCAAAGCAATGGATTCTGTTGGCTTTTATTTTCCTACTCCTTTTCCCCAACATTTTTTGGGCGGTAGTAAAACGCATTAAAGCTGAACCGCAACAATGCATAGAAAGTGCCCGATTTTGATGGAAGCTTATGCTTCAAGCATAAGAATGAGGCTAAAAGGCAAAAAGATGCAGGAGTACGCGAGTGGGTGTGTGTGTGTGTGTGTGGAAGGAAGAGGCGAAAATATGAGTAACGAAATGTTCAAATATCCATTCCTGACGATTATGTTAGGTTAGGTTGAATTACGCCAGTCGCCTACAAAAGCTGGCAGAATTCGCTAGTATTTATGTGAATGCCTTTCCAGTTGGAAATATAAACAAAATATTGACAATAAGAAGTTTTAGGTTTAGATTTAGGACTCAGAGTATTACACTAATCTTGTGAATCTCTGTTTCTCTATTTCAGAATTTGTGGGAACTTTTAAGACGAATTTTAAGAGGACAACCCAAGTGACTAACTCAATAGTTGAGGTTTTCTAGCAGAAATCTTAGATGTAACCCAATTTAAAAAACCAACTTTATTAAATTTACATACAATTTGTTTAAATTTTAAGTTATTTTCGAAAGCAGCCCCTAATAGCGGATTGTCTTTAATACGATATCCTACCGCAGTTGAAACAAATGGACAGTTACTAAAATTTACGTATTACAAAAAGAGGGCGTATATAGAGGTCAAGACCGCGTACTTAACTGAAAATGGTGAAGAAAACATAAATCAATATCGCCAAGTTCTCCGGTTCTTCAAAGTTGGCAGATTTGTCAATACAAGGTGATAGTAGATTATAAGGAATACTTTTGAATACTTTCTTTAAGGTCAATCAATATTTATAACCTACTGAGGAGACCAAACGCAAGAACAGAATACCTTTGACCAGGGTTTAATGTAAGCCAAAACACACTTAGATGGATTTACAGTAATAACGATATGGTCGTTAAAATAAAGTTACCGCTTGATATGTTACAGTTTGGATGCGTTCAAGGTTGGTGTTCCCAACAGAGTAAGTGAACAAGAGAGGTTTATTGCGGTTAAATGAAACGCCGAATGATATAAGTAAACTCAAAGAGCTTGATTGATGTAAGCGACGTTCGGCAGGGATGTGCTCTGTCGCCCATTTTGTTTATAATGGTGGTTGCAGACGTGTTGGTCCCAACAACAGCGGCATTGGGTGGTCAATGACTGCGGCATCTGGACTATGCAGATGATATATGCCAGCTGTCAAATAGGCTAAGCCACCTGGCTAATACACTAGTCCATCTTGACACCTCAGCTGAATCGGCAGGCCTCAAAATCAACACGAAGAAGACAAAAGCGCTCAGCATCCGTTCCGGACAATCCCAGGCTCTGATTTTGGACGAAGAGCCAATTGAGCAATTTGAGCAATTCAGCCACCTGGAAAGCGTAGTCGCTGTTGATGGAGGGACGGAGCTCGATGTGGATGTGCGCCTTCAAAAGGCTAAAGGTGCCTATGGAATGCTGTTAGCTGTTTGGCGTTGCCCGACCTATCCACACTGGCTCAAAATCAGGCTCTTCAAGTCCAACGTAATGCCAGTGCTCCTATACGGTTCTTCCACTTGGAAATTACAACTCCAAACATTTGTAAACCGTTGCCTGCGACGCATCTGCTGCATATTCTGGCCTGACAGAATACGGAACTCCGAGCTACTTAAACGAGCTAATATGGAGAGTGTCGACACCATAATACGCAGGGTGAAATGAAGCTGGATAGGACATACATTGCGAAAAATCGAAAACAACATCGCAAGGAAGGCAATGGAATGGAACCCGTTGGACGGAGTCGGGCGGTCACGTGGCAGACCCAAATAAACTTGGAGGAGGACTGTCGGTAGAGAGGCGCAAAGCTTCGGGAAAAGTTGGGGAGAACTGAAAGCGACGGCCAACAACAGAATTCGCTGGAGGAGATGAGTGGTTGATGCCCTATGTCCCACAAGGGATCGGAACTAGAAGAAGAAGAACGTGAAGGTTGACCGAGTTAATTTGTAAGATGCATTTATTAAATGAAGAGGATGTAAAGGCTTCTTCAAAAGGGGCTTGATAGAATATCTAGAGGTAGCGCACCCTGAAGAGCAGAAGTATCAAACCTTAGGGATAAGCAAACACAAAAACCACGAATACAGTTTTTCGATAGAAGTTATATGCTGAATCACCAAGTGGGACCAAGAATATATTGCCGTTTACTTACGTTAACGATACGCACATTCTAGGAATAGCATTGATTTTTTTCAATGCTGTCTGCTTGATAAAATGACAAGTACAAATTTAAAAGACTCGCTCACTCTGGACATATCAACTTTTTTTCTTCTCGACTTCTCTTTCATTGTTATCGTTGAGAGAAACAGCCGAAAGCTGTTTAATGATTAGGCAGCATTCATACTGTTCGACATCCGAGACATGAATTTGAAGAAAACTAACATGATACTAGCTGATGCGTTGGAGCGAATGGAGCCTTAAGTTATTATTGTTGCGTATGAAGTACACTAGCACGCATACAAATTTGCAGTAGGCATCAGTACGCGCAGCACACTTTTGATAGAAAGAACCTACAAAAGTATCTCAAGCAAGTGAGCTAAAAACAAAAAACCTTTGTTGAGCAAAGAGTGCGTTGAGAAAATTCTGAGGCGAAATGTCATTTCGGTTTCTAGGGTAACTTTTTTGTCCCACTTAGTTACTGCGAGCTCAACAGAACAAGGACACCGCAGAGATGACCTAATTTAGACTAAAAACGTATAGACCCAGCATAAGGTTAGTTTGTCCAAGACTAGCTAAGCAGTGCTAAGTGTCCTGCTGTAAATACAGAAGATGGCGCATAGCTTCGATATGCTCAGTCTGAAGTGGTTCGGTATATAGAACCAATATGTTTACTTTCAATGTGCTGGTAAAGTCTCTAAAGTTCCAACTTGAAGACTTGTTTTCAGCCGTCGGGTTCTACTCTTGCTCGCACATATAGTAGACCGTCTTAGCTCCAGTGTGACCAGCTCGTCTTCCTTTTACCCCCCACATTGAAATACATACATCTAGATTATGGACTCGGCAATCGTCTATTTGTGTTTGTATTTGGTTTTTAGGCAACTATCACTAAAAAGTGTTCTGATCGATTAGGGATGCCAATCCTCACATAAAGGCGTTGTCGTCAAAAGCGCCCGTAGCGGTACCATCCCCTCTCTCTATTGGAAATCGCATCTGTTCGAGGGGGGAAAATATATCACAAGTGTCATCTATTTCTGTTAATTCACTTACGTTCAGGTAATTGTATGAAGGTCTCCGTGTATAAATTTTGCACCTACGTAAGTGTCTTCTGTGTTACGCAAAATTAGCAACAACGGTAACTGAAAACAAAACGATTTAGCATTGTTCTTAAGAAGACCAAACAAATTATAGTTACTTACCTTAAGTGTAACCAATTCCAAAAGGGCCAAGGTAATTCCTCACAGATGTTTCAGCTTGAAATTGAACCAAAACTGTGTCGACCTCAGGCAGGCAGGTATACTTCAAGTGTGTTAAAAGCCGACTTCGTTGAGAAAAATTGTATGTTATTTGAATTTGAAATTATTTGCCAAAATTAAAACTATATAAATTTTGAATTTAGAAGCTCCATACAGATGTTCTCTGTTTGGGTTGTTTTTTGGGACTGACGAAAAAACTGTGTCGACAAAAGGCAGCAGTACTTGACAGTTGTATGCCAAAGGCCTGCTTGGATGAGAAAATTGTATAATTAGAAATTACTAAAAGAATCTGAACTGCATAAAGCCTACTTGGATGAGAAAAATTTTAAGTTATTTGCTGAAATTACTAAACGAATCTGAGCAACTGTATCAATTTTGACAAGAGGCATACTTGAAATGTGTCAAAGGTCTGCGCACGCATACACACTTGCAGTATGCATCACACTTTCAATAGTTTCTTTCCATCAAAGGGTCGCAATGAAACAAAATGAACGAAAAAGCAAGTAAGAAAGTCGGTCAATCCCGACTATAATAAAGGGTGATTTTTTAGCTATTACCTTTTTTAGCACTGGTTTAAACAGCTCACGCACGTTTCGTGTTTTGTTTCACTGTCAAACATCTTCAGTTTGGTCTATAATTTAACCATGAAGTGTTAATGATGACCATCAATTATCGATTCGTCGCCGTTCGCAGCAATTGGGCCTCTGTTACTCAACAACGTGGAAAATTTTGCGGAAGGATATAGGTGTGAAGCCTTTCAAAATACAGTTTGGTGCAAGAATTGAAGCCGAACGACCTACCGCAACGTAGAATTTTTGGTGAATGAGCTCTTGGAAAGTTGGCCAAAGATTCACTTTTTTACCGAAAAATTGTGTTCAGCGACGAAGCTCATTTTTGGCTCAATGGGTACGTAAATAAGCAGAATTGTCGATTTTCGAGGGAATATTAGCCAGGAGCATTGCAAGAGCTACCAATGCATCCAGAAAAAGTCACAGTTTGGTGCGGTTTATAGGCTGGTGGCATCATTGGACCTTACTTCTTCAAAGATGATGCGAATCGTAACGTAACTGTGAATGGTGAGCGCTACCGTGAGATGATATCCAACTTTTTTTGCCCAAAATGCAAGAGCTTGACTTGCATGACATGTGGTTTCAACAAGACGGTGCCACAGGCCACACAGCACGCGCAACAATGGACTTATTGAGAGGCGAGTTCGGTGAACATTTTATTTCACGTTCGGGACCGGTCAATTGGCCGCCTAGATCGTGCGATTTAACGCCTTTAGACTATTTTTGTGGGGCTATGTTAAAGCTCATGTCTAAACAATGACGCATTGGAAGACAACATTGAAGCATTTAATTCTTGAGATACCGGCCGAAATGTTGGAAAGATTATGCCAAAATTGAAGGATGGACCATTTGAGGCGCAGTCACGGTCAAGATTTGATCAAACCATCTTCGACATTAAATTATATGGATAAAGATTTCATGCATTTTTCTGAATTTTATGTTTTTTTTTTTTAAACCTCTATAGCTCTTAAAAACCCTTTAGTATAGCTGCCAAAAAGAGATGGGTCTGAAAAACAATCTTAGTAGGAGAATTTATGAGAAAATGTTATTAAATTTGTTTTTAGATAATTTCAAATGATTTTACATAATTCTACACATTTTGATAAAAATGGGTGGAAAATAATATATATCTTAAATAAAAAAAAAAATAATTTTTTAATGGCTGTAGATAAATAAAGAGCCAGGCTTTGACTACGCAAAGAGCCACTATTTGCCAAAAGCGAGGCTTCATTTCATTGTTTTTCTAAATAAACCGGTAACTTTATTTAGTATTCTGGCAGGGAAAACTCATGCCTAAGTCGAGAATTGCCTCTCTAATGTTAACAACAGTTTTGTAGCAGAGTGTGGCGCTTCGCTGCTGTCAACAGGCAACAGCAACTGCAATCACAACAACACTAAAGAGGCAGAACATAAACAAAAGCAACAACAAGCTCGTAAAATCGTCAAAAAAGAATGTGCACCGCCTACCAAAAAATAAGAGAAAATCAGAGTCACATTTTCTGTGTGTTGTTTTGAAGTGCAGCAATTAGAGCAAGCTGTCAGCCTCTACCCCTCTGTTTCGCTCTTCTCATCTCATCATACATATATTCCGCTTCCGCTTTGGCCTGATCTCTGGGCCAAGGAAATGCTCATCTTCTTCTGGTCACACAAAACACAAACTTCATCTGGCTCATTGGCATTTGAAGCGTCTCGTGTTTCCGTCCGCCTAACTAAGTAAGTAATCCCCAATCCCAGGAAAATGCACATAAATTCATTTGGCTGCTGGCTTCTCCCTGCGACTCTTGCTTTTTAGGTGATGCACAGACACGTGGCCGGACTGCATGCACATTCCCTCCTCTCATTCCCATTCATTCAACGCTTCATTGCTGTGGTAATTGCTTCCAAATGCTTAAATGCTTTCATTGTTGTTGTGTTGCTGTTGCTGTTGCCGTTGTTTGCCTCCTCAGTTTCAGTTTTCCAGTTTTCAGTTTTCTTTCAAGTTGCTGCTGCTGCCTTTGCATGTCCAACATGTGTCGTCGTCAATGATTTGTTGTTGATGGGCAGAAGAAGCTGCGGCAATTGCCGATTGGATATAGTGGGAGAGGGGGGATGGAGCAGCCGCTGCTCTCTATTGACATTTGTCTGTCACAACCCAAACACACACAAACACACACCCACCATAAAGGAAACAGTGGGTCGACTACAAAATATGCTGTATTCCCTACTGCACCTACTCCAAGCCATAAAGATTTGATTTGAAAATGGGTGTTCTTTTAGAAAATTAGGTACATGTTTTGTGAAGAATTTTAGACTACCCTATCGTACCATTTGAATTGCCCTTACAGGGTATCATAAGAACCCAAAATCGGTGGGGCGTCTGTTGTTGTTTTTAGGAGGCGTTGCTGGTATGAAAACAATTCGCACTGGCGAGAGGCTGGCTTACTTCTCCGACGCTGCATTCTGGGCCACTCACCGCCCGCTCGCTTTTAATTATGAGACAGCCGCCTTTTGTTATTGTTGTTGATGATTATTCCCATTTCCCCATTTCCCTCTGTTTGCTTTTTGCATGCGCATTTTATTTAAATTTTTAACCTCATTCCCAATCAAAGGCCATAAACATCAACAACCTTCAGCAGCCCCAGCAGCGTCTTTTGTCTGGCCCATTGTCCAATCGGGTTCGAAGAAGCACAGAAAGAAGGAACTGCACTTCGAATGCGAAGCTGCAAAAAAAAAGAGGCTAACAAATGTGCCACATCACGCGATCTGAGAACCTAAAAACCCTAAAGGCCGGACTGACACATTTTCTCATTTACAAGTAATTTTTTTTGTTTATAAATTAAAAGTGTTTAACTTCACTGCTCTCCTCACAAAGTTTCATTGAAAAGTCGCCAAACACTTAAAAAGAGGAAGAACTTTTGTTCAAATATACAAAGCTTCAAAAATTTTATAACTTTTATTCCAAAATGATTAAAAAACTTAAACAAAAATCTACTAAGGACTTAAAATAGTTCAAAAAATATTGCATAAACGTTTAACCTGCAAAGAGTATTGCAATCTTTCTCTTCACAGTTAAGGTATTCACTAGCTCTTTGTTAAATGGTAAAGCGTAACTTTACCACAAACGAGCTATGAGCGACCCCTTGTGATTCATTGTAGTATATTTTGTTGTCAACCTGATGTTTAGACGAGCTATTATTTGAGTGCCAAAACTTGACTGGTGAATATAAAACAATATAAAAATTCCAAGACAAAGCGTGCCACAAGCTTTGAATAAGCGAAAAATTGACTTGGCTCTTTAAAAAATAGTATGCAAAATAGCTGCAGTAAGGAAAATGAAAATAATGTTTGGAGTAGGTAATCTTGTTACAGACAGAGTTTTATTGATTGTAGTTTTTTATGTTCTGAAATCTAGAGAGTTCACGACTTCCAGCTGAGCTAAGTATTTGTTAAATTGAGGAATTTTACAATTTTTGTACATGTCAGCACAATCGTTATGTTTTCTTCTTCTTGTTTTCGAATTGAAGGCGTACGAGTTGGAAGAACCCTTTGCAGTATTGATCAGCATATTGGCCAAGCACTCCGCAATGATCTTGATGTTCCTGAAGGCAGCTCCACGTGCTCCAGTGCACAGCAACCAGATGGCCTGGTCAACGCAACGCAAGGGCGACACATCCACAATGAATGATCTCAAGCGAGCGCTTGACAGTGCAACGGAACTTAGCTTCTTGCCATTGTTACGTCCCTTCAACAATAGCGTGCAGGTCAGACACAACCCAATGAGGCACTGGGTCTTGCGGAAACGCTTGGCTTTATAACATTCCGCCAACGCTTTGAATAGCCTTCCAATTTTCTTTTTATACCCTTGCAGAGGATATTATAAAATTGTCTGGATGTTTGTAACGTATAGAAGGAAGCAGTTCCGACCACATAAAGAATATATATTCTTGATCAGCATGACGAGCTGAGTTGATTTAGCCCTGTCCTTCTGTCCGTCTGTTTCTATGCTATCTCCTCCGTCAGTTTTAAAGCTGTCCTCACCAAACTTTGCACGAAGTCTTCTGGTACAAATACGCTGCACATTTGACGGAACCGGTCGGATCGGATAACTATAGCATATAGTTGTCATAGGAACGTTCGGTAGAAAAACTAGTTTTAGTGAGAAAAATTGGGGAAAGTTAACTTCGGCTGGGCCGAAGTTTTGTATACCATTGCAGCTTCCATTGAAAACAAAAAAGTTTTTCTAAGAATACTTTTTGGACATTACTTTTCTATGGGATCTACACTATAGAGATGTCTGATTTCGATTAAACTTGGTGAAATCATGGAAAAGCATAATACACTGTTAATTACGAAATTTGGAGGCGATCCCATTTAAAACAAAAGTTTTTCTCACTAGAACTTCTTTTTCGACCGAAACATACTGCAGCTATAGCTATAGTCATCCGATTTTGATAGAATTTTGTGGTGTAAAGAATAAGTGTACGCCAATAAAAGTACGTTTCATAAAAACAAATCCTAACTTTTTCACCGCGCTAAATATAAAGATTGACCAAATAAAATAAATAGAAAGTAGTTTCCATTGAAAAAAAAGCCTTTCTCACTAAAACTAGTTTTTCGACCAATCGTTCCTATGACAGCTATAGCTATAGTCATCCGATCCGGCCGGTCCGACAAATGTGCAGCGTATTTGTACCAAAAGTCTTCGTGCAAAGTTTGGTGAGGATAGCTTTAAAACTGACGAGGAGATAGCATCGAAACAGACGGACAGACGGACAAAGCTAAATCAACTCATGCTGATCAAGAATATATATACTTTTGTGGTCGGAGATGCTTCCTTTTGCGTTACAAACATCCGGAATACCTCTGCAAGGGTATAAAAACTTTTTTGTTTTTAATGGAAACGCCTCTAAAGTACGTATTTCGTAGTTTACTATCCTTTCCCATGGTTTTACTAAGTTTTGTCGAAATCGGATGACTATAGCATATAGCTGCCATAGGAACGATCGGTCGAAAAACCAGTTCTTAGTGAGGAAAACTTTTTTTGTTTTTAATGAAAACGTCCTTATCATTGACATACACTTAATTTATATACACTTTAACACAATTCTACAAAATTTGGTCGAAATCGGATGACTATAGCTATAGCATATAGCTGCCTTAGGAACGATCGGTCGAAAAACTAGTTCTAGTGAGGAAAACTTTTTTGTTTTTAATGAAAACGTCCTTTTTATTGACATACACTTATTTTATATACTTTTACAAATTTCTACAAATTTTAATCAAAATCGGATGACTATAGCATATAGCTGCAGTATGAATGATCGGTCGAAAAAGAAGTTCTAGTGAGAAAAACTTTTTTGTTTTAAATGGGATCGCCTCCAAATTTCGTAATTAACAGTGTATTATGCTTATCCATGATTTCACCAAGTTTGGTCGAAATCAGACATCTATATAGTATAGAGCCCATAGAAAAATAAGGTCAAAAAAGTAGTCTTAGTTAGAAAAACTTTTTAGTTTTCAATGGAAGCTGCAAGGGTATACAAAACTTTAGCCGAGCCCAAGTTAACTTTCCCCTATTTTTTCTCACTGTATTGGCACAAATGGTTCGACAATTTCCACTTCCCATATAACACTTTCTTCAATGTGCGAGATCGAACCAATGGGAAAAAAAGTCATGTATTGTACACACATATGTATGTAGGCCAAGCGGGGCTGTGCCTGTCACATTTGGTGGCACTTCCGGCTGCTGCCGCTGTTGCATCTGCTGGCCACCAATCAATGCCCCAATGCTGGGGCTAATTTAGGCCCGAGAGGTAAAAGAAGTATCCGTATAATATCACTTAAGCTGGCTGCCTGCCTGCCTGCTCTCATTATTTATAAACAGGCGTTCCGCCCCCTACCCCTCACCCACCCCTACCACCCCTCTTGGCTGTTAACTGGCGCTGTTATCCTGCTTAACAGCGAGCCAGAGCCAGCGACAGCGACAACGACCTGGTTTCTGATTACCAGGCGAAGTTGACACGAAGCCTCCGAAGCATTTTTAGTACACGCTCCTCGTTTCGATTCGTTTTACATGTTTGTTTTATTTTTAGCAGCGGCGAGCGGCACGCGACGCCGCTTGGGAACAGTCGGTCGGGGCGGCTGTTAACAGCGGCAGAGCTGCCGCTGCCGCCTGCTTCGTGCTGCATCGCATCGCCTCAGCGTTTGTCGTAGTGGAACAAGTTTTTAGTACGTGTTCCGTCGTGTCAGCAAACAGTCGCCCGAGCTGCCCGTGTGTCCCAGAGTGATGTGAGAAAGCACTGTGTGTTGTGTGTTTGGGTCAAACAGGCAAAACGGCACGCGTCGTCGTTGTCGTTGACAAAAGGAAAAGAATAAAAGACAAAACCAAAACCAAATCACAAAAAATCTCAAAAAAAAAAAAAATATTATTAATTTTTTTTAAGCATTTTTTTTACGGTGCCTGCGTGTGTGTGTGCGTGTGCAAGAAGTGTGTGTGTTTGCGTGTGCAGCTTCCTGTGCAACCGGTCTTCAAGCACCTGCAAAATAAAATCAAGAAATTCATTCAAACTACTACAAGAAACCCGTTTTCGGAAGCTGCAACAACTGCATCGGCATCAGCAGCAGCGGCAGTCGCTGCAGGCAGGCACCACCACTTTAGGCCTTCAAGGCCAAACTTTCCCATAGGAAGTTATAGTATTTGGATCGCATCGTATTATATACATCTTTATTCTTCCATTCTTTATGGTAAGCTATGAATTTTGATTACGCTGGGAAGTATGCTAGAATTTACAGCAATCTCTGTCATTTCAAATTTGAACACAAATTTCTGATTTGAAATTGGGTTAGCAATTGGAATTCTAGTTGGTTTCTAATTAGAGTGCGTTTGTTTTCTCAGCTTTGGGCACACAGTGGCCCGTTTATCTATGGCACTGAAATCAAAGTTGAAATTAAGTATGTGGTTTTTAGTTCATTCATTTAAAGCTGTCGCAACCTCGCTTTATTCTAAGTAAGCTTAGGCAAAACTCTGCATTAAATGGGAATTCAAACCGATTTATTAAATTTTTACAATTTTTGTAGCTTATAATGGTGCTTTGTTGGTTCTTGATCAAGCGGAATGGCATTCATATCGTTTTGTTCTTTAAATTTCAAGTATACTTTTTTGTTGGAAGTGCTTAAGCTAAGTATGAGACATTCTTAAATTGAAAACGGATGTTAATATTATTCTAATAAGAACAAAAGGAACCTTTTGTACCTAAGGTAAGCCGTAAGTGTATGAATTTAAGTACAAATGAACCTGCAATGGTAGCACTTAAATGAACTTAAGCCAATCTGTGCTTAAAATTCCCAACTGGCTCTTACACTCTTGTTATAGATGTGATGGTTAATTGCTAACCTACAGTAATACCCTCTTGACCTTTGGTAAATACATGACTCTGGTTTCTTTCTAGCCTTTTTTGATTCATTCTGAGAACTTAGTTCCAAAGCAGCTTTAGAATGTTATGAGCTTAAACCAAGAACATTTTGTATTTGTCTGATGTTTTTCATTTGTTTTCAAAAATGTATTGGGGTTGAGCTTAGCATACAGTCGACTTCAATAAGAATATTTTGTATTTATTTTAAGATTCAATCGTGTTTGATTTAAGACTACTGCAAGCTTAAGCTTAAGATCTTAAGTCAACTACTTAATTCAAGCACAAAGTTTTTGATTTTTTTGCTGAGTTTATGCTTAATACATTCATATTTTAATCATTTAAGACTAGATTTACTCAGTAAAGCAAACTTCATGAAGTTTTTGAAAAAGCTTTCGTTTGTAGAAAAGAGAAGTCGCTTGCCCTTCGGTTGGGTTCGGTTCAGAATCGCTTTCTTTCTCATGTTACTGCAAATTGTTGCTTGTTCAAGCTTAAACTTGTCTTTTTTTTTTTTGAAAGCCCAAGGGACTGAGACAGAAATCAGAAAGTGGGAACCACTTGTAATGGAAAGACTAAAACTTATACACAGCTCTAGCTAAAATAAGCTTAGGTATTTGTACACCTATTGGTTTTGGTTTTTAATAACAACTTCATATGTAAGGAATAAGTTTTTCGAATGATAAAAACATTTTGAATGCGATTCTATCGCACACTCATCCTCCTTCGGACAGAAGTGCGCCACCCTGTGACACTTCAGTGCGGTAGAAAAGCGTTACTCCTGGGAGATGGGGTAAAAGTCTATTCTGAGGGATAAGAAGGCGTTTCTTTTTGGGGCTAAGAAACAGTCTCTTCTAAGGGATATAAAAAAGTGCAGTCTAAAAGATAGAAAATAGGGGAAAGTTAACTTCGGCTTGGCAGAAGTTTTGTATAGCCTTGCAGCCTCCATAGAAAACACTTCTTTTTGGACTTTACTTTTCTATGGGAGCTATACTATATAGATGTCCGATTTCAACCAAACTTAGTGGAATCATGTAGGCGATCACATTTTAAACAAAAAAGTTTTTCTCACTGGAACTTTTTTTTGGACCAATCATTCGTACTGCAGCTATATGCTATAGTCATCCGATTTTGACAAAACTTTGTAGAATTGTGTAAAAGTATATAAAATAAGTATACGCCAATGAAAAGGACGTTTCCATTGAAAGCAAAAACGATTTTCTTACTAAAACCAATTTTTCGACCGATCGTTCCTATGGAAGCTTTATGCTATAGTCATTCGATTTTGACCAAAATTTGTAGAATTATGTGAAAGCATTCCAAATAAATAATTGCCAAGTTTTAGCACATTATCATGGATAACAAAAAAGTTTTCTTAACGAATTCTACTTTTCTGACTATAATTTTCTGTGACAGCTGTACTAAGTATATATAAGTCCGATTTCGACCAAAACTTGTTGGAATCATGGAAAAGCATAGCCAACTAAGAAATACAAAGTTTGGAGGCATTTCCATTGAAAACATAAAAGCTGTTCTTACCGAAACAAGTTTTTCGACCGATCGTTCCTATGACAGTTATATGCTTTAGGTATCCGATCCGGCCGGTTCCGACAAATGTGCAGCGAATATGTACAAAAAGACTTTGTGCAAAGTTTGGGGAAAATAGCTTTCAAAGAGACGGATGAGATAGCATAGAAACAGACAGACGGACGGACATGGCTAAATCAACTCAGCTTGTCGTGCTGATCAAGAATATCAGCTCGTATATACTTTATGTGGTTGGAGATGCTTCCTTCTAATCGTTACAAACATTCGGACAATTTTATAATACCCTCTGCAAGGGTATACAAATCTTTTCTTCCCAGTGATAAGAAAACTTTTCTTCCTGGAGATAAGAACAAATCTCTGTTTCAGGATTCGAAAAAGTTTCTTTTGTGTGATAAGAATGCGTTTCTTTGTGGAAATAAGAAATCGTTTCCATCTAAAGTTCTAAGTTTCCTTCTAATGAAAGTTGGGAAAATTAACGAATTATCAGCCATGCTTCCATTGACGCATTCGCAAAAGTTTTGCGATTTGAAGCCGGGTTTTCGACCAAATTTAAGCAACAAAGCGCAAAACTTTTGCAAATGCAAAAATGGAAATATGGCTGTAGGTAAATTTGTAGGTAAGGTAAATTTAGATTCGAACTTGCGACCTTGGCCTGAACAGGATTGCTTAAACGCGATGCGCCATCAAACACGTTAAGATACTACTAAGGACCTTAAAGTATTCAACAGTATATTTCTTGCATATTGCATAGATTAGACCACTTGTAATTCCAAGTTGGGATTCTTTGCACTCCTAATATGAAATGGACCACCCCTTAGGGCAAACCAATTTCAAACCAATGAAAAGATTTAGTCGCTGAAGACTTGGGCATACACGCGCGCTCTTTCTAACCCTTTTGAATTCATCATTGATTTCATGTTTCTGGACAGTTGCGACTATTTTCTCAAATGTCTCTTTAAGTTCAAGTGCTGAAGGAATATTTTCAAATAGGATTGATTTATCTTTACATTTTCGGATAAAGCGGAACATATAAGCGAACACTTTCAGCAGTTTGAGGTGTGACGAGTATCCTTCGATGGCGTTTTTTGACAATTCAAAATGAGGGATTTCTTTTTACGGTTCTAGTAGAAATGATGGCACAGTCTACCAAATTAACTCCATTATCTCGTCAACGTCACAACCTCTAGAGACAATATCTGCTGGGTTCTGCTTGCTTTATTGGTTCATGCCGCCACGTTGCGTTCTCTGTGCACTCTTGAATTTCAGCCACTCTTTTCAAAACAAAAGAAGACAACGAATTCAATGGAGCCTTATTTCTAAGTCTGACCATAACACAATGCGTTGGATTGGAGAGTTCTGCTAAAAGGTGAGCGGCACATAACTCAAACCTTGGGAGTGTTTTAGCCTGGAGCGGCGCTACTTTAGATTTAGAGGTCAACAATGACACTATAAAACCTTCTGCCGTCAGACAACGAATGTAAATACGGCGAAGTCATTAATTTGAATCGGTGACGTAGACTCTATATGTACAAATCCTGGAACAGCCACCTTTTGTATATCCGACAAAGTTTGCTTAAGAGCTTCCCACTCAGTTTTTAATTTTAGTGGAATCGATTCATCCCAGTCCAGTTTTAAGTAAGATCATTCCTTTTATAATAAGGGGACTAAGTAAACAGAGGGGATCGAAAAGTTTTGACGTCACCGATAATATGTTCCGTTTTGTCGCTCGTACACTAATGGAAGCTTCGTCCAGCTTTAGTTTGAAAACGTCTTCATGAGGTAGCCAAAGAATTGAAGTCCCTGCTCGGGCGCCATGAAATTCTATAAGAGTTTTTATAGAAATAATAATTTGAGACGCGTTTAAATGATTTAATGATAATCTTAATGCCAAAAAACGATTAGGCGAGAAGAAAAGAAGACGTGCGTGCTGTTTCGATAGCTTACGACAACTAATTTAATACTCGAACAATTTCTCTAAGAAACGGGGCGAATTCGCAAAGAGCGACGAAAAAATGAGCTTTATTGCGCTCCCGCTCCGCCCTAATGTCCCTGCTCGGGCGCCATGAAAATCTATAAGAGTTTTTTTTATTTAGATAATAATTTGAGACGCGTTCAAATAGAATAATAATAACATTAATGGCAAATTGGATTTTGTCCTCTGCGACGACGACGAGATCTCCCTCGGCGATGTTTGGCTTCTGCTGGTGCCACTTGGCCCGGGTCTGCAATCCCTGCACGTATTCCCCGGAATCGACGCTGCCAAAACGTTTGCCTAAGAGACGAGACAAGTTGCCATCGCTTCAAGCAGCTGAGACCTTTCTGGTCCGGGACCCCGACTGCTGGTGGTGCGATCAGCGACCCGCCTATCTGTCTCCATCGCTTGGATCTTGGCTCAGCGGTACCAGAGGTCGCCCTGGGCGAAGATATAATCGGAGATTATTTAGACCCATACATGCTGATGTCGAAGGGAACTGGGAGGCAGTCTGCATAGACTGGATATGCAGCGTAGAACCAGAGAGTCGGCGGGTCATCATATCTGCGAAGCAATGTCTTGCGGCCGTCCCGCAGGTTGTTCTGTCAAACTTTCCGTAGTTTCATGTTGTCCCAAAGTGCTTATATGATTACAGTAGTTTTAATGTTAAACAAAGGAATTCGAAAAAAAGAAACCTTGTTTCTCCATGACATTTAATTTCTGATTGAAGCAGCCACTTCAATTGAGAGAGACTTTTTAGATATTCTAGAGGGCAATATTATCGATAACAGATTTTTTTTAGCGATACATTAATCCCGATCGCCGCTAGAGGTCTTAAGACGTTAGTACCGACTTTACTTCCGAGTGTAATTATACTAATGTTCTTAAAGATTTGTGCGGTGATCTTAAAAAGCTTTAGGAAATACTGATTTATCGATATATCGTAATAAAGAGACTTGATATATAAAATATCAATTCTGTGAGCTTTGTCTTCTGATATTATTGACTTGCAATGACAAGGAAAACTGAATGTTGCCTCCAGTGGGCATGTAAATGATGCCAGATGAACGCCAGAACAAAACAGGAACATGAGAAAGCGGCCCTAAGTCTGGCGCAGCAATCCTTCACACCACACACGATCGAACAAATACTGCCAATTTTAATGAAGCTTGATTTCCACTACCCGATTTCTCAGCTAAGTTTTCTTCTGAGTAGCTGTCAGCCCGTGTAAGCAGGCCAACTGACTACTCAGCTAAGCGATCAGGTGAAATACAGCCATGCTCCCATTTTCGCATTCGCAAAAAATTTTTCGATTTGAAACCGGTTTTTAGTGCAATTTTGCTCCCCAAATCGCAAAACTTTTGCGAATGCGAAAATGGGCTCATGGCTGATAGAAACGGTTCTTATTGACCTGACAGCTCAGCTGTCTTTGCCACTTCTAGACTTTTTATACTATCGATAAGCATTTGTTATCGATGTTTGATTATCGGTTTTTATTTATCAAATTTTCAATGAAATTTCTTAAAGCTTTTGCCGGTGAAAGAGACTTAAACTATAGATGTCAGTAATAAATAAAGAAAGGATCACCCTACCACTTCCATAGCTTTCAAAACTAATCAAAAAAGCTTTAATCTTTTACGCAGTTCTTACCTTCCCAAGCTACTACTAAAAATATCTTAAGCTTATCCCTACTCATTTGAATAACATTTTTAGCCGAGAAGCTTTCAATTTGTAAATATTTACATGTGTACAAGTAAGTACCACCCAACATTTGGAAGATTGTTTTAACAAAAATCACCTTAATGAGTCTTTTTCGAGTGCTTTTGATGATTTAAGGGAGATCAATACCTAACGAATAAAAGAATACTTGAAAATTACTCATGAATAAGCTCAAAATGGGATTTATTGAACTATGACTCGAAATAGACTAGCAAAATGATTCGAAAATGAGTTGAAAGTGATCAAAAGAACGGGTTCCGAGGACTCGAAAACGACTCGAATGTGATCAAAAATTTCAAAAAATGTTTGCTGGGGCTGAGTTGCTGCTGCCTTTAGATGATGATTTCTATTTAGTTACCATTCTGTTGCGGGTTTCCCCCGGTTTTTCTTAAGCTTTGACTTTGTTATTCGAATATCTCCTTCTCTCTTTGTAGTTAATCCTTGATTTTGTCAAAAAGCCGAACTTTAATCGGTTCATTTTACCGCATATTTCTTCATTTATTCAATGATCACAGTCTAAACTTTTCCACGTCCATTGGTGTATCTTTAGGTTGCTTTGGATCAAATCTTACAATAATGGACGCGTTCAGCTGACCATATTGATCCCTAATCATTGCTCCATTTTAGGATAACATTTTTCATGACCTAATTTTTGTCTCGTGCTTGGTTGGATTTTTTGTAAAGACTTTTCTAAAAGTCACCTTAAGGATTGCACAGAATTTAATGCAATTTCCTAAAACTGATCAGTCGTTTGTCTGTTATGAACTTTTACGTTTTGTTATGTTTAAATGAAGCACTTTTCATGAGGAAAAAGTCAAAAGTTGTAAGATTTTTACAAATGCGGTGATCAAATGTCCCAGCTGAACGCAGCCATTAATAGCAGTACCTTGAATTCTTTGAAACTTGGGCATTTCCCCTTGAAAATTTCAGCTTTTTGCATTATATAATAGGTACTAAGGTTTTTTCTTTAACTCATCAAAAAATAATTAAAATAAAATTGTGGCCGCATTCCACAGAGACACTTGATCATGGATCAGCCTTAAAACTGCAGCAACTCCAATTTCTTAATAGAGAACTTTGAGACTTCTTAAAGATTTATGAACTTATGCTTCTTTTTGAAAGTTTAGAAAAATTTATTTCAAAATTAAAATAGTGGATGCATTCAGCAAAGACACTTGATCAGTCTTAAATCTACAGCAGTTCCAATTCAATAAAAGACTCAAAGTCTTTTTAAAATCTGCGGTAGAACCCTTGAACTTTAAGGTTTATAACTTAAACTGCTTCTTTAACATTAAGAAAAATGTACTTAAATTAAAATAGTGGACGCATTCAGCTACTAGTGATCAACCTTAAAAAACTGCAGTTCCCATTTATGACAAAGACTTTATAGGTTCCTACCATAACTTTGCTGGAAATCGCTGCCTAAATCACATTTTCGCTTAAAGTCTCGTTGGTGAAAACTATTTTTGCTGGCAATTAGTGATTGAAGTTAAAAAATCTCTTCTCTCTCCCTCTCCCTCTCTCTCTCTCTGTTCCTCTCTGGCCGTGTATAATAATCGCATTTTTGCTTTAATTCCCTGCTCATCAATTAGGCAGCTCTAAAAAGTATGCTATCATTTTTGCATTTTGCTTCAACTTCCTTTGGCGCTGAGCTGCTGCTGGCTGCTGTTGATGCTGCTCCTGTAATTGCAAGTGGTGCGCCACTTGCTTTTGACACCTGCTGCCAACAGCCAAGAGCCAAGAGCAAGGCAGAGAAGCCGCCGGAGACGGAGGCGGCGGGAGTCATTTATTATAACTCCTGCTTCAACACATGGCCGGATTTTTTCTTGCCTTCTTTATTTTGGTTTTACGTTTTTTGTTTGTAATTGACATGAAAATTTAATGCCATAATTTTATTTTGCACTTGGCCTCACTCACACTTGCCGCTCGCTCGCCGCTCAGAGCTCGGCGCTTGCTTTGTGCCTTTTTTTTTTTTTGAGATTAGAAAAGTTTGTCGTTTGTTGTTTGCCTAGGCACAGCCTCTAAGAGAGTTCTCCCCTCCCAAAACTAAGGGGCAAAGTTTTGGAAAACAAAAGAGACAGCAAAAAGAAGACTTGAAACTTGGCTTCTTACTTTAGTACTACAATTGGTGAGATCAGGAAAAACGGATATGAATAGAAAAATTTTCTAACCATCAGCTGGGCCGAAATGGAGCCATTTGAACCCAAAAACTGAGCGCTTTGTTGATGTAACCAGGTTAGTTTCTGTACTGATACTGCCATAAACCACCCCGAAAAGGCTTGTAACTCTCTCAGGCCAATTTGCAGTCATCTGTGAATCTTGTTAACCAATTTTTGCATTCACTGTGAACAATTTAAGGCACCCATTTGCCAAATAGCTTAAAAATTAATTGGCCTAATATTTCATTTCTTTAAAACTTTTTGCTTAATTATTCAGCTAAATGTAAGGAAATGTGGCACCTATCAATAAGTGATTTGGATAATTATTTTTAAATGGAATTTAAATAAGTCGAAGACTTCTTTGTTCCAAAACTGTGAGCAAAACACGGCACCCATCTGCCAGCCTAATATTCCATTTCTTAAAGGCTTAATAACTTAGCCAGCTGTATGAAAATGGGTCACCCAGCTGGTAGGAAATTGGAATAGTTATTATCAAATGAGATTTTACGTAGCCGAAGACTTCTTTACAATTATGATTCACCTATATTTGCTAATAAACTGTAAGCAAAAGACGGCACCCATCTGTCAGCAAGCCTAAAACTTATAATATCATGAAGTTACTTTTTGCCTTGTTTTAAAAAGTAAAATAAACTGTAACTGTAAGGACATGGGGCACTCTGGAGGCAGTGTATTGGCTTTATTATTACGAAATGAAATCGGACATAGCCAAAGTCACGTTTGAATTGTATGAATTAGCTGCAATTCATCATTATTTGTAAGCAAATCACGCCACCCACATTGATGTCATCTGTCAACTGCATTTGATAAAAAACTGTAAGCCAATCGCGGCACCCATCTGCTAGTTAGCTTCAAATTATTAAGAATCTTGGTTCAAATTTGCACTTTGTCCTATGATTTGTTATATATAAACATATCGCTTCGAATTATGATAAAGTGTGAGAAAATGGGCACCTAACTGAAATTGAATAGAGTAGAATTTTACACATTCTTTGTCCAAAGCACAAATCAGGACTTTCGGATGAGCGTAATATTTGATACTCGGTTCATACTGGATTGCGAGACGAAGAAACGAAGCGGATATAAGTGCTCTATGGACTTGTTGACATTGCCGGTCAACTCTTCTATGTGTGTTAACAACTTGTCTCCGTTCCAATTGTTGTTGTTGATTTCGCAAAGCTCGTGCCTCTTGTGATTAAGAATAGACTCTTCTTCATCTTGCTGGCATTGATCTCTGTAACACACACACACAGATACACCAAATTGTTGAAATTACAGATGTAATGTTTTTTGTTCTTACCAACCTTTGGCAATCATAAAACACAGAGAGGCACAGATAAGAATGACTACTGCGACGTCAACTTTTTACACAATAATAAATCAGCTGTTCTCATTCGTTGACTTGTTCAGCTCTTGTTGAATCTTGTTGAATCTTAAAGTTTGTTGACAATGTTCGTCTCCCTCCAACCACAGTGTTTTCCTATGTCAGAATAATATTAAGTTAAGTTGAATAACAGGCGCCTTCTTTATGAAATAAAAAACAATGTTCTGCAGAGGGTCACCCAAATCAACTAGCGGTTTGAAGTATACTTTAAAACCTATTCTTCCAACCTTCCAAATATACACAAAAAAATTTCATTCAAATCGGTTCAGTCGTTTCGGAGGTGTTTTGAACTAGCATAACTATAGATTTCTTATAAACACTTAGCTTTTTTATATTAAGTTGCAAAAAAAGCACCCAAAGCAATCTTTTGAAATAAGGCTTGATTCAAAGTTCCACTCTGCTTTGTGTTCATTTTGTTAGTTAGATACCTTAATTGACTGTTAGGAAATAGGGCACCCAGCTTCTTGAAAAATGATAATCTAACTGCATTTGTTCTTAAAGTGTGAGCAAATGGGAGTAGAAATTGATTTAAATTTAGATTTTACATACCCCTTTTACTTAATTAAGGTCAGCTTCTGGCACCACCTCTTCACAATGTTCAGATTGAAAATGTTGGTACAGTTTTTTTTTTGTTGTGTTGTTTGCTTTTGCACACCTGCCAAATCTTCATTTGTTTCTCTGTATCCTTTCTCTCTGCTCTGCTCGTCCTTTAACTCACTAAAGCGACTTTTGTCGTTTGTTAATGTGCATTGTTAGGTCCTGCTCCGCCTTTCTCTCCTATCTGCGTCTCTGTCTTACACTTTGACAAAAGTTTTTGCGCTAGTTTTTTGGCCATGTTTTGGTTTTTCCTTTTTATTTGCTTCACACGCTCTCTGCGCCTGTTTGGGAGGCAAACGAGAAAAGGAGGAAATCAAGTAGGTAAAAACTTTTTGGCCACCTACTTTTCGCTTAGTACTTTTTTTCGCATTGCTGTTTATTTTTTTTTTTTTTTTGTTTTTTTTTTTTGTCTGTTTATTTTATTTTGTTGGCCAATTTCCGGTAATTCAGTTTTATGCAGCAAACTTTTTTTTTTCGTTTATAAATATAAATATGTTTGGTATGGCGAGGCGAGGCAAGGTCAAAAGGATCTTTAAACTCCAGCGCAAACAATTTGCACTGGTTGTTAATTTGATTAGAAAAGTTGTACACATTTTTCCCCAGTTTTAATATATTTGAAGCCTTTTTTTGAGGTTTTCTTTCCTTTTGGCCTCCTTTGTTGTGGTCTAAGCTGAGCAAAAATGTTGATTGGCTTAGAAACTACGCACACACAAACTCACACACAAGAAAAAACTTTGTCATTGCTTAAAGAGGTGAGGCGAATGCTAAATGGGGCAAGTCAATCCGGCTAGGAAATTGTTTTTGTGGGAAATTTAAAATTTTTTTGAAATGAAAAGTAGAAATGCAAAGGCTTATAAGAAAGGTGAAGTTGGTTCAATGTTTCTTGATGTGGCTTAAGCTGTAGTTTTCTTAGCTTTAATTAAATTATGCTTGAATGTGTTTGTTTATAAGATTTAAACTTCAAATAAATTTAAAACAGGCTGTATTTAGGGCATTTTGAAAAAATGGCGACCGTGACTGACCCCACATAATGAGCTCTTGAGACGGCTATAGGCATTTAAGGCTTCTCCTTAATTGCTGAAAATACAATTTTGGATAGAATTGCATAATTTGCTAGTTTGTTAGGCATTTTTCTTAACTTTTCGATTCTTTGGCGACCGTGACTGACCCCACAGAATGACCTCTACAGACGACTAATGGCAATTATAGCATCTTCTAAATTTTTAAAATTATGTTTTTATGAAGTTGTATAATGTGCTAGTTTTTTAGGCATTTTCCTTCACTTTTCACAAAAATGGCGACCGTGACTTACCTTACGGAATGAACTATGGAGGTGGTTGAAGGAATTTAAAGCTTTTTCTTAATTGTTTATAATAAATTCTTGGATGAAATTGTATAATGTGCTAGTTTTTTCGGCATTTTCCTTTATTTTTGAAAAAAATGGCGACCGGGACTGACCCAACAGAAGGAGCTCTAGAGACGGCTGAAGTTATTTAAAGCTTCTTAGTTGTTTATAATACATTTTTTGATAAAATTGTATAGTGTTTTAGTCTCTTCGGCATTTTCCTTTACATTTGAAAAAATGGCGACCGTGACTGACCCTACAGAATGACTTTTGGAGTCGGCTGGAGGCTTTAAAAGCTTCTTCTTAATTGTTTAACATACAATTTCGATTGAATCTGACCAAAAATATGATAAAATTTGTAAAAAGTGCTAAGTTTTTCGTCATGTCAAATGTTTTATAATTGTATAATCTTTTTTTGTCTTAATCTTTGTTTTCCAAAAACTTGATGGCCGTGACTGACCTCCAGAGAGCAACTAAATCATTTTTTCCACAAAAGTGGCGACCGTGACTTAACCAAATATTCGCATTGTTCTCATGTAAATTGGTTTTAAAAACCACCCTTTTAATTTCAATTTCCGTACAATTGCGCTTTAAATTTGCCCAACTTTTCAAAGCTAAGACAATGCTAAGAGAGAAGAAGACTTAATCTGAGCTAAGCGCTGCTTAAAAACGCAAGCGATTTTTGAACAATCGCGAGTGTTTTTTTTTTCTTTCTATTTTTTCTGTTGACAATTGTCACCAAAAGCTTAGCATAACTAAGCGGGCTGCTTCTCTTTTCCTTTTTGTTTTTTTTTTTCTCGGGTTTCATTATTTTCGCTTTGCTCTCCTGCATGCGAATGACCTGCTCTTACACTCTACTTAATAATTCAATTCATAGGCCCAGTCACAGTCGCAGTCACGAATACAAATTTTGTTGTGTTTGATTTTTATATATTCTACTTCTTTGGGCAAAGGTGAAACAGACACACAGCCTCTGGGCCAGGAAATGGCAAAAAAAAAACTACAAGAAAGCCTGGCCTTGTCCATTTTACCTGTAAATATAGGCCGTGCCACGCCTACTAAAAAAAAGAGAGGAGCACACAAAATTTTCGTTGGCTTTTATGTTTTTTTTTTTTGTTTGCCTTCATTTGCATATAAAATTTTTATGTTGCGCCCGAAAGCGTTTATTTGCTTTGGCCACCAACCACCTCCCATCCGCCCCCCACTCACTACGGCTGGCCAACGCATTTGGTTAGTTTGACGAAGCTTGCGGTCATGTCTAATACAAATAAACGAAACTCAGACATACGCATCAACTTCGTTTGATGTTTGATCATTTTCTGTTTTGTTTTATTTTTTTTTTTTTGGCTCATGTTTTATTTTGTTCACATTACGGCAAATCATTTTATGTGAAACTGAAACTGACACACAAAGAAACTAAAGAGGGAGAAAAGAAAAACAAGGGAATCATATTTTATCGCTAAAGTAAATGTGGCGACCGTGAACCACAGTTTGAATTGCTGGCAGATTGCTATTCAAAAGAGAGTAAGAAAAATTGAGCTTGGAGTATGGGGAAGAATATATTCTTAATCGGCATCAGCATCCAAGGCTATCTTGTTCTAGCCAATTTAATTCAAGACTTTGCTAAGTCTCAGAATGAAGTGTGAAAGAGACTAAATCAGATTTTTCAAAAAAGTGGCGACCGTGACGGACCCCACAGAATGAAGTCTGAAAGTCGCCTTTTAAAAATGTGGTGACAGCGGTTGGACCCTCAAAATGAAGACTGAAAGGGACTAAATCACTTGTTACCGGAATATGGCGATCGTGACTGACCCCTTTAAATCAAGTCTAAGAGAGATTAAATCGCCTTTTTGAAAATGTGGCGACAGTGACTGACCCCTCAGAAAGAAGTTTGAAAAAGACTAAATCAACTTTTTCCAAAATGTGGCGACCCCACAGATTGAAGACTGAAAGAGACAAAATCAACTTTTTTGAAAATGTGGTGACTTTGACTCTCATGGCTCACTTTTAGTGAGACTAACTTTGTTCAGATATCACTGAAGGGACTGTTATAGTTTAAATGTTAAAAGTTTCCAAACTGAATTCCTTATTCAAAAGTTTAAGAAGAAACTGGTATTTTATGCATATCTGACATTTACCAAACAAAGCAAGGCGAACAACACGTCCAAATGATATAATTTTTTAAGTTTCGAATTTATAACGAAGAGGCTTGCCTGGTGCCCATAAACTAAATGAAAATTACTGATTAGTAAGCATTTTAGCACTTTCTTCACAAAAAAGGTCTTGGTGAGGCCACCCAAACTAAACGATTTGAGCGGTGGACGCCACATGTCAAATTCCTTTCAGAGGTATGCTTAAGTCTCTGCAAAGCGATGTTAATTGTGCAAGAAGCACGTACGACTTGATCCCCAGATTTGTCAAAGCTATAAGGCAAAATCATTGAAAATTAACACCAAAAAAGCTGCTGACTCTGAGCTCTGTTAATTTAACTTGCTGTTAATGCACTTGAGGGTTGTGTGGATTTGTGAAACTTATAAGAAAAAACGTCAAAAATTGAGACTAGAACAGCTGCAGGCCCAGAGCTCTGTTAACTTAACATGCTGTTAATGTGAAAGTCATCAAAAATTGCCACTAGATTAGCAGCAGACCCTGAGTTCTGCCTCTTAACATGCTGTTAATGCACTGTTAAGTTAGTTTTCTATTTTCTTATGAAATTATAATACAAAATCATTAAAAAGGTGACTCCAAAACAGCTGTTGACCTGAGCTCTGTTAATTTAACATGCTGTTATTGCACTGTTAAGTTACTGTTCTTTGTCCTGCGGGGAGTTGTGAAAGTTATAAGGCTACATCATTAAAAAATTGCCACCAGAATTGGGGAATTGTGATTGATATAATTCAACTGTTTAAGTTTCTTCATCTTTTTCTTCTACGGATTAGTAAAAGCTAAATGGCAAAATCATTGAAAATCGCCACTAGAACAGCCACTAGAATCGCCCTGAGTTCTGTTAACTTAACATGCTGTTAATGCACTGTTAGGTTAGTTTGCTTTTTTTCTTGTGGGAACTTGTGAAAATTATGAGGCCACATCATAGAAATTGCCACCAAACCAGCAACTGAATAGAGCTCTGTTAACTTAACATGCTGTTAATGCACTGTTAATGATACTTCCCTTTTTTCTTGTGGGTATTTGGGAAAAATATAATTCAAAATCATTAAAAATTGCCACCAGAACAGCGTCTGATTTGACCTCTGTTAACTTAACATGCTGTTAATGGACTGTCAAGTTACTTGAACATTTTTTTCTAAGGATTTAAGAAAGTTTTGGGGCAAAATCATTGTAAATCGCCACTAGAACAGCTGATGACCTGATTTCTGTTCTGTTAACATGCTGCTAATGCACTGTTAAGTTACTTAACTCTTTTCTTCTGGGGTTTTGTAAAAGTTTTAAAGCAAAAACATTACAAATTGCCACCAGAACAGCATCGGACACTGAACTCTGTTAACTTAACATGCTGTTAAGGCACTGTCAAGTCACTTTAACTTTCGCTTTCAATCAAAAACGATTTTAAATTCAAAGCAAATAAAAATAAAACATTTGTTGCTGCTTTTAAGGTAAATAAATATGTTTTTTCGGGGCGAACCTGGACCTGGAGTTGGAGGTCAGGGCACAGCAGCTGCTGTTAATAAGCTGTAAGCGGAAGTTGGATTCCTCGCTTAATATTTTACAGCCATAAAAATGCTCTATTATGATAAATATTTAACAATTGTGACAATTGTTGTTGCCAGAGGCAACAGGCCTTAATGCTCTCATTGTCCTTTCTCTCTCTTTTTTTTTATTATTTTTGTTTTCATTTTGCACGTGTGTGTGTGTGTGTGCTGTATCCTGTTTCACAGAACAGCACAACGGCTGCAATTTTCACACGCTCGTTGGGCGTATTTTTTGTTTTTGTGACAGAAAAAAAATAGTTAAAAATCTGTTTAAACGAAATCAGAAAGCTGCTTAAGAAGCTAAAGTAGCCAACTCAACAGATTAGTTTCAGATTTGTTTCATAATTTTTGTGGAAATGACAGACGCGGCAGCTTACACCAAATTACACACGCTTCAAATCTGTTCAAGCTTTGAATATGGACCAAGTTGAAAACCCCAAGTCAACAAAACTAACTTGGCCAAATCTTTACAATGCTTTGAAGTTGAATTGGTTCTTTTTTTATTTGAGGCCTTCTTCGCCCACACACACACACACACACGAGCAGCTCTTTAATTACCCTCAATGCCAACCCCAAAAAAGTATGCTACAAAATGTAGCTTACAGCTTTAAACAGTCAGCAAAGTATTTGCCAGGCTTTCGGCGTTGGCCATTTCCTCGCTCGAGAGGGGGAGGCAAATTGTTGCGCCATACCAACAACAACAGCAACAAAAGGCGAAGGCGTAAAAGAAGCAGCAGACGAAATAAAGGAAGCAACAAAAATTGTGCACGCATTTTAAAATTTTAATGCCAAAGGCACACGATGACGACGGCAACGAACGTCACGCTGACTAAGCAGGGACTTGGCGTCAATAATACGCATTCGCCGCGTTGTCCGCAAAGAAAAAAAAAAAGCAGCGACAAAAAATTACGAAAACGCGACATGGTACGCTGATAAAAATGACAATTGATGGGCGTACGTGGGCTCATTGGAGCGTGGGCAATTGCTGAGTTATGTTTTATGACAAATGCTGGAATCGCGAACGGATAAGGAGACGCCCCACAATAACAGAGAGCATAAAATAACTCAACATATTCTAAAACTAAATGTTTATTATTATTATGTTGTGCAATTAGCATAACACAATGTTTTCTCTGGAAAAGTAAACTGGCAAATATAAAAATTTTGCTCTTTTTGCTGATTGCCAAATCAATATGAATTTTATAAACAAAATACGTGCATACGTGTAAGGGCTGAGTCCAACCAACCGCAAAACAAAACAAAATGGGGAAAAAAGGAGTAGGATGGAAAATCCAAAACGAAGGCCAAAAAAAAACACACACAAAATGCAAAAAATTGTTGCAGAATTCAAATAATTTTATGGCATATTTAAGTGTCTGCATAATTTGCTTTTGGCTTCAGCCAACTAGAGAAGAGGAAGGGAGAATAAGACAGAGAGGGGAAAGAAAGAGCTGCCAAAGGTCGACATAAGTGGGAGAATGGAGATATGTATGGGCTTTAGGGATGGCACAGCAGGCAGCTCTTCTTTAATTCATTTAGAATCCCTTCTTAGAGTTTTATAGCACTTAGCTTTGGTCTATTGTAAGATTTAGTCTTAAGTTTGTCTACACTTTTTGGTGAATTGCCTGAAAAGAGAGTCTTATGAGTAGAAATTTATGTAAGTTTCATAGCAAGCAGCATATATTTAGTACGTAAATCAACCTTTAATTCATTCAAAACCCATTTTCAGTTTACTTAATCGGGTGTGTTCCAGAAAGAGATCTAAAAATTTTCGTATGAACGATTGGATTTTGAACTAAACTGTCAAGTCTTTATATGTAAAGTGTCAAGAATAATGTCGCCTACTAAATTACGAGGTATGTTCAAAAAGTATCGCGAATTTATTCATGAATATTTATTTTGTCCCCTTCAAAGTAATCCCCATGAGATATTATACACTTGTGCCAACGGTTTTTCCAATCTTCGAAGCACTTCAAAAAATCATTTTTTTTTATCTTGTTCAGCTCCTCCTTCGATGCCGTCTTTATCTCGTCAAGCGTAGCGTAACGTCGTCCTTTCATGGGCCTCTTCAGTTTAGGGAACAAGAAAAAGTCACAGGGGGCCAGATCTGGGGAATACGGTGGCTGCGGCATCATTAATGTGTTGTTTTTGGCCAAAAAGTCGCGCACAAGCAACGATGTGTGAGCAGGGGCGTTATCGTGGTGCAAAAGCCAATTTTTGTTCTTCCACAAATCCGGGCGTTTCTGGCGGATTGCTTTGCGCAAATTGCGCATAACTTGCAGGTAATATTCCTTATTGACCGTTCTTCCCTGTGGCAAGAACTCATGATGCACCACGCCCCTGCAATCGAAGAAAACTGTCAGCAAAACTTTCACATTCGACCGAACTTGGCGCGCTTTTTTCGGTCTTGGTTCGTGCGGCAGCTTCCATTGAGATGATTGAGCTTTGGTTTCCACGTCATAACCATAAACCCACGATTTCGTCACCAGTTATGACCCTCTGGAGCAAATTTGGGTCGTCGCGGACAGAGTTTAACATCTCATTAGCAATGTTCATGCGATGCTGTTTTTGGTCGCAATTGAGCAATTTTGGTACGAATTTCGCGGCGACCCGTCTCATGCCCAAATCATTGATAAAAATCGAATGGCACGAGCCAATCGATATGTTTAGGTCCTCAGCAACTTCTCTAACGGTGATTCGACGATTGGCCAATACCATTTTCTCCACTTCATTAATTTTTCGTCTGTTGTTGAAGTGCTCGGGCGTCCGGCACGCTCTTCGTCGTTCACATCTTCTCGGCCTTCTGAGAACATTTTGTACCACCGATAAACGTTGCTTCGGTCCAAGGTAGCTTCTCCCGTATGCCACAGTCAACATTCGGAATGCATCCGCGCACTTAATTTCGTTTTTCACACAAAATTTGATACAGGTTCTTTGATCCATTTTTTTGAATAGGTAAAAATCGAAGGCGATCCAAAACACGTGCAAGCAAAGCAGCTGTCAACAATTAAGTGAACATTCAAAATGGCCGAGCTTGTCGGCATAAGTGAGAGACATGAGTACCAACATAACGCCACAAAAAAAATCGAAATTCGAATATACGTAACCCGCGAAAATTCAAAATTCGCGATACTTTTGAACACACCTCGTATTTCACCTGGCGATATTTCATGCCCCCAAATTTATTAAGGTTGCTGTTTTAAAGCTATTCTTAGGCAAAATTCGGCCAAAATGTAAGGAGTGCAAAGTTGGGCAACTATTTGTTGCATACTTTTGGGCTTGTAGTTTAGTTTCAAAGTAATTATAATAAGCAAATTGACTCAAATATGTTTGAATCAATTTGGATGCTAAGAAGTAGCTATCCTAAGTGGTCAAAATGTGATGAATTGTTAGGCTGGTTAATATATGTAGCATACTTTTGGGCTTGTATAATAATTTAAAATAAGCAACTTGACTCAAAAATATCTGCGGCCCTGCTTCAAATTCCGAGTCGGTTTTCCTGTAAACATTTGCATGTAACAATGTTATATGGAAGGTGACAATCATTTCAACGGTTACTAGACTACGCTTGACTGAAATCGGAATTGCTTAAGCAGCTGATTGCGCACTGCCAAGTGGTTTCTATTCGTCAAAAAGATAACATTTTGCTTACTTTTCATATAAAATTGTTAGCACACAGCTACTGTTCATGTTTATATGTATTCTCTGTTGAATTTTCTGGTTGATTATTGAATTATAATCAAACCTCGACCTTGAGCCAGCTTACAATCACTTTGACTAAAATCAAAACAGGTCGTTAAACCCATATTCCGATAAAAATGTTAACTTTAACTTAGAAAAGCCGCGTTTACCCGAAACCCATCTCAAAATTCGGAACAGGGCCTGGGTGACTAAGTTTTGGCTATCCCAAGTTCAACTTGCAGAAAAAAAAAAAAAAAAAGTCCCAAGTTTAGATTTGGCCAAAATATGGGTTTTTAAAGCATACTTTTGGGATGTATTTGAATTCGAAATGTACAAATTAATTAGATTTAATTCTAAAAATACTGATAATCGGCGCTGTGCCAGAAATCTCTAGAGATTTTCGGATTTTCGCTTGCCCTTAAATGTGAAGCATATTGAAAATGCAATGCTACTAGATTAGATGACAAAAGTTGAGAGATTTGAAACCGACTGCTCAGTGCCAAGTAAGTTTAGGGCGTACGATTTTCGTTCCCTATAATCAAGTAGGCGACATTATTCTTGACACTTTACATATAAACTCCCTCTAGTTTAGTTCAAAATCCAATTGTTTATACGAAAATCTCTAGAGATTTCTGGAACACCCCCAAATAGGCAGTTTGGCTTTAAAATGTTAAAACTACTTTAGATTTCAAAGTCTGCACTATCCCCAACATAGATTTGCACAAAATGTGGCGATATAGGTGTTCATAGGTTTTTGTAGCATACTTTTTGGCTTGTGGTTTAATGTAAAAATAAATATTTTCAACAACTTGGCTTCAAAATGTTAAAAGTAAATAAGGTTGCTAAGTTTTGACGATTCTTGGCATAGATTTGGCCAAAATGTGGTCAATTTAAGGCTTTATAGCTTTCTGTAGCATACTTTTGGGCTTGTAGTTAAATATTAAAAACTATTTTAAAATGCAGCTTGGCTTCAAAATGTTAAATCTAGTTCGGGTTGCGAAGTTTTAACAGTCCTTTGTAAAGATTTGGCCGAAATATGGCGAGCTTAAAGGCTTATAGTTTTCTGTAGCATACTTTTGGACATGAAGTTGAATTTTAAAAATTATTTTTATAAGCAGCTGGGCTTGAAAATGTTAAAACCTTATAAGGTAACGGAACTTAAGCGATCCTTGGTATAGATTTGACCAAAATGTCGCAACTTCAAGGGCTTATAGTTGTCTGTAGCATACTTTTGGGCTTGTAGGTAAGTTTTACAACATATTTTAATTAGCAGCTTGGCTTAAAAATGTTAAATCTAGTTAAGGTTGCCAAGTTTCAGCTAAGCTTAGAGTAGATTTGGCCAAAATAAGTAGAATTTCAGGTGTGCTAAATTGTTGTAGCATACTTTTGGGCTGCTGGTTTAATTTTAAACCAACTAGACGACCCAACTTGGCTACAAAATGTCTAAATGAGTTAAGGTTAGGCACAAGTTGGGGCTTAAAACGTTTTGTAGCCTACAACTTGGTTTTAAACAGTCGTGTTGCATACTTTTGGGTGAAAAATTAAATAGTAAATTAACTGGTAAAGCAGACAGACTTCATTTCATGTTCACTTCTCATTTTAATCCCCCGATGAGGCTAATTAAAAATTGTCTAAGTACTCAACTTACTCCCAATTCTCTCATATTTCTTATAAAAATTGCATAGCCTGCTTTTAGGCAACAGTAAAAATAAAAAAATATAAAAATACCCTCAAAGGGTTGTTACAAAAAAAAAAAAAAAAAGAGAGAGACAGCAAAAGAAGTTGCCACTTTTGCCCCATCATTCCTCATGGCTCTAGCCAAGAGTCGCATAAATTTTCCTGGAAATCCCCCAAAAAAGGAGAAAGCATGTGCCTGCCTGCCTGCCATTTGGTCTGTTGGCCATGTGGCTCTATTTGTCAGCTCGTGAAACAATCATAACTTGCCGCCTGCCTACCCCCTTTCTGCCTGAGCTAGGTTTTTGTGTGCCGGCAACATCAACAACAACAACGGCCCAAAACACGCATGTAACAAGCGAGCTTACACTCTATACCCGCTTGCCACCCAACCGCTGTTTCTGTTAGCTTATTGCATGCTGCATACATTTGTTAGGCTATTTGGCCACGCCCACCTAACAAGCAGCTGCAGCTGAAAAATTCATTGAATCATATGACAAGACTGAAACAAGCCGTGCGGTGGGAGAGAGGGAGCAAAGGACCGGGCCTAGAGAGATAGCAGTCCAAGCATTATGGCTGCCGCTTTTGTGCGTGCTTGCTGCATTACTTTGGGGCCCCTGCCTGAAATATTGCGTATACGCAACGTCCAAGCAAACAAAACAACAACACAAAAACGCTGGTACACAAGCCGCCTTATCAGGGTAATGTGTGTATGTGGTGTGTGTGGAATGGGAATGTGTGTTTGCGTGTGTGTGGTAGAAGCACAGCTCTCAATTATTAATGAGTAACTCAGATACATGCCAACAGACAACAACAACAACAACAACTAAATGAAATAAAGTCAAATAATATAAATCTTATTTAAAAAAGTTTTGTTACAGAAAAAGCAACATGAATTTTGATTATTTGTGCACCGAATTTAAGCAGCAGGGAGATTTTATTCAATTTTAAGCCAAAATAGTTTGAAAAACAACTTAAGTTCCGTTTCTGTTTTAGTTTTTTACGGAATCAGTGGCATTTGAGGGTGTTAAAGGGGAAAGGATTTACTAAATTTTAATCATCATCTCAATGAGTAGAGAATATGTCTTAAATTTTGCGATAGAAATGTACCAAAAACTCGGAATCAGAGAAACAACCACAAAATTCAAGGCATTAAGAGAATTTCTCTTACATTTTGGGCCAAAATTGCATCAAAAACATTTTTAGTTCTGTTTTTGTTTCAGTTTTCTTGCCTAATCAGTGGTACCTGAATAAACTTTCAAGACATTTGAAGCGAAGGAGAGAAATTCTCTTAAATTTTCATCTAAAACTATCTGAATACCCGGCGTCGCCCGGGTCCTTTGCATTGTGGCTCTTATGAAAGCGTTTATAAGCAAGTTTCAAATGACTGCAAATCGATATTAGCAGTTTAAATTGGGAAAACTACAAATTTTCAGACCATATACCAAATTTCCAGTTCCTAGCATAAATTATGAGATGTGTAAAACCTCTTACACTCACATTTATAGCCTAAAGACCAATTTTCCAATCGAATGGTGTGGATCTGAACCACTTTTGAATGTCTAACTTCATAGCACCAGCCCACAAACCAAGTATTAAGATCTTAGGTTAAATAACTTCTAAAACAATAAAACGTCCACCTCGTATTACCGATTACTGAGACCGATTTTCAAGTTATTTTTCCAAGTCACTGTGGAGAGACTGGTTTGCCTCCCCAATTGGCCAAGTTAACCGAACGAAATAAAACTAACACGGCGCGCAAATAATTTAACAAGTCTCATGTGCAAGTGACTCGCCTGCACTTTACAAAAGTTCTAATGCGACCAAAGCGTCGCTGGCGACTGCGCTGCTGCGAGTGAGCTTAAGAGAGCGACTGCGCAGCTGCAATGTCTAAATATAGAACAGGCGAGGGAGAAATATGTATAAGAGCGAGCATCAAAGCAGATGGCCATTGATTTCAATGACATTAGATATACATAGGTTGGCAAAGTCCAAGAACTTTACATGGGCGGCAAAGCGCCGGGGTTCTGGCACCGAACAGTCACTTTTGAACAAGTTCGAATCCTGTTCTGAACCTGTAAATTATCAAACTCCATATTATTAACCGCTTTCCAACCGGTTCAAGGACTTAAGACACAGCGTATGATTGTTTCCTGATTGACATGAACGTGCTTTTAAAATTTCGTAAAGTTATGTTCAGTGCAGAGACCTGCAACAAGCCTCTAATATTCGATCACACTCGTTCAATTTACTTGTCTTGCTTGGGCTTGCTGCCTTGGTTCGACACACTCGAAATGATCGAAAGCCCATTAAGTCAGAACGAGTAAGCTGTCTGCTTTGCCCGAGTAAAAATATGAACAAGCTCGATTAAGTTTTTTTCGAACTTTGCAATCTGCCCGCTTCTGCAAGAGTCATAACAAGCCATTCGTCAGCCATGGGAAAACTTCGCGGCCAAGCGACAAACCATTCCCCAAAGTTTCATAGCAACCGGATGAAAAGTATAACACCTGAAGAAATTTTGCAAATTTCGCGGTTTTTGCATCATTTTCCTTCCATTTCATAAACTTAGAAACCTTCCCGGGCAAGCATTCAGAAGTTCTCAAAGTTTCATTGCAATCGGATGATCGGTATAATTTTGCAAATTTCGCGGCTTTTTGACTATTTCCCGGCCATTAATTCAACTAAGAAACCTTCCCGGGCAAGCGCTCCACCATTCCTCAAAGTTTCATTGCAATCGAATGAACGGTAAGGGACAGACAGACAGACAAACATTTATTTTTCTATATATAGATTGTACAAAAAACACTTTCAGTTCTGTTTCTGCAAAGCGAAAAACGTCATTTTCAGAGTTCTAATTGTTCAAAAACCCAACTAAAAAGTTTTTTCCCACAAGTTTTAAATCAATTTTCGATGATTTTTATATAATGAAAAAAGTATGCTAGGAAAAATGATTTCAAAATGGTTTTTGTGCCGTTTTTATATTGGATTTTTACTTAATTAAGGTGATCAAAGCAACCAAAATTTGTCTTGTTTTTTTATTTTTGTGCTTTTCATTTTGCCCTTTCCGCTTAGCATATTTGTGGCTAATTTGCTCAAACACGATTTTCATTTGCATTTTTGGACGTGCCACGCACACACACGCACACCCAACACCCACACACACACACACTCCAACACATGGCCACGTAAATTGAATTTAATGTGCGTGCATTAATTGCCTAGTCGTTGCCTTTGGCTGATTATTTTCGTGCAGCTCATCAGCCAGTTGTGAATGCTAAACTGCAGTTTTCGTTCATGATTAATATGCAAAAGGGGTTGAACACTGGCCCAGGGGGTAGGAGGGGGTGGGTGTGAGGGCATCAAATTGAAAACCCAATAAAACACTCAATTTATTTAAATTGCATGTGATTGACAATCGCACAGCAGCGAATGGTGAAAATGGCAAGTGCCAGTGCCAGCGCCTTGTCAATGCAACAATAACAGAACATTTTTGCTTGACTCGGTTGAATTTTCCACTGGGAAAACTCTCTTTCTCGCTCGCTGTGTGTGTGTGTGTGTGCGCTGATTAGTTAAGCAGAACACGTAACGCATGCCACAGCAAAAGGCGAGCATAAACATAAAGAATTGAATATGAATGAAGAATATTACCAAAATGCACAAAACAACAACACGCACACACATTTTCAAATAACCCAACACATTTTTTTTTACCATTTTGAGCTTAAAGAAATGGAGAAACAATTTTGGGAATTTTCAGTGGATGAGTTTTCGTTTGGAAGAGGTAAGGATAATGCTTTCTGAGAGCAAGCGCTGTTTTGCTTATAACTCGACTACCACAAACCACAATATATCTCATCTGATCGTTACTAAACTTGGTGATTCTAAATATATCAGAGATTTGAAACAGTTAAGGTCTTTGTATTGAATCAAGCAGAAAGCATAAAAGTTTTTATTGTTGTGGTAAAGCGTGAGCGAAATGCGGTTGAGTAAAGGGGAAAGCGATTTGCGGCTAGTGTGCGCGACCGCTGTGCAAGAGGTCGTGGGTTCGAAGCTTTTTCTTTGAATAAACTTTACCCCCGGTCACCTTTCTCTGCTGTTGGCGCCAACTTTGTAGTAATTAGCCATGCAAAAGCTTCTCAAACTGCCTTTCGGATTCGGTGTTAAACTGTAGGTCCCTTTCTCTTGTGCAAAAATTAAAAGCGCACAAGCCAAGAGATTGAGAGAGGCTCGGATTTGATTTTTATTGTTGTGGTGTGGCGTGAGCGAATCGCTGTTGAATGATAAAAAAGAGTTTCGTTTTGGTATAGCTATGGGGCTTTTGTATAGAAGTCGAAGAGCAAAATGAATCAAGAAGAAAGCATAAGAGTTGTTATTCTTATTGTTGTGGTGAAACGTGAGCGAAAAACTGTTGCATAAAGTGGAAATATTCGAGGGTGTCCCGGAAATACCTTGAAATTTTGGTTTCGGTTGGTTTGCAAATCGCTCGAGAAATCCGTCGCTGTCCCAGAACTTCGAGAGATTTCGTTTTCTTCGAAAGGCTAGTTCAAAAGTCTAGTTAAAAGGTGTGTGTATAAGATTATGGTCCCACTACAAAAACAGTGCCAAGTTGCGTGGGTTCGTGAAGTCGCTTTTGGTTGGTTTGTGAATTGCCTGGTTTGTGTATTGGTTGGCTTGCCAAAATTTCCTAACAAAATACGAGAGGCTTGAAACCAACCGAAAGAGACTTCTAGCACACCGAGAATTAGTTTTGGGTTGGAATTTGATTCGAAGAGATTTCTGGGACACCTCAGATTATGTTTTAAGCATTTCGTTTCATTGTGGAATAGTGTTGATATTAAAACCAATAAGCAAATTGAATCAAGTGGAAGACATACAAATTTTTAATTTTATTGTTGTGGTGAGGCGTGAGCGAAAAACTGTGGAGTGTAGTGGAAAATATTTCGTTTAATTTGGGAGTAGTTTAAAGTCTTTTATATAGAAATCGAATTACAAACTAAATTAAGGAAAAAGATTCAGAGTTTGTGAAGAACCACATCTTGACTCATAGCATAATTTCTAGTTTTAAAGTTATTAGCATTTTAAGCAGGCCATCCACACACGAATTTGCTCGTCATAGTGGAGGTGTTCGACACAAAATTCTGCCCGAACACCTCCACTAACGACGAACATTTCTTCGAACCGATGGCCTGCTTTATGAACCTGTAAAGGTTGGCGATGAGTTCCGCACCCGTATGAACCACGAACTGTATGAGCTCTATGGGGAGACTGATCTAGTCAAGCGCATAAAACAACAGCGGCTGCGCTGGCTTGGATATGTTACTCGTATGGATGAAGAAGCTCCAGTAAAAAAGTGTACAGGCGGAAGGCGAACGAATTAGGGAAAGCAGGAGCTGTAGGACGACCGAAACTTAATTGGGAAAAACCGGTGCTGAGAGACATTGAGGCGCTTAAACTGACCAACTGGTGCCAGCTCGCACAAGACAGAGCCGAGTGGCGGGCATTAATAGCAGCGGCCGAGACCGTCAAATGGTTGTGATAGAAATATCGGGCCAAATAAGAAAACAAAAATACTAAAAGGGGGAATTCTTTTGTTTTGGCCCAGTGTGGCCAGTGTGGCCGCAGTTCTCGCCGGGACGCTCGCAATGCAGACGATGGATCTAGGCATTCTTTTCAACCTTGTAGTACTTGAGTACAGCTTGCTTGACCTGCTTGAGGCGGAGCACAAAGAGCAAAGTGGACTCCTTCTGAATATCGTAGTCAGACAGGGTTTCGCCCATCCTCCAACTGCTTGCCGGCAAAGATCAGACGCTGTTGATCACACCCAAAAAATTGCCTAAAAAGGTGAAAAATTACCTAAAAATTTTGGAAATATTACCTTAAAAAGGCGCCAAGGCCATCGGGTCCTAAATTTTGGGGCATACTATTCCTAAAGGCTTTATGCCCTATATGGCCTAAAATAGAGGTAAACGAAAAAAAAACCGTTTCTTCTTTTGGCTTGGCCTTTTATCCCTCTCTCTTTAACGCATTTATCATACCCTTGCAGAGGGTATTATAAAATTGTCCAGATGTTTGTAACGCATTGAAGGAAGCATCTCCGACTACATAAAGTATATATATTCTTGATCAGCACGACGAGCTGAGTTGATTTAGCCCTGTCCGTCTGCTCATCCGTCCGTCAGTCCGTCTGTCCGCCTGTCCTTCTGTCCGTTTGTCTGTTTCTATGCTATCTCCTCCGTCAGTTTGAAAGCTATCTTTACCAAACTTTGCACGAAGTCTTTTGGTACATATACGCTGCACATTTGTCGGAACCGGCCAGATCGGATGACTATAGCATATAGCTGTCATAGGAACAATCGGTCGAAAAACTAGTTTAGGTGGGAAAAACTTTTTATACCCTTGCAGAGGGTATTATAAAATTGTCCGGATGTTTGTAACGCATAGAAGGAATCATCTCCGACCACATAAAGTATATATTCTTGATCAGCACGACGAGCTGAGTTCATTTAGCCCTGTCCGTCTGTCCGTACGTCTGTCCGTCTGTTACTATGCTATCTCCTCCGTCAGTTTTAAAGCTATCCTCAAATACGGATGACTATAGCATATGGAAAACTAGTCTTAGTGAGAAAAACTTTTTTGTTTTTAATGGAAACGCCGCCAAAGTACGTATTTCTTAGTTTACTATCCCTTCCCATGATTTCACTAAGTTTGGTCGAAATCGGATGACTATAGCATATAGCTGCCATAGGAACGATCGGTCGAATAACTAGTTCGAGTGAGGAAACCTTTTTTGTTTTTAATGAAAACGTCCTTTTTATTGGCATACACTTATAATTTGGTATATAATTTGGACACATTTCTACAAAGTTTTATCAAAAGCGGATGACTATAGCATTTAGCTGCAGTATGAATGATCGTTCGAAAAAGAAGTTCTTATAAGAAAAACTTTTTGTTTTAAATGGGATCGCCTCCAAATTTCGCAATTAACAGTGGATTATGCTTTTCCATGATTTCACCAAGTTTGGTCGAAATCAGATATCTATATAGTACAGATCCCATAGAAAAGTAAGGTCCAAAACTAAGAAAAAACTTTTTTGTTTTCAATGGAAGCTGCAAGGGTATACAAAACTTTGGCCGAACCGAAGTTAACTTTCCCATATTTTTCCAACTGACTTTGACAACTATCTATTTATGAATTCTGTATTCTATTTTTGTAATATTTGTTTTAGCCAGCAGCTTTTCTTTGCCTTAGTATGTTATTTTATGACTTTCTTAGTCCACTTTACTCAGATCATAGACATGCAATTATTTCAGACAGCAGGCACCATTTTTTTGGCATATATCAGAAAAGTTATTCTGGTAATTTGTACAGTTATTCCATGTAGTTTCGGGGCCAGCAGTTTTTGTTAGTCTCCCCTTCTCCTCCCGTTGCTTTTACTTTTCACGCTTTCATCTCTAGTCTGTGGCTGATTTCTATCGCCATCTTCCTTATGTATTGTGTGTGTGTGTGTGTGTGTGTGTGTATGCTTATGACATAGGAACACAAAAGGTTCAACTGACTGTAAAACGCTTAAATTGATTTAAATGCAGACTCGACCCAAGAGTCCGGTCTGTATGAATGAATGAATGAGTTGAGTAAGTGATTGGACAGCCAAGTGAATGTATTTTTTTTCTTCTATTTTTGGGGTAGTTCTCTTTTTAAGTTGGTCGCCTGTCTAAAGCAGCCAGCTTTTGACTGACTCTTGAGGCAGTTTTCAACTACTGAAAGTGAAGGGTTGGGTTGGACTGGGTTGGTGGGGTCGGGCCGCCCATCATTTTAATCAAACTTAACACACAAATTTTCTAAATAGTTTCATTCAGAGCGTGCGCGCTCGTGTAAAAGTTTTATAAGCTGCGGCAAAGTTTTTGTGTGCAAAACTCAATGAGCTCTAAAATCTGTTTTTAATACTTAAGCATAACTAAATTAACATGTTCCAAGTAAGCGAAATTCAATTTGTGGCAATTAGGAAAAGGAAACTACTAGAAAAATTTGAGTAATAAAAAAAAACAGAGCAATCAACTCCGAACAGATTACAAATATTGTAGTTAAACTTACAAATTGGATGTGTAGTAACAAGAAAAGGGGATTAAAGTGGAAAAAAGTGAATTTTTTAAACCTTAATAACGTATTTTTGATACTTACACTAAAATGAAGTCACCTGCTATGAAACTTAAACAAAATTTTCATGAAAACCACCATGTGAGCCAAAATAACCATGACTATAGTCAAACGTAAAACTAAGTCTCACATCAGACCAAAGATAACAGCTGTAAAACTACAAAATTTCATTTCAAATATAAAGAAAGGAGGGGTTAAGTGAATTTAAGATAGCTTTTTATTGAAAAAAGCTGCTTGCCATGAAACTTACTGCAAATTCTCAAAATTTTAAACCAAATACTTAGACTGTAATCCATCTTAATACTCTTACCCACATCAGACCAAAGCTCGCCGCTATTAAACTTAAAAATCTCATATCTTAAAACAAGAATAGGGCGTTTTTAATGTATCAAAATTGTATTTATATATTTGATATTTTCACTAAAATGAAGCTGCCAGCTATGAATATTTGTAGACAAATAACCCTAGAAGCCAAAAATCCAAGACTGTAGCCTTAAGTTTGGCTGTAGCCTGGTTTGGCTACCGAAGGAATTGATATACCAATAGGATATCCCTGTATTGTGGCGCAAAGCCCTAGACGGACTATTGCGTCAATGTGGAACGTATGCCTAGTGTGGCCAGATCGCCGATACATCGCGTTGTTTCAGGTTCATGGCATTTTTAAATTAGCTGGTGGTGGGTCACATTAATCAATCCGCTGCGTTTTGTTTTGATGACAAGTGGTTTACGCTTGTCCTTCTGCCATAATTTATCCAAAATGTTAGTCTTTAACATATGTTACCAAACTTCTTCTTAAACAAGCTCGGCCTCTTCACTCCACACCTGATTTGTATTTGAACTTAGAATTTGGGTTCGGGATCCAAAATGCGTTGGGATGAACTTGTATTTGAATTGGGACTATAGATTTGGATCCGGATGAGGCAATAGATTTGTATCGGTTCTCTAGGTTCGATCTCGCCTGCTGAAAATGAAAATAAACAGCAATTGGTGTCCTGGCAAAGCGTCTCCCGCAACTGTGTCCACCTTTTCCTTCTTCATTCCTTTTTTCCCATTTTCAAAATCCACTTCCTCCATTAATAGTCAACGACTTCTTTCTTTTAATCTGCCATCCAATGTTTTTAGGACATATAAAAATGCATATTTCATTACGTACCCATTTGGACCTTTTCTAAGAGCCGACGTGACATAATTAGGCTAGGCTCCTCGAACGAATATAAAAAAAAAAAATTATTATTAATTTCCACTTAAATGAAAAATTATGCTCAATTTCAGGAAATTTATGAAGCTCAAAATACAGCAAATAAATTTTTGCACATAAATTTTTTGCCAAAGCGCTAATAACAATAACAATAATAATCATCAACATGATACGAGGGGGAGTAAAACTCGCACACACACACACACACACAGACACAGACAGACACACAGGAGAAGCAGGGGGAGTGGGAGTTGGCGTGGAAGGTGCCTAATGCATGGCTATCGTTGGGCGATTAAAATTTTGTTATTAATTAGATGCGTGTAGTGTAATATTTCACGGCTTCTGTGTGTGTGTGTGTGTGTGTGTAGGAAAAGCTGTTAATGTGTGCATGAAATTCACTTGATTAATTTAAGTGAAAACAATTAAAGCCAACGTGAAATTGATTGGAAATTGTAGACAGATGGAGGAGTATTAGCTGCTGTGCTCCTCTCCTCTGCCTATCAATTTCAATTGCATTGTAATCAGTTTTTTGCTTGTCGCAATGAGGTCAATTTCCATCCCCAATATCCCCAAGCCTTATTTTTCTTTCCATTTCAACAGTTTTATGTTTCGTTGTTGACTTTTGTCATAATTATTTTGCAGACAGCAAAAAAAAAATTGTGTTCTATGCAAATGAAATCAATTTTTAGTTGTTGTTGCTTGTCAATTTGTGCAGTTTTGGCAGTCATTTCAAGTAGCGTTGTTAGTTTTATTGCCTTTTTGTGTGTGTTGAGCCAACATTTAAACAACTCTAAAAAGCTAGATTTATAAACATTGATTTTAACACACCAAAAACAGACAACTTGTACATTTATATTTACCTCTCTCTCTCTCTCTTCCTCTCTGTCTCTTTGCAGGTGAGTTTATTGAATTTGTGGAATTTTGTTGGTATGTAAAATGTTTTATGGTTAAAAAGTTATTCGATTTACTGCCTAAAATTGTGTTTAAATTGTGAAAATAGCTTGTAAGCTTTTCAGTCTACGCAAAGCTTTTGCTGTTGCTCTCTCTTAGAAGCTTTTATGATAAATGCTGATCAAACTTTAGAATCCTTAGAAGCTTAGCCAAAGTTGAAAGCTGAAAGCTTCTATACTAGCAGGGGCGGTAGCTTTTTAACACTATTTAGGGATGAGCAAGGATATTGGAACTCAGCAAGATGCGTACCGGACATACAAGTGAATGGTAAGGGGAAATTTTAAAGTGGATCTTCGATTTTACATTTGTCCATTTCGCAGATATCCCCTCATATTTTCCTTTGTTGTTGTTTTCGCTTCGAAGCGAGGCATTTTCGCTTGGTGCGGCGGCGCAAAAAGCGAAGCAATTTTGTCGTAAAATAGCTCTCGGGAGCAATGGGAGCAAGGGTTTGCCCACCGCTGGGTTATTATATTATTATTTTGTATTTGTTACAATATAAAACAACAAGAAATGGATGAAAAGGAAAACAAAGATTAAATTGAATGCCTTCTGATCCGTTGGGGGTACTTTATTAGTCACAATGACCAGCTATGCCCCTGCTTGCAGCCTTGGTGATCAGAAGGGAGTTCAAAAAAGTACTTAAAGCTAAGTAAGGGCAAGATTATAAAGAATAAAAGAGCGAATGCCTTCATCGGAAATGATATCACTGAGAAGAGGAAAGATCTTATTATAATCCCTACACAGAATGCGAAACGGACAATTGGCGGCATATAAAGAAGAGGCCAAAGGATGCCTCAAGGGTATAAAGATTGGTGTTCGTCTTGATGGGACATTAAAGTTCACACATCCAAGAAGGTACTCTGCGTCAATGTTACCCTGTATAAGCTTGTGCAGAAACATTATACCCAACATGGTACGCCGATGTTCAAGTGTCGGCAAGTCTAGAAGCTTTAGTCTGGATAAATAAGAGGGAAGCCTCAATTGTGGGTCCCAAAAGGACAAAAGGAACTTCTTCTGGACGGATTCAATGCGCTTACAGAGGGTAAATGATTGGGGGTTCCAATTACACGACCCAAATATATAACATTTAATGCTTTCTCCTCTCAGTTGACAATTTTTCAGTGTGAAGTTGATATCGGTGAAAAATACTTCAGTTTAGTTTGAATTGGCAGTCTAAAACCTCATATGAGATCTCAGATAGGCTACTTCTTATATTATCAGAACATTTTATGAGCTTCTCAGATTGTCAATTTAACTTGTCTGATAACTCATATATGTTTCTCATACAATTCTCATACAAAATACTACCTTAACAGCACCCTATGTGGCTTAAGTCACGGTCGCCACTTATGAATTTTTGCTTAGAGATCAACAGAAAAGTGTTCTACTTGAGCAACTCAAATGAGAAACGAATTTAAGATATCAGATTAATAAAAGTACAGCTTGAGTTGATAATTTGTGAAAAAAGACAATCACTAAAAAAGCATTTCAAAGCCCTAAAACAATACGTGCTTTGAAACTTGCAGCAGAGCTTTTTGAGAAAAAACAACAAGTTAACCAGGCGATTAAAGATCGGGCTATGATTTTTCGTCTATTATTATGAAAATCGCAAATGGATACGACAAAAACTACCGATGGGTAGGCAGAGTCTATGCAAAATCTAAGATCTAAGACAAGACCAAGAAATACGATGAAAAACACCGAAGTGAAGCACAATTTAGCAACAAATTCCAAGGCGACCTGCTTAAGCATTCATTATTCAACATTTCCCAATTTCTGTCATTTCTGCCAAGAAAATATTAATTAATAGCAGAAATTTTGCCTTTAGTATGTATTAAATTTACATATTTTAATATAAGGCACAGCAAAAAAAAAGGAAATTCCAATTTCATTGAAAGGACTGCCTCTGCCCGCTTGCTGCTCTCTCCTCTCTCTCTCTCTCTTGGCCATTTCTATCTTCAGTCAAATTCATTTCGAGTAGAAAATTGTTGCTGCCTGTTTTTGTAGTTTCTTGCCATAGCCAAGTTTTAATTTTACTTTTTTTTTTTTAGTTTTTGCGGCGGCTTTTCATTTGCCCCAACTGCCCCACCACCCTCAATGAAGCACTTTCTGGCTTAATGCCTTCCTAATTGAAAGTTGCAAAAATTACAGGTGAAAAATACACACACAGCCATACAACTTAGAGTCAAAGTCGTCGTCGGAGGAGGAGAAAGCAGAGGCAAAAAAAAAATATATATAGAAAAATGGAAAAGAAAAAAGTTTCTTGCCCAGCAAACCGCAAATAATAAGAGGAAGAACAAAGCAGGCAAAAAAAGGGGTAGAAGGAGCCAGCAGGCTGTGTGAGAGGCATTCAAAGCCGCCGCTGCCGCCAGTCGTGCTATTGAGTAGAAAAATGCCAAGGTAAAAAAAAAAATTATATAGAAATGAGAGAGGAAAAACTTAGAAGCAGAGAAATACAGTGAGGTCCCTAACCGATGAAGATGCAAACAAAATTTCTTCAAAGAATTTCAAGTGGAAATCATCTGCATAAACGCTACTGTTCAGATGAACGCAACTGTCAACAGGCTATTACATTTTTCTGCTCATTATGCGCTCAAATGTTGAGTGTACCGAAAAGCAGAGAAATATTTCATCAACTGTTGAGTGTCTTCAACCAAATTAGGCAAATTGACCAAAAACTGAATTTAGTCAACGGTTGAAAGTCTAAAAAATAGGACAAAAACATTTTTCTGTCAAACTTTTGAAGACAATAGAGTGCTACGAAGTTTCTACTGCTTTCTGTTTGCATTTCAAATGTTAACTCCCATTCTTCTTTGCTAAAATAGTCGAACAAGTGCAGAGAAGCTTGACTTAAGCCTTTTAATACTTCTAAGAGCTCTTGCTGTTCGTTTTTTGTCAGAAAACCTAACTGTAGGTATAGAAATGAGTACAGCTCAAGCCAAAAGAGTGCGGAAAACATTGGTTTTGAAACATTAAGCTGAAAATGCAAGATTAAATAACTTCCTACTGTTTTCTGTTCGCATTGGAAAAGGTACCTTCTTTTTTAGTCGAAAAAGTGCAGAGAAGCTCGAACCTTTGGGGTAAGAATCTCTTAGTGTATAAACTCCTAATCATTATATAACAAACAGGTATTAAAATAAGAAAGAAAGAAAGTCAAGCCCGACTATAACATACCGTACCTGTGAAATGCTGCCCATCACCGTTGCGACAGGTGCTGCCCATAATTGATTGTTTTTCTTACAACTCGAATATCGTTCATCCGATCTTTAAAATTCCTTAAGCGGATCGATAAAGAATCCCGAATACTAAATATGTCCAGAAGGTTGAAACCTTCTATCTATAAAACTGTGGGAGATATGACGTTTTTTTGATATTGCGGGGGCGGGAGGGGGCGTGACCTAAATTGAAAATAAACTTGATCTGCCTGCTAGTATAAGAATCATATGCTCCATACATGTGAAACCTCTATCTCTTACCATCTCTGAGATCTGTTTGTTCATACGGACAGACAAGACAGACGGACGGACAGACGGACACTTTTGCACAAGCTTAATATACTCTGTGTATCTCTGGTACAGTGTATAATGATAACAATCCATGCCAAAAAAGTGCTGAGAAGCTTGACTTAAGGGGTTGTGCTAATAGTGCATCCAAAAACAAAACCATCTGAAACTGTAGAGACTCTAATCTTGGTTATTTAAAGATGCAATACTCAAGCCAAGATAGTGTAGAAAAGCTCGACTTGAAGCTGAGAAGCTGGACAATGGGCAGTTAGTTCAATATTTGATCGCTCCCTTCCGACACATTCTCAAGCTGTAAATTAAACTCTCTGACATTAAAATGAGATACATTCAAGTCTAGACAGTGCAGAGAAGCTCGACTTTCACCTCAACATCATCTCAAAATATAGGTTCCATTCTTCTGTTTCAAAAGAAAACTAACCTCGAAAGTGCAAAAAAGCTTGACCTCTTCTAATTCATTCAAGTATTAAGCTCACAAGCTAGGAGAGTGCAGAAAAGCTTGATCTGATTCTTAAGGCTGTTATGGCCATGTTAAATAAGGTTTCGGTACTTTTGGACAGCATATAAACTGTAGGTCTCACTCACTTGTAACAATATAAATAGAATTAATATGAAGAAAACAACCACAAGAAATCGACCACATGTTTAATGATGAAACTGAAACTCGACTAACCCTATCTTTTGCAATAAACATAGAACTAACCAAATGCTACAGAATCGCAAAAAATAGGTGAGGAAAATTTTTCTTTTCTATTCTTTTTGTACATCAAAAGGTCGCGAATATAAGATCGCAAGCGTAAGCTCGCGACCCGCAGAAATGCCCATATATCAACGTGTTACTTTTCCACTGTTCCTTGCCTTATAATGAAGAAAAGGGGCAACAATTCATGCGAGATAGATCAACTGTTCCTTGCCCAAAACAGAAGAAAAATTCAGCAATTTAGGAACAAAAATAAATCAGGGTAAATGGTTTTATTTTGAATAAGAATTTATTTTAGCCCAGCGCTGCAAGTACAACAAATTGACTTATAAATAAAGCGCCAGTCACATCGATTATTTAAACTAAAAAAAATACAAAACATTGTTTCACTTCCACTGTTTCTTACCTCATAATCAGGCCCGTCGAAAGGGGATTCCGGCCCGGGGGTTTTTTCTCATGTTGTACATAGTTTATTTAAGTTTTCGTCAAAAATCCGGGCTCCGGGCCCCTCTCAAAAGTCCGGGCACGGGGAGGAAACACCCCGTCCCTGCCCCCTCCCCCCTGTCGACGGGCCTACTCTTAATGAATAATTCAAGTATGAAATATTAACAACTACGGAATTTCAGGTATAAAATATATATGTCAAGAGTGCAGAGATAAACAATGCATTAATCATGTTTCATTTCCACTGTTTCTTAACTTTAAATAAAAACAAATACTGCAATTTAATTCAGAAAGCTGAACAGGGCTTATTGTATTATGATATATATATGTTTATATATCAAGAGTGAAGATCAAACCGTTTATCATGCTTCATTTCCACTGTTTCTTAACATTAAATAAAGAAAAACGCAGCAATTTGATTAAGACAGCTGAACAGGGTTGCATATTGCCAAGCTTAAGCTTTTCAAAAACTAAAGCAAGGGAAAAAGTGTTTCGTTTTCACTGTTCCTTGACCAGACATACAAAAAACCGCAGTATTATAGGTTTTGGTAGTTTTCGTAAACCATCTCTAACAGTAGATCTCACAAAGTCCTAATCTACAAGGCTATTCTGGCTCCGGTATGGAGATATGGCCTACAAACTTAGTTTCTTGTATCAAAATGAAAAGAATTAATAAAAAGTAATCAAACCAAGAAAGTGCTGAGAAGCTGAATCTGTTCGTTTGTGATTTAAATCGCATGTCGAATTAGTTTTTATAGTTTTTCGATAGCAACTCCAGCAGTATCTTTTATTCTGTTGTGTTAAAATGATGGGCACACTACCCAAGAGAGTGCAGATAAGTCGAATCTCATCTTATGTAATTGTAATGCCATGTCGATTAAGTTTTTGGTGTTTTTGAAAAGTATCTTAAATGATGTCTTAAAGCAGGTAAAATGAATAGCACACAATCCATGAGAGTGCAGATAAGAGTGACCTGATTGTTTGGTTTTTAAACCTTCAGTTACTTGAGTATATGTAGAGACATCCAATTTGCTTAACTGATCTATCTTTTGATTATTGTTATCGAAAGACGGGGTCTTTGAGGACAAGAGTTTCGTTAGGGCCTTGCCCAACAGACTGCGATGAAAACTTAATTTCTAACAACTTGATTAACTGTTGAGTGTTTTGAGACAGCAGTCAACAAATTTAGTCAACTGTTGATTGTCAATCATCAAGCAATCAAAGCGATAGCTCTGCAAAATATTTGTAATACAAATTTTGTATGTATATTAACTCAACTGTCGAATGACTCCAAAACCAGGTGAAGAAATTTTCTTATTACATAATTTTATGTTGAACATTTGAGAAAGCCCAAGAGCCCGAATTAGCATACCAATTACTCACTCAACTGTTGAGTGTTTTGAAAAGCAGATAAGGGTTCACTCATATGCTAAGTGTCTGCAAAAGCAGGCAAAGAACTTTGACTTCACCTAGAAAGTAGACCCAAAAAGTAGATCTAACTGTTAAAATCAGCGGTCGGCAATGTGAGCAGAGGCGTTGGCAGAATTTTAATCATTTTCATAGTATTTGTGAGACAGCTGAGAAAAGTTGTGAATGTCTTAAGGGCTCTAGCTTGAAAGCTTATTCAGTCTAAATCTGAAAAGCTCAACGTCAGCGGACAAGTAAACACAGCAAAGCAAAATAGAAAAGCTTTTCATTGCTCTAGTTTCTGTTATTCGTTCCCAAGCTTTTAAATTTCAACGAAAGTCACCTAAATCGAGTCCTCACTGTCCTTTAAGTGGGTATATCAGTATGCCCTGCTTATGTGGGTGTCTGTGTAGCTGCCCTCAGGCTTATCTTCTGGCAAATGCATTGGAAATCAGTTTCAATCAGGTCAAAGCTGGTAACTAGAAACTGACACAGTCATGGTGTAAGCCCACCCTCTCTATCTCCCCGACATACACACACACACACACACTCAAGGTTAAGTGCGAATTAGCCTGAAGGCATTTAATTAAGTGGGCGTGGCAAGGCACAGCTGATTGTAATCAAAGCTACAAATACAAAACAAAAATGGAGTTCAACTAAATCGAAATTGATTGCCCAACAGACAGACACACAGACTGAGAAACACGCATGGCCTTGGCGGCCATTTTGTTCCAATTTCTCAGCTCCCTCTTAACAGTTTTTGGTAAAAGCATAAACACCATACATAAATTATTTATGCTCATTTCTCAGATTTAACCAAAAACCAACGAAAAAAGAAAAACCAATTTTTTGGTTAAACAAAATTCACTTAATTAGTTTGTCAGCAACCTGTCAGAAGAGACAGAAATCAGCGGGGAAAAAGGGGGGCCCCCGCGGCGGTGTTGAAAATCAAAACCAAATTCTGTCAGCTGCATGTAGCATACTTTTGGACGTATGTTAGGTGGTTAAAGCTTAAGCAATTTGGATAATAACTAATTAAAAAAATTATAAGTTTGTACAAATTATATACCCAGTTCGATACCTTGACTTACCTCGACTTTCCTTAAAGCCTGACAGACTACGTAATAAAATAGCATAAATTATAATGATGTGCTCCTGTGGCTTTTCCACGTGCTTCAGCTAGTTTTTCCTTTTCTGCAGACAATGAAAAACGTAAAATGGCTTCACTGATTTCCGTGCTGGGAGTCGGAAACTTGAAGATAAGAATGGTTTCGGTTCTGGCTTAAAGCAATGAACAGCAGCAGCAGCAACAACAACAAAAAGTACGCTCTAAGTAAATAAATAAATAAATAATGAAAAATAACGATAAAAAATATGCGCAGCTACCAAACCGTATCTCTGCCTGCCCCCTCCCCACCTCGCCCTGCACTCTCAGAGAGCGACCCCCACAACCATTTGCTGTCAACGCGGCGGCCGCGACAGGAAGACGATTTGCAGCCATTTGTCATGTTGGGTGGGTACACCCGGAAGTGCTGCCAAAAAATAAAATATATGTAAGCGAAGCAGCGGAATCGTTTGTTGTTTGGCGGGGAGTCGGTGATCGGAGAGGGAGGGAGAGTGTTAAAATATATAAGCAGTAAATAAGCTTAAAATGGCGAGTGGGCGGCTGCTGCTGCGTAAAAAAAAGGTACAGTAAGCGATCCCCCCAAAGGAAGGTTTAGCTCTTAATGACAACCGAATTTGATAAAGGTTTGAAAAGCAATTGAAATTGAATCGACTTATTGTATAATTGTCTGTGAGCTTTTATTGGCAGTTAAGCAAACGCTAATTAAACCAAAGAAAAGGCTGAAATCTTGGATATTACTCAAATTTTTAGCGAAATTTAAATTAGATTGGGGTGTGTTAATGAATGAAATATTGGCTTTCAAGTGTATAGGGGTAAAAAACAGTAAATCGCGCGTTCCACTCCCACCATTCCTTGTCTTAAATAACAAAAAGGGTCGTATTCTATTAGAGAGAGATATGCAAACCTAACTAAAGAACTAAAACTAGATAAATCATTGTTCCATTCCATTGTTCCTCGTCCAAAAATAAAGAAATATGCCACTTTTGGGTTTAATCATTACTAAAATTCACCAGTAAGACTCAAAAATAGAAAAATCGCGTTCCACTTCCACCGTTTCTTGCCCCATTGCGCAAATGTAAAATTTGTTAGAAAGACAAAAATGGTTCGTTGCTTAGAAATTTGTTTTAAAGAGAGAAAAACTAGTTTTATTCCACTGTTCCTTAACCAAAAATAAAAAAAATATTTGGATTTTCGTTAAAAAAATAAGAATTGGGTTTCTTATAACCGAAATGCACCAGTATGGCAAAATAATAGAAAAAAGGGTGCTTCATTTCCACCGTTTCTAGACTCATAATGCTGAAAAAGGCATCAATTCATTTGAGAAAGATTAACAGGGATAAGTTGGATTAATGCCTCATCAAAACTCACCACTGTAGAAACTTAAGAATGATAAAACCCAATTCATTTCCACTGTTTCTTGCCTAAAAAATTCCTAGTTAAAATTAAGATTAATGCGGCAAATCGACTTCAAAAGATTAACCGAGGTAATCTAATTAATGGAATCATTTGGGAAAGATCTACAGGGGTAATTGGATTAACGCCTCACCGAAAATCATTCTATTTCATTTCATTTCATTTCCGGAACAGTTTTCTTGCCTTAAAATTAACAATAATGCTGCAATTCAACTAGAAAAGATCAACAGAGCTAATTGGATTCACACATTACCTATGTTCTCGGTGTCAACTAAATAAAACATTTAAAATTGTGTTTCTTTTCCATGATTCCTTTGTTCAAAGTAAAAATAAAGGCAGCAATTCAGTTAAGAAAGCTTAACAGAATTCACCAAAATTTACCATATTAAGAATTAAAAATAAAACAGACTTAAGATGTTTCATTTCCACAGTTTCCTACCTTTGAATGATTAGAAAAGCGGATTTCAGTGCCAGTAAATTATTCTATTAACTGTGGTTCTTGCTTTAAAATTTAGAAAGACAAAAGTGTTAAAAGGACTTACTCCTTACTAAAATTTACCATTTCAACTGATAGTATAAGCTGTGTTTCATTTCCACTTCATAGCATTTCGTTTCCTTACCTCTAAATTAAACAATTCAGCAAATCAACTAAAAAGAGATAGAAAATTTCAAATAGAGTTGACTCCTTAGTAAAATCTAACATTTCAACTGAACGAGGGCGTTAGTAAAGGTCGGTCCAGCCCGGCTTCGATATACCCGTTACTCAGGGACACTATTGTTGTATAGCCTTCCCTTATGTTAGTTAACAGAGCATTAACATTAATAAGTACATTTCAACATGCAACATTTTTTATAACTTTTATAGCTTTGCCATATAGCTTTGCCATATCATATATCCGATCTTTATGAAACTTTCAGAGATTGTAGATATTGAGCTTGATATCTTCAAAATTGTAGGAGTTATTCAACATTTTTTTATTGTGGGGGCCGAAGGAAGTGTGACCAAAATTTTGAAATAAACTTGATCTGCGTAGGGACAATAGGAGTCTACATGCAAAGATTGGTCGCTTTAGCTCTTCTACTCTCCGAGATCTAGGTGTTCATACAGACAGACGGACATGGCTGTAACGACAAGGCTGTTGATGCTGATCAAGAATATATATACTTTATGGGGTCGGAGTTGCTTCCTTCTGCCTGTTACATACATTTGCACGACTTTTGTATATCCTTTTTACTCTACTAGTAACGGGTATACAAATAGAAAGCGTGATTCATATCACCTCTTAATGAAGAAATTCAGCAACTTAACTATAGATAGATCGAAAGTGTCAAATGAACTTACTTCTTACAAAAATTTACCAGTTGAACAGAAAAATATAAAGCTTGTTTCATTTTCACTTTTTTCCATTTCATTTCTTTCCCTCTTAATGAAGAAATATGTAGCAATTTATCTAAGAAAGCTGAACAGTTTCAATTGGGTCCAGTCGTTAACGAAGGTTACCATTTCAAGATCAAAACTGTTTCTACTTCACTGTTCCTTACAGAGATGAGCAGGGATATAAGGATTTGTTCATGGCCGAAATCGGTCATTTCTAGTACTCATGAGTAAAAAAAGAGGACATCATGTTCTATACCACTGTTCCCATGACTCAAAATAAAGAAACATTCTGAAATTCAGTTAAAAATAAGCTACATTGGACTTACCCATAAACGAAAATCATTTAAAGAACTAAAGAATGAGAATCGCATGTTTCATTTTTCACTGTTCCTCACCTCATATACAGCAGTTTAATTAAGTACGCTGAAAGCGGGTTATTTGATTTAGTAATTGCCAAAATTTAGCGTTTCCAGCACTGAAATCATAGACAAACTTGTTTCATTTTCAATGTTCCTTAAAGACAAATTCATCAATCGTATTACAAAAAGTTCAACTGCTGCAAATAGACTTAAACTTACACCATTTTAAGTGTACATTTAAACGAATATAAAAATATGTCTCAATTCCACTATTCCTTAGCTCATATTAAGGAAATATACAGCAATTTAATTAAAAGCGCTCAATTTTTTGTGTTCTCGTTATGAAATTAAGCAAAAGGCCTTAAATATTTAAATTCCTGTTCTAGTTTAATTTAGTTTAGTTCTAATTGATCAAGCCATGGGTCCTGTTTTAATTCAAATTGACAAAAAGTTGAATTGATTAGGTAAGTATTTTCTCATACTGAAAGTGGGAAAGAGGCTCGTGCTTCTAATTAATGAACTCATGGGTTACAACTGCTATTTTAAGTGGGCACAATTATTAACTAATTATAAAGTAAGCAAACTGAGTACAATTTCCGCTGTTCCTTACACTTTTTCCTTTCTTTCTTCGCTGAAATGTCTTCCATTTCCTTTCATTTCCTTTGTATAAAAACTCCATTTCAAACAGAGCTTTTTCATAGGCTATGTACCAAGTCTTTGAGCCATGGACTGGAATATTGTTGTAATGCAGTTTCCGAACCAGAATAAACCGGTTCAAAAGTGGTTCAAAGTCATATCCTTCACATTATTTGAGCTATGAACATGAACTGGCTTAATACCGTTTCCCAAACAGAGAAAACCGGTTCAAAACTGATTTGAAGCAACTTTCAACCGGTTGAAAAATTAAACCATTTTGAAGTCGGCCTCAACAAAAATACTGTAGATGTTTCTGTAAGACTCTCAAATGTTATAGAAAGTATCTGATAAGTAAAATTTGTAGAACGCTCTAACAACTGATGTAGAAAATTCTAGAAAACTGAAGAATGTCGTAGAAATTAAAAATAGTAACAGATGGTAATAACCAGAGCTCGCAAAAAACTCTCAACACTTTCAACGTGTCGGCAAAAAAACAGTTTGGTTACGGACACAACGAAAGCAGGGAGCGAAAGACAGTTTCAGTTCTGATTTTGCTCAATTCTGTTGCTCTCAGAGCAAAGACCGCATTTTTCGTTCCTGTTTCTCTCCTGTCTTTTACTGACACTTTTGCCTAGAGCATACTTTCGAAGTGTTTATTGCGTATGTACATAAATGTGGTTGTGTGTTGCGCTCGTGTGTGTCTTTGTATAACGAGCGACACACATACAAACAGCCTACCAAACGCTCAAAACAAAACTAAAAACACTGAAGAGCAGATGGTACAGCTCAAGAATCTATTGAAACGTTCGCACAATTGCCGAATCCCTAAGTAAAAACACAATCGCGTACTTGTTAGGAACTGATCTTTATTCATTTTAGTCGCTGCTTTTATAGTCTAACTTATGTATTAGGATATGAGACAACTGTCTTTACATTTATATTTATAATTCTTCTTGTCCTTGTTCAACATATGAACCTCATTTATTTCTTAAGTATATCTTATGTACTTATGTTACCTCTCTTCCTTGCGCATCAATTTACTTGTCTACAAATTATCTTGAGCTGATAACAAATTATCAATCCTTGCTTGTGGTCGCTTCGCACCATATGTATGCAGGCGTGTGAGACGGGGACTTCTAGTCATCTACCTAAACGCGACCCTTTCAAGTGGAATCATATTTTGTAACGTCTGCGAGGGTTGTATGTTCTGTTGTGAACACTAATTGTGTTCTGCTCATTTGAAGACAGTTGTTTAGTGAGCGCTCGCTCAAAACTGTTACTGTCGAAGGTTGTCGGATGACCGACCCGATTGTTTTGCTCAACCAACAACATGTAACAGAAAACACATAAGGTGCGGGAAAAAGTGTTCCGCTCAGTGAGAGACCGCTTGTGCTGCGTTTGTTTCTGTTTTTTACTGAGGCTGGTCGCATTGAAAAAAGTGTTAACAGTTTTTTGCGAGCAAAAAAAAAGTTGGAAATAATTTTAGAAAATCTGAAAAAGACTTTTGAGTTTTCTTATTTAGTGAGCCTTGCCTGTACTCCCTTTTTTTTTTTTTTTTTTTGATTTCTCACACATGCAGTAGACCGCCTCCTCCTCCCGCTGAAAACAACAAACTTTTTGTGTTGTGCCCCTGCTGTAAATTTCATTTTAAAGCCCAAAAAAAAAAGGAATAAAAGAAACGCGCACAAAACTTTTGGAAACGGCGCTGCTCAATAGACTCGGCCCCCTTTTTGCCAGAATTTTTATGGGCTTGGCACTTTCTTCTCGCATTGCGCTCTCTGTATGTTTTGTTTCAACAATTTATTCAAATTGAGTTTTGCCGACTGCTGGCCATAACTCAAAGCAAGAAGTTTGCCTTCCCAAAAAAAAAAAACACACAAAAAAGAATCAAACATATAGAGTCGCTGGGTTCCTGGCCTGGAGAACAGGTGTTGATGGCTCCATTTTGATGGCCACAAAATAAGAGAAATGCCAAACGGAAGCCGCAAAAGTGCGTGAGTCATAAAAGTAAAGCAGCAAAGCAACTAAATAAAACAAATGCCCCCCAAAAGGCGAAGGAAAGTTGAATTATGCGCTTTTGGCAGTCAATCAGTGAGCGAGAGAGACGGCCTTCTTTGTTTGACAAATGATTTAAAATCAAAAAACTACCATATGCATCATTAAAGTGCTCTCCCAAACTGAGAAGCAGCTGAGGCGCACACGTCCTAGTAGGTTGGCATACTTCTCGCCAGCTGGGTATGCCACCGGCCTTCCTGGCTTTCACATCACGTTTAGGTCGAAGTAGCGATAAAACGTGGCTAGGGCTTCGGGGTTACCATTCAACATTCAATGCTAAACTCCTCCCCAGCCACCCCTTCCATCGCTTCTCATACATGCATAAGTCGCTGCAGCAAATGCCGCGTTAAAATAGAAGCAAAATCGCTGGAAAAGCGCCCAAGAAAATTCAAAATAAATTGGCAGCTACCTTTGGCATCGTCTTCTAGTCGTTTTACTTCTTTTTCTCTGCTGTTGCATATTTCAATACCGCACAAAAAAAAAAGAAACACACAAAAGAAAACACACTGAATTTTGTCTCATTGTCGCAAATTCTTGGCAACGTTTCCACCATTAATCAATGCTCTCGTCGCAATGCTCGGAACACATTTTTGGAAAGCCGAATGGCAATTAGACAAACAAATAATTTTGAATAATTATTATTATGACAATTGACAAAAGTTTTGTGTTGACTTTATCAAAGTCTAAAGTGTCGACAGTTGATGGCTTAATTAAAAGTGGCTGAAAATTGAGAGTAGAAATATGTGTTCAAACCTTTTCATGGTCATAAAAGTTATGGTTTTCTTCCCGAAGTTCATAAATTATGTAAATCAGTGTTGGAAAGTGCAAGAAATGGGGTTGACTACAAGTTGTCTAATCAATGAAAGAGTAATGAAAACCTCTTGTGACTCATTTGAAAAGAGACTTAATTGTATTGCTTATCCTTATGCCATATGCCTTAAAATTAGTGTTGGAAAATGTTTTGGAAAACGGTTTGCATAAGAAAAAACTTTTCATTTTACTTGCGACTCTATTGTTATGGTTTTTTATTGTGTTGAAAGCAAGATATATGTCTTATTTCAGGTAAACAGTGTTGGAAAATGGCTTGGAAAAATAAAAAAAAATAACATTTCATTACTTTTCCGACTTAATTGAAAACACTTAACTATACGAGCAGAGACTTATAAGTTCTAAATAAGAAATCTTTGTTTTATTCCAAAAACTCAGTGTGGGAAAGGACTGAAATAGAGTCCCGATTCAAAAAACCAAGTCCAAATTATATGGAAATAATGCTCTTTGACTTATTTAAAGCTTAAACACTTTACCAGGTAAGTCAAAATGTTAAACCAGTGCTGCAAAATTCATTGTTAGAAAACGCCCAAAGAAAAGTTGTAAATAGCTTGCAAAATCTGGAGAAGTATACAGGGTTGTCAACCACATTCTGGAGACTATGGAGCTAGACACTTACTGCTCTGCTATCTTCCTGGACTTTTGACAAGCTAAAGTCTTTACTCCCAACTGAGCAGTTTGTTTTGCTGCGCTCCTTTCTCGAAGGACGCAGCTTCATGGTCCAGCTGAGGGACGAACTCTGGAGTACCCCAGGGAAGTGTACTTGGCCTAGTCCTATACACCCTGTTCACCGCGGACTTGCCAGTTCCAGACGCCCAGTACACACTTACAGCCACTTATGCTGATGACACTACCTTTCTGGCCTACAGCCCCATCGGCAATAGAGCGTCAGCAACAGCTCAATTCTCTTTGGACGGCTTTCAATACGGAAATGCGGTCAATACGGAAAAAAGCCAGCATTGCACCTTCACAAAAAAGAGAGGCAACACACCGAGGCTTAAGCTGAACGACTCAGTCATTCCACATAAGCAGTCTGTCAGGTACCTGGGCATAACACTGGATAGGAGACTTACTTGGTTTGACCACATTAAGCGAGCTGTAGCTGTCACCAAGGCTAAGGCTAACAAATTGGACTGGCTCCTTAGAGCGAGATCAGGTCTCTCGCTACGCGCCAAGATATTGATAATCAATGCAATAATCATCCCGACTTGGACCTGGGGTATCTGCTTCTGGGGTACTGCCTGCGACACTTCCATCAAAAGGGTCGAAACTATTCAATTCAAGATCTTAAGCAGAGTACTCGATGCTCCCTGGTACGTGAGGAACACCACCATCTTCAAAGACCTCGGCATTCTACCAGTCTGCTCACAGCAGATATAGAGACCGCTTGCTGGCCCACACAAACCGTCTCGCCAATGAGCTAGCGACAACTCGGATACGGAGACGGCTCAAAAGGAGACACCCGTCAGACCTGTGGATACACGGTAGGCGACCAATAGGTCGCTAGGAAAGAGGTGTAGAGGGGTAAGCGATACCACTACAACTCTTTCCTACAAGCAAGAGCTTTTTAAAAAACCTCATGAAGTTTCCTTCACCGTGTAAATCCAGTCTAAGTGTTAAGTTTTAAGCTTTTTAGCTCTATTTTATAATTCAGTGTTGGAAAGTATTGTAAGTAGAGTCCAAAAAACCCTTTTAAATCTTTACAAAATCATTTTAGTCAAATGTTTAGAAGCGAAATTGTGCAGAAGTTTATTTGTTAGTTCATTTATACAAATCAGTGTTGGAAAGTGACAGAATCATGACTTATTGAGCTATAACAAAGCTTTTATTGCCTTTAAATTTAACAGTGTTGGTAATGGACTGGATTAAAAGAATAAACCTAGCTAAGACAATCCGGTATCTTATCAGAAAAATGTCTTTAATTTTTGTATTAAAATAGAAATAAAAAATTATATATAACTTTTAAGACTGTTGTACTCCTGTTTGTATATGCAAACATTTTTGGACTTCTGCCTCAGACGTGGCGGCCGTTTGGCTGCTCATTGAGTACAAAGTCCAATGGAGGCCACACACTTACAAAGGCAAATGGCTGTCTTAGGCTGTCTTTTTGGTGTTTTGCGCGAAATCTGCCTTTGGAATTCCCAAACAGTTGTGCCGTCGCTGGCAAGGAGAGGCTGCTCTTTGGATAGACTTTTCAGGCTCAAGACCGCTGATGAGTGAGGATTTGGTCCCTCATGAAACGCGTCCGATCAACCTCAAGCCTCCTTTGTTGTGGTGTGTGCCTCTGCTTAAAGTTATGCCAATAACATAACGAGACCTCGAGCCAGTAAAAACTGCAAGTTAATTATATATAAGTGTTTTGAAGCGAAATTGTGATAAAGTTTGTTTGTTGGTTCATTTAGGAAACAAAGTGTTGGAAAGTACTTGAATATGGGCTACAAAAAGCTTACCAAATCGAACAATTTGATGTTCCATAAACTGTAGAAGACTAAATTCGGGTATGTCTAAGCATTTTAACTCTTTAGAATTTCTCAGTGTTGGAAAGAGCTTGAATAAAGGTAAAATAACACGAGCAAAATCAAAAATTTTGGTAAAGTAGATTTATGTGGTTGTGTTGGAATGTGCTAGTGCCAAACACAGGATAAGGCGGAATTGGTGCATTCCGAGAAATCAGTGTTGGAAAACTTTTCAAATATAAATACTTTTATACCGAAAAAGCCTTCCCATAACGATCAAAATCATTTCAAATACCCATCAGATTCTTAAAAAGGCTCAAGTAAATTTATGGGCTCACTCAGAGAAAACAGTGTTGGAAAGATTTAAAAGAAAATCCCTGGAATCTCTGCTAAAGGTAGCTGGAACCATGAGGCCAGGATTTCCCCACCCAAAAGCCCATTTTAAAGAGCCTGGCAAAACCCAGATTAAAGTGCACAAAGTTCCAAATTTGTTGTTCAGGTTTTGTTACGCACCTTAGTTGAACCACTTGAGGACACTCCTCATAAAATAGTTTGAGCTGAGCAGTTTTTCCCGCATTTTCCCATATTTAATTTGTATGTTGGTTCTTTTTGTTTAATTCTTTGTTTCATTCAAAAAAAAAACTTTTGCCTAACAAAGTACAAAATGATTGCTGGCAACTTAATTGTCGCAATTAAGTTACAACTGGCGATGGCAGCCAGCAGCAGGAGCCGGAGCCGGAGCAGGCTCAGTGCTCAGTGAGGACCTGAGAATGTCCTTTCGTCTATTGTTTAGCACTTGATGTTGCGTTCGTTTGTTCTATAAATGTTTTAAACATTTTAATTAGTTTTAATAAACGCTTCGCGTTGTTGTTTAAAGTGGTTCCGTGTCAGGTTGCTGCTGTCGCTGCCACCGCTTGACAATGAATTCGTGAAAAGGTCGTCGCCCAGTTTTTTGTGCTATAGTTTTTTCTTTCTGCTTTGCTTTTCTTTTTTTTTTTTTTTTTTGTGTACTTTTTCTTTTGTGAGAGGTTTTGCAGCTGCTGCTGCTGCTGTGGCCTGTTTAAATGGGCAGGACAAGGCCTCTTCAGCCACCTCACTCAAACACACACACTTACAGAAACAGAGAGAGAGAGTTGGGCGACCAACGAGGCGTATGCGTAATGTTTAGTTGGCGGTCGCTGATGGGTTTGCTGGTCGCTTCCTCTATTTTCTCTCTCTTTCTCTCTCGCTCTTCCTGTTCTTTGCCTCACTTTGGTTTTGGTTTGTGTTTTCTGGTCGCTGCGGTTGCCCCAAAGTTTCCCATCGACTACGTCTCTGTACCTTTGGTTAGTGGTTCAGTGTTTTGGGTTGCGTGCCAGTGCATTGTTTTTATGTACTGCCGCTTCAGTGCGTGTGTGTGTGTGTGTGTGTGTGTGATTTGGCACTAAATAAGTTGACAAGACTTTTGCGGCCAGAGCGTTTGGATGCGAGAAATCACCCATTCGAATAGTTTGCAAACATTTATTTCACATTTTCTTGGATTTATTTTCAAATGAAATGTTCGAAATGCGGAAAGTTGTGCCATAAAATAGAGAATCATTAGAATAATAAGAAGCTTGGAAAATGCACAGTAGTGTGCGTATTAAATAAAGTAGATCATGGCATTTTACAACACTTTTTTTAAATATTTTACACTCAAGAAATAATGTGAAAAGCACTGATTAGGACAAATGGCTGGGTTTTTAATTATAATCTTTCAGTTTTGTTGGTTTTCATTACTTTTATATGTTCTCTTTCCAACACTGATTTCTTCAAAGAAGTCAAAAACTTTGATCAAAACACAATTAAGCCTCGGCTTGTTTTTAAATATAAATTTTTTTTTAAATCATTTTTTTCAAACTTGTAAAGTTTTTAGCAACACCTATTAGATCACTTTCCAACACTGATTTCTTAAACTACACAAAACCCGTGATATAATTTAGTTGTGCTTGTTTTTAAGCATATTTTTTCAGAATTTTTAATTTTTTCGAAATATTTTCTTGTGCACTTTCCAACACAGATTTAAAAAAAAGCCATGAACTTATCACAATTTAGACTTTGCTGTTTTTTATAAGAAATTTGCAAATTTTTAAAGTCCTGCGCAACACTTATTCGTGCATTTTCCAACAAGTATTTTTTTCAATAGGCAAAAACATTTGATTTTTGCTAATGCTTTATTTTTGAACAGTTTTTTCGCATCACTTTATTAGTGCACCTTCCAACACTGATTTCTTTGAAATATACAAAAAAAAAAAGTGGATTTTAGGACAATTTAGACTGCTATGGATTTTTTAAGCCGAATTTTTCAGACTTCAAACATATTTGGTAACACTCAAAAAGATGCTATCGCAAATTTGGACCGATTTCTCAGCACTATCACGGACTGTGCCAGGAAATGGTGTATAAGAATCAATGCATCAAAAACAAAGCATGGCGGAATGTACATCAGCCTATCTTGTCGCCAAGGGTCATGGATCAGCACCTGGTTACTGAAAATATTCATCCATATCTTGGTGTGAGGATGGACAATAAACTGCTATTTACTCGACACGTAATGTCTACACAGAGGGAAAAACCGAGAGCATTGGACTCAAAATAAGCACATTCGGTCACAAAAACTAATCATGACCGGATTTTCTCACTTTAAGAACACTTTCTCACTTCAAGAACTTTTTTTTGAGAACGCATAATCTTGATGTGAGTTGATACGTTCCGTTTTTGAGAACATTTTAAAATAAAAAAAAAAATTTAGGTCCAGCTCCACCGTCCTGGTCCACTGTCCAGATCCACCTTCCAGTCCCAGGTCCGAAGAGACATCGCTTGGTACAACATCCCACTCGGACTAACTGGGAGTAGAGCCCAAGACCTTTGGCGCGCGCAACAACGGCGGCCGTCGCGACGCGTCGTTGACGGTTAGACTATTGCCATGCGTCTGAAGACGCACATCTGAATGCCTACATATACTTTTCGGTCGGGTGGTTGAGGTGAGCTGAATTGTGCTCATTTCAAGAACATTCGGAACATTTGTGCTCAAATATTTGACAGAACATTCTGTTCATATTTTGAGATGAAGAAATCTTATTTTCTGACCACGTTTTTTCCCTCAGTGTACTGTTGGAAAACTGCAAGGTAGGGCCAAAAAACTAAATTGGATGATCTCTGGCGACAGTAAGCTGCCCCTTAATACGAAAGTTATGCTTTATAAGCAGCTAATCTCACCGATTTGGCAGTATGCAGTTCCAGTTTGGGGTTCTTGTGAGTCCCAATTTCACCGAATTCAGGTTGCGCAAAATAAAATCTTAAGGACCATTGCGGATGCACCTTGGTATGTCAGAAATCGTACGATTAGAGAGAATCTGAGAGTGAATCCGATTGTTAAGACATATGAAACGGCTTGTGCGAAGTATTGGGACCGTATTCGATACCATTCAAATGAAGAAGCCAGTAAAACTGCCTCGAAGCCTACAATTCCTGTCAGGCACGCAGGAACGAGGAAAAGATATGTTGAGATGCTCAAAATGCACCGACCTGAAGCTTTTCAAACACAACAGCAGCAACCAACCCAGCCAACTCATCAGATGCTTCCTCATACGCCAACACCACCGATTCAGCGTCCGCTTCGACAATGCTTTAGCCCTAGTCAGCAGCAGCAACAAACGGTTGCTCAACAGCAGCAAATGCTACCAGTATCTATGACGCAGCAGCAAGTTATTCTAAGCTCACATCAAGCTCTGCCTTGGCAACCGCAACAGTCATACTATCCACTCCATTCAAATCAGCAGCAGCAGCTAATGTTTCCAACACGGCGCTACGAAGAACAGAACATGATTTTAATCCATCCTTCAAGCACGCGTCCCCTTGATCGTAGCTGGTCTGACTGGCGACTACACCACATAAGGTTACAGCAAAGGCATAACTGGATTAATTCCAAAAGATGGAGGAGAATATTTCCACTGTTTCCTACCAGGGATTACAACCACTAATACCATTTTAGTAGTATTTAAGTAGTATGCCGTGAATTGATCATATTTTAGCCTGTTTATGTTCTATAAGCTGAATTATTTAACCTTCAAAGTTTTTGAAACACCAATTCATGCACTTTTCAACACTGATTTCTCTGATTGAACAAATAAATGAACTTTAATACAATTTCGTACTTTAGAGCTATTTAAAATCAATTTCTAAAGATATCAGCCCCCATTTTATTCCACTTCAGAACCAGCATAAATACCAATAAGCTAAAGCTTTATGCTAGCACAAAACAGTGCTTGACAGTTTTGAAAACCAAAGATTACCGATTTGCAAGGTTTTTACCAGATGTTGCTCCTTAGTTAAGTTAACTTAAAGATACGAACAAAAATGTTAGCACTTCTTCACTACTTCGTCTCCCAAAATTCCCAAAAATCAGCTTTTGTTCCAGATGTTGCTCCTTCGATAAGTATATTTAATAATACAAACAAAAATGTTAGCTCTTCTTCACTACTTCGTCTCCCAAAAATTCCTTCCTAACGCCTATAAACATTATATACTATCAAAATTTCAGTGTTCTAGTTCTTACCGTTTAGACTGTGCGAAATGAATCAGTCAGGAAGAATTTTCCAAAATCCCTTCTTAGTGCTCAATACAAAAGAAAACTACTATACAAATTTCAGTGTTCAGTTCGTTACGTAAAGGCTGTGCTCTGCTAATGACTTACAAAGATAATCCCATGGATCTCAAAGAGCCAAGTGTTAAATAAAAAGGCGAAGCTTTACTAAACACTTCGGCTTGCTATCAGGAATCAAAAATGGGTGAAGGCTGTGGCTTAGTGGTAGAGTATAAAGATTACTGATAATGGCATAGTATTGTATCATTAAAAGCTTAAGAGCGCAAAAAGCGGCATTGGCTTAGTATAAAGTTAACGGATAATGGTGTAGATCCGGCTCGAAGGGCCAAATGATTTGAAGAAAGACGGAGCAACAATAAACGCTTCCCTGTAGTTCAGCTGCACCGGTGCGGCATTAACGAATTCTCTAACTCTTCATAGTGAGCACTCGCCACCAGACCAACCACCAGCCAAATATTTGCCTAACGAATTTTATATGAGAATGTCCGGAAAACGTACCAATCGGAACGACCCTGCATTACCAGTCGTTAGTGATGTCATGGGTGATACTAGATTAGCGCTGTGATGCATTACCTATCGTTAACGCCGCGACTGACACCAGTGATGCATCAGGTCGTTAGGCCTGGTAGTGCCTTGACACCAGCTGAACTACAGGGTTTGGTAGGTTTTTGGGTATCATGAAAAAAGCAAAAAGCGGCTGAGGCTTAGTATTAAAAATGACTGAAAATGATAAAAAAAAAATCCGGCTCGAAGGGCCAATTGATTTAAAGAAAGGCAGAACAACAAAAAACGCTTTGGCATGGCCTTTGGGGATCATAAAAAAAGCAAAAAGCGCCTGTCGTTGTGGTATTAGAGATTACTGATAATGATATAGATCCGGCTCGAAGGACCAAAGGACTTATAGAGAAGAAATTTCTTCTTTACTTTACTTTCCTTTACCAATACTAAACTTTTTATTGCTTTAAATTTAAAAGCCTTTTCGGTCTGTTATATTTTCATTAAAAACTCGATCAAAGGCAGTGGCTTTCCTCACTCTCTCTCTCTCTCTATATCGCTTTGTCTCTCTCAGTGGTTGTATTTGTTATTCCTTTATCCATTTGGAAATGCGCTGGAAACAGTGATAACTCTCCTTTTCTCGTTTTCTTTTTTTTTTTTTGCCATCGATTTGGCCGCTTTTCAAGTGCGCCATACTCGCAATTTTTCCTTTTGTTTTCTTCCTTTGCATATCGCGACGCGACATTTGCATAAGCCCGCATAGAGCCGACATTTTACCGAGCCCCCCTTGCCTTTTTACCCTTCTGCATCCATATGCGAGCAGGCACATAGTGTGTATATAGAGAACTCGCTTTATTATTTACTGCATTTCCAATAACGTGCCGCTTCTTCTTCTCCTACTGCTACTGCCATCATCGTCATCATCATCATCATTCTCGTTCGCTGTCCTTGCTGCCTCGTCGCGTCCACTCATGCGCAAGGACAAAATGCATTTAAACTGATTGAAGGCACCCGCTCAAAAGATAACTAATCAATAAATTATTGAAATATTATGCGAGGCAACATTTTGTCTTTTGGTGTCGCGAGATGGAGGGAAGGGGGACAAAAGTTTTTGCTAAGAATGAGTAATAAATCAGGGGAAAATATTCAAACAAAATTTTAATGATCTTTCAAAGTTGTTGATAACTTAAAATCTCATTACGAATTTAATTAAATTTTAAGCTATTTTGTTGCTAAATTTTAAAGGTTGAATCAGCAACGCAGAAAATCTTTTAACATCAAATAACAACCATTTGAGGGAAGGGATAGTGGTAAAAATGCGGCTATTGCAATGTGACTAAAACAACACTTGCGTTCCTATAACAGAGGCTTTCTTAACTCTTCCCTTTCAATTCAATTGGCAACTTGCATATTCTTATCTCTGAAAATACTGCTAGAGCTAAGATTGACAATTAAAATATCAACCTGATACAATTCAGTATCAATTTAATATTCTCTAAATTTCATTTTTGTACTTTCGAAAATACATAACTTAATACTTGGAGTATGACAGAGAAAGTGAATGACTAAATAATGTCATTTAGCCGCCCCCGCCAGCGTAACAGCCGAAGACTTTGCCAATCCCAGCCCCAAGAACTGGCAGAGCTATGGCTTTGATTATAAGAGCGAGGCCGAAGATCGCTAGTCCACCAAAGCCACATTCTTTGTCACCGTCACACTGTGCCTGGTGTGGGGCACCTTCTACTGGTCCTACCTACCCGACAATCACATTCGCGACTGGGCCCAGCGCGACGGTTTCTTGGAGCTGCGCCGACGAGAGTAGGCGGGTGTGGATCTGGTATAATGTCATTTTTTTTTTAACCGGTGAAACACCAGTTCGTTTCACTAGTTACAAACAATCATGTTCAGTTTGGTCTATAATTATTATCAAAGTTCTTACTCGGTTAAGAAAGTGCATCGTGCACTTTTTCCATTTGCTGGTCAGTTGGGGCAACCTTCTAAAGCGGCTATTCAAAATCTTGTGACTAAATTTCGCACCAAATTTACATTATTGGACATTCAACCATTAACACGCATACGTAGAGTGCGGTAAAAGGAAAATATCGCCGCTGTATTCGCTATTCGAAATCGTGTGACTAAATTTCGCACCAAATTTACATTTTTGGGCATTCAACCATCAACACGCATACGTAGAGTGCGGTAATAGGAAAATATCGCCGCTGTATCCGCCAGTGTTATAAATGACCGTGATGACAGCGACGATGCTTATCTCTGGTTGAATGGATACGTGAACAAACAAAATTTACATATGTATTTGGTGTGAAGAGTAGCCAAAAGCATTGCAAGAACTGTCAATGCATTCCGAAAAATGCACTGTTTGGTATGGATTATGGGCCGGTGGCATCATTGGACTTTACTCTATTAAATATGACGAAGGCAGGAACGTAAATGGAGAGCGCTACAGTGCGATGACTACAAAGTTTTTTGCCCAAAATGGAAGAGCTGGTCTTGGCTGACAAGTGGTTTCAACAAGACGGTGCCACATGCCGCACAGCAAGCGAAACAATGGCCCATTTGAGAGGCAAGTTCAATGAACAGTTTATTTCACGTTTGGGGCCGGTCAGTTGGCCACCTAGATCGTGCGATATAGCGCCTTTAGACTATTTTGTGTGGGGTTATGTTAAGGCTTTCATGTCTATAGCGACAAGCCCGCAACAGTTGACGCACTGGAAGCCCGTACTGAAGAATTTATTCGCAACATACCATGCGAGTTGTTGGAAAAAGTATGCTTTTGCAAGCGCAGACAGCAGCCCCTGTTTTTGATTGTTTTTTCTGCACACACATACTATATTTCAATGTGAATGTGCGTACGCGGTCACACTCGCGCTCACTATAAAACTCTCTCTCTCTCTCGCTCTCTAGTTGCAATTGTTGTTGTTACCACAATTTATTTGTTGTCTGGTGCTGCTAACTGAAAGAGACGAGCAACTTCTGTCTTGCTTGTGCTTTCGGCGAATTTCAAAAGCAGATCGTTTGCTGCTGCGGCGACTGGCGTGGCTGACCTGAAGCAGCAGTTTCGACTTGCTCTGCTTATCGCAAGCAGCAAAAATCAAAAGAAACGTTAACCGACAACTTCTGGCGCTTTTTGCTTTTTGTTAGAAATTAGTTTGTGTGCTTGCTACCACAGCGACTTCTGATTTTTCTCAAAAGCAGCAGCAAGTCAAAAGCATTGCAGTTTTCTACACAACGGCTCAATTGCTGAATTCAAAGTGCAGTTTTCAACAACGGCTCAATAGCAGAATTCAAAGTGCAGTTTTCTACACAACGGCTCAATTGCTGCAATCAAAGAAGACGAATTGTGACGAATTTCACTCACATGGAAGGAAATCAACAAAGTTTATATTTGCTGCTTTTAACTAGAGCAAATGATTTTGGTAATTAAATTAAAAGAAAAATAAAATGAAAAGAAAAGAAAATTGGGGAGGTCTTAACCACACCAAGTGTCGAAGGCGACTGAAGCTGAAAACAGCCACAGTCAAGGGGGCAAAAACCAAATGTCATTTTGACTAGTGGTGGCCAAAAGTCGCATTCATTTGCATCGATATCGCTATCGATAATTTTGCCTATCGCACGGGCTTCGTTACAGCTGTTACCACTAACAAAAACAGGAAACTGATTTGAAATTTTTGGCGGGCCACAAAATTACATCTGAAGAAACGATGATTCATCAAATCTTTTAAAGCTTTGCTGTGATAATATTGGTAGATTTCGTGGGATACAGAAATAAAGAGTGGCTGTCTTGTACGAACTAAGCTCGTTACGCGGAATAATTTGAATTCAAATTTCAAATCTGGCGGTAGATATTTGCAAATTTGTTTCAGTAGTAAGTAAGAAAGTCGTTCAAGCCCGACTAAAATATACTCTGTTCACAGGTACAGTGCTGCCCATGACCGCTGCGACCAGTGCTGCCCATAATCCCGGTTATATCAAACGGTTGATGATTTAAAGGTTCCCGCCACATCATAGTTGTTTGATACTTAAAATGGGGTTATTTCTTATTTGCCCTTAGTCCCAAAGACTCCACACATGCCTTACATAACATATGAGGAACCCACTACTTGTCACGGGTGTCCAAGGGGGATCCAAAGTAATCAAAATACACCTGTTTTATGATCGCCGACACACTTTAGCTAAAACTTTTGTATGTATATTCATTACAGATGTCACAAATATAGTTGGGATCGTTAAGATAATAATCATTCACCTCCGAGCAGCTGACCTGGTCACTCACAAATGGTCACTCATAAATCATATCGACTTGAAAAATGTTTAAAACTTATTCAATTCTACAACTCTATTGCTGAACTGGGGGTCGTGAATACCCCAATTGAGTTTCATTCAGTCCGGTTTGTGGGGACTCAAAAAAGTAAAACCAGAACAGGTTCTGGTTAGGGTCCCTTAAAACTCTCTTAAAAAACACGAGTAAAAATGTGAGAAACTTTGTGAATTTAAAAAGTAGAAAAAGCGGAAGATATGAATTTAAGCCCGAGGAGAACAAAATTCAAATAAAGGCAGGTCTGAAACTTCGGAAACATTACCGCAGATATTCTAGAATCACACGGTTTGATTGCAGCAATAAAACGAATGCGAAGTTGGGGATTACGATGCGAAGGAGAAGGTGAAGCAGTTATATTCGATGAAGACAAATGTCTACCAACACATTATATGGAGATATACGTGTCATTGCGAACCTGGGAGTGTCCTTCTGGTGGAATGTCGCTCGGGACAGAGGCGAGTGGCGGGCATTAGTGGCAGCGGCCGAGACCGTAAAACGGTTGTGATGGCCAAAGAAGAAGAAGAAAAAAGATACGTGTGACCGGGTGGCTCAGCGGCTAGTGTGCGCGACCGCTGTGCAAGAGGTCGTGGGTTCGATCCCGCCTCGGAACATCTAATGAAAAAGTTTTTTCTTTGAATAAACTTTACACCCCACCTGCGTGGGCCAGCTTTGTAGTAATTAACCATGAAAAGCTTCTCAAACTGCAGTTCGGCCGTTCTCTTGTGCAAAAATTAGAAGCGCACAAGCCAAGAGATTGAGAGAGGCTCGGCTTTGGTCCTGTGGGGCTGCGTGAAGCCATTTTTACATATATGAAGAGAATGGCTGCAACCCAGCAAGCTAAGCTCGGATGGCTACAAATTAAGTGTCTGAAGAGAGCCGAGCTTATGAGCGTTTTTAGAGCAAACACCTAAGTTTGAAGGTTTTCGGAGCGTATTCTGTGCTCTCCAAGCTCAAGCTGATAAAAAGCACTTATATCTGTGTCAGAAAAGTGTAAGATTAGACTCAAAAAACTTCCACATTAAGTGCCGTACACTTTTTTTGTGCTCATTATGACGGGGAATGCTCTTAAAGAAGTGTCAGAAAACGCACATATTGTTTGCTGGGGACAAAAGTTTAATTTTTTGATCAGAAAAAGAGCGCCTTTACGACTATTTTAATCAGACCAGCGATTCGAAAACGACTCGAATGTGATCCAAATTTTCATAAAATGTTTGCTGGGAATACACAGAGGAGGAAAAGTTGAAAATCATCTACAGAAACTGCCTTCTACCAAATGAGGTCAATACTAAAGTGTGGTACAATCTCATTCACAGATTCGGTGCACGAGTATCACAAGTGTTGTTGTAAAGCACTTAGCCATAGGCACACACACACACCGAAAAAGTTTAAAGCCACCCTCTAGTACGGCTGGGGTCGATCACAGTATTTTCGTCAACCCAGCGTTGCTTTTTGTACAGTGATGCGTCGTGACGACTAGGACTGAGGCTTAGGTCGCTTCTCTGCATGGTATTTCGTCTATCGAGCGTCGCTCATGTAGGTTCCTGCATGGCATTGCATCGACCTAGCGTGCCTGGAGAGCCGTTAACGTATTGAGCGGACATCGCCTTGCAAAATACGTCAGTCTGGCACATTGTGAGGGGTGTAAGGGTGGGTCGACGACAGTCAAAAAATCATCGACGGAACGTTGATACAGCGTTGGTCGGCCGTACTAGAGAGCATATTTCTACATCTCTTTCTAGTGGTTGTTGATTTTCTTTATTTGCACGGCCTTAAGCAGGCAGTGGTCATACTTAGTATGGCTCTGTATGGTCGAAAAGTTGGTCAAACTCTTACCTTCGGTACTGGGCACTTTTTTATACCCTTGCAGAGGGTTTTATAAAATTGTGCGGATGTTTGTAACGCATTGAAGGAAGCATCTCCGACCACATAAAGTATATATATTCTTGATCAGCATGACGAGCTGAGTTGATTTAGCCCTGTCCGTCTGTCCGTCTGTCTGTTTCTATGCTCTCTCCTCCGTCAGTTTTAAAGCTATCCTCACCAAACTTTGCACGCAGTCTTTTGGTACATATACGCTGCACATTTGTCGGAACCGGCCGGATCGGATGACTATAGCATATAGCTCCCATAAGAACGATCGGTTGAAAAACTAGTCTTAAAGAGAAAAACTTTTTTGTTTTTTAAGAAAACGCCTCCAAAGTACGTATTTCTTAGTTTACTATCCTTTCCCATGATTTCACTAAGTTTGGTCGAAATCGGAAGACTATAGCATATAGCTGCCATATGAACGATCGGTCGAAAACTAGTTTTTGTGAGAAAAACTTTTTTGTTTTTAATGGAAACGTCCTTCTTGGACCTTTTTAATACTACCGTTTGCAACGATCCTTTTTAACTCTTTCAGTACCTGCGCGGTCGAAAAACTAGTTTTTGTGAGAAAAACTTTTTTGTTTTTAATGAAAACGTCCTTATCATTGGCATACACTTATTTTATATACTTTTACACAACTCTACTAAGATTGGTCGAAATCGGATGACTATAGCATATAGCTCCCATAGGAACGATCAGACGAAAAACTAGTTCGAGTGAGGAAAACTTTTTTGTTTTCAATGATAAAGTCCTTTTTATTGGCAAATTCACATTTCGGCCGAGCCGAAGTTAACTTTCCCCTATTTTTGTAGTCTGTGTGGGTTCAGAGATTTGGTCACTCTTAAAAAACAATCAGCATGTTAACTTGGCTGCTTCTACCGAGTTGACGAAAAATTAAGCCCTAGTCAAGTTTTCGTGGTGTTGGTTGAATTTCTAAAATGGTATTTATGCACGCACTTCCGCTCCTACCTCTCCTCCTTCTCCACCCCCCTTACCCGGAGTGCTCCACTACTTAGTCCAAAAAATATGTGAGAGTGTCTCAACCTGCATACATAGGTACATACATATATAAAATATTTGCGTGGGTATCAAAACTGCGGCGCTCTAATGGTGCTTTCCGTTGCAATTTCTTTTGCCCCTCACCTACGCCACCTCATGTATCTGTCTCTTTCTCGCATCAATGGAAAGTGTGTGCTGTTGTTGTTGTTGTTGTTGCTATAAAAAGCAACAGAAAATGGCATTAAATTAAATAAAGACCCATATTAGGCTTGCCCTTACAACTTGCTCGCGGTGGGGGTAGATCTGCTTTCTCTCTCTGTGTGTGTGTGTGTGTGTGTGTGCGGGGATCAATAATGGGCACAAAGTTGCTAACAACAGCAGCAAATCGAATAAGGGTAATAGCAAAAAAGGGGCGTGTCACCACCTGGCAAAGGATTTTCTAATGCATGCAAGTTGCAGCGCAGTTAAGTCAATTTTGCAGCAACAACAACAACAGCAGCAACAACATAAATGGCAACAATGTGCACTAAATTGTGCAAAACTTGGTTGCGTTTTGTTTAGTTTTCGATTTTGCCTTTTTTTCTTCTCCCTTTTTCTGGCTTCAATTAGAGGTAGGTTTCTGTTGTTGTTTATGCTGTGGCATACTTTTAGGCTTAAATATTCTTTTTTATATTTATTAATTGCCAACTTAAAGCGATTAAAGTCAGGCGATCGAATGGAACTAGCTGAACCCTGTTCATTAAACTTTTCAGCACAACTCTTTCGACTTCTATGTGTATGCCAAGTATAGAAAAACTTGCAAAATTCTGTCCCACCCATAAGTATGCTATGCTAAATGCTTTGTTTTCGCTTTGCATAACTTTGGGCATTAGTAAATTTTATCATTTTCCACACTTGTGCTTAAAATGGCATATCTTTGCCTTAAAAAGTCGTAGAATTGGTTGGGATGGTTTGTTTTAAAATAAAGAAGTAATTAGTAACGAGTTCGCTGGCTCGAGGTCAAGAAGTTGCGTTTGTTCGCAGCTATAAACAACTTTTTCTTCTTCTTTGGCCATCACAACCGTTTTACGGTCTCGGCCGCTGCCACTAATGCCCGCCACTCGCCTCTGTCCCGAGCGACATTCCACCAGAAGGACACTCCCAGATTCGCAATGTCTCCCTGCACCTGGTCGCGCCATCTCCGCTTAGGTCGACCACCCGGGGGAATGCCTCCCAACTCTATCGCATGCCGATTGTACACACGCTTTGCTGGAGCGTTATCATCCATACGGGTAACATGTGCGCTTGACTAGGTCAGTGTCCCCATAGAGCTCTTACAGTTCGCGATTCATTCGGATGCGAAATTCGCCGCCAACGTTTAGAGGTCCATAAATCCTCCGAAGAACTTTTCTCTCGAACACGCCAATTGCCGCCTCATCCTCTTTTGTCATTGTCCATGCTTCTGCGCCGTATAGCAGGACTGGGATGATAAGCGACTTGTTTTCCGCAATTTTCGTTTTCCGAGAGAGGGCTCTGCTCTTGAACTCCTTATTAAGCCCGTAATAACATCGGTTTGCAAGAGTAATTCTTCTTCGGATTTCCAGACTGGTGTTGTTGTCGCTGGTTATCGTCGTTCCGAGGTAGACAAATTCCTTAACAACCTTGAAGTTGTAGTCTCCCATTGCAACAGATTGTCCAAGCGTAGACTCCCTGCGCGTTGATTGTAGGTACTTCGTCTTATCCTCATTTACCGCTAAGCCCATAAGTTTTGACTGCTTCTCTATCTTTGAGAACGCCTTTTTTACCACAGATTCGCTTTTGCCGATGTTGTCAATATCATCGGCATATGCAAGTAGCATGTTATCTCTGGTAAAGATGGTGCCCGTTCTGTTAGCATTTGGGCACTGGCGCAGTATGTACTCCATCAGCAGATTAAAGAAGTCGCACGACAAGGTATCACCCTGCCTAAAACCTCTTCTGGTGCTTCTCAACGTCATCATGCAAAGTCGAACGTACTTTGCTGGAATACCAAAGGTAGACAGGGCTTCAAAGAACTTTGACCTTATCGGCGTGTCAAAGGCGGCTTTGTAATCAACAAAAAGGTGGTGGGTGTCGATACTTCTCTCTTGGGTCTTCTCCAGTATTTGTCTCAATGTGAATATTTGGTCTATGGTGGATTTACCAGGTCTAAAGCCACACTGATAAGGTTCGATCAGTTCGCTCATTCTCGGCTTTAGACGTTCACATAAGATACATGACAGAACCTTATATGCAATGGGTAGGAGACTGATAGCGCGGTAATTGGCGCATATTGCACGGTCTCCTTTTTTAAGTATTGGGCAGAGAACAAGTAGACTCCAATCTTCGGGAATACTCTCTTCGGACCAAATTCTGCATAGGAGTTGGTGCATGCACCTTACCATGCACCTTTATTGAAGTTTTGAAAGTGAAAATGCTCGATTCAAACCCTAATTACTCCTTAATCCATTTCAATTTGTTCTTGAATCAAAAACTTCGTACAATTTTTGAAATTTGTTAAGAATGTACGTTCTTGGTTTCTTTTACGCTCTTATTTGTGCAAGCCAAGAACAATTTGTATTCAAAGTAAGTGCCTGTTTTTCATTAAAGAAATGATCTTAATTTAATGCGTTTTTTTTCTTGAATCAATACCTCGGGCCAGTTAAACTAATCTTTTAAAGAATTGAACATCAATGAATCAAGAATTTTATTTCAATTTTTGAACTATTTACGGTGAATTTTTTTGCATTTTCGAACGACTCGTACCCAAAGTAAGAATTTTCAAGATCGAATCGTTCTTATAAAACTCTAGACCGAAACAGCGCGTTTTTTAAGAGGAAATCGTTCTGCTTTTTTTTGAGTGTATGCAAAACTCTATAGACGCATTGGATGTGTACCTACACAGTAAACGTGGGGGCTTCTAGTAAACTGCGATTAGTCCAAGATCTGGGCGCTGCGGGAAGGTAGATCTTGTGCTATGAAGCTGAAGTATATGCTTGATTCAAGGAAGTTCATAATTTACTTAGATAGTTTATTAAGAAGCTTTTCTAGAGAGGGGATTAGCACTGTTGCTTTTTTTACTGTAGACTATCACTTTAGCTAAGCGCACGATTACAAGCTGCCTGATACGTTGAATGATGAGCTAATGACATTATTTAGTCATCAATTTAACACTATTAAGTATCATTTACTCACTAGTACTCTAAATCAGCGATGTTCCTCAATAGCACCGAGCGCAATCGGCTATTTACACGCACACGAGCCGAGTACATGTCGAAGCAGAGCTCTCTTTACTTGCATTCAGACGTCGAGCAGGGCAGTTCGAAGCTGGGCTGTGTCACTTTAATATCGCACACCAATACACTCTCACGTTTGGATATTTTCGAAAGTATTCAAATATATTTCAACAATATCAAATTGAAACTGAATTGTATCAGCTTGATACTTTATATTTATATTAATTTCTTGGTATTATTTTGATACCAATTCTAATCTATTTAATATTTCAATTGTCAAGCTTTTTGTATCATTTTCATACTAGATTTGATTAATCTTTTCTCATAAACTTAAACCCTCAAAAGCAAGACATAAAATTCTTAAAATGTTTTATATATATTTCCACTTATTCATAAAATTGAATGTTATGTAAAAGCAACAACGAATAGTAGCTCTAACTTTCCTTGTTTTCAACGCATCGTCTGGTGGAGTATTTGACCAGAGTAGCTAATTTTGTACCATAGCTTTTTCCGGTTCCAGGTACTGATGTGTTCAGTCTACAATCACAACATTAAATGTTACATGCCCAAGCGTCGACAAGCAAGACATTTGGAATTTTCGAACTAACATAAGTTTGTATGGGAAATGTTTAGTTTCAAAATAATACCTTTTCGTATCAGACTAAAAGGCTTAAGATCGAATTGATACCCAAAATATCAATTTGACAATTTTTAGTATTATTTTAATACCAAAAAAACTTATACCAGTTTTAGTTCCAATTTGAAACAAAGCCTGAATCTCAGCTTGCTAACGCTGCCATAGCTTTCTGTGAACCACCAGCTAAAATTGTGAAATTTTTGACAAGATTTGACAAGGCTTTAAGCTAGAATTCCTTGTGCTCCCCAAGTAAATATTCAAAAAATCCAGTACCCACACCTTTGATCGCTCTAAACAGGGTATATAGCCCCCTATTCCCTACTCCTAACTCATAACCGTCCCCTTAAAAAAAAGTAGCATAAAAAGTAAAAATAGTGTTATTGATGGTTGTTGTTGTTGCTAGAATCTGGGGCTGGTGGGGGAGAGTTAGGCGAACAAGGGCGCACAAATGAGTTTAAATTCCCAAAATGCGCTTAGGTACAAATTTCTGTTGCAACAGAGCCAAAAAAAAAACAAAACAAAAAAGTACGACAAAATAAAGACAGGGAAACAGGGACTCGGACGCGGAGCGGGGTAAAGTAAGCCAAGGGGTACATGGCAGCAATTGCCAGAGTGTGCGTGTCTGTTCATGTGCAACAAGGCGCCTGCTGTCAGTGGAGTAGAAAATGGTGGTAAGAAGGCACCCGCCCCAACGGACATGTGTTTCTCACTTCTACTACTCGTTTACTCCGTTTATTCTCATGTGAGAACCCCGGCACATGTAGCCAAGCAGCCAGAGGGAGAGGCAAGATAAAACCAGTCTTCCTGCTGTATAATAAACAATTTCTTTAAAGGGTTTAACTTTACATGAGAATGGAGGCAAAACTGCAGGAATAGAAGCCAACATAATGCAGAAATGAATACTGCACTTGCCACACACACGACTCATAATTGAAAGCAATTGCGAAAATGCAAGGAAAATTGTAAAGGGAAAAACTGTAAGCTTGGTGGTTGTTGCCTTTATTTTAAGACGTCTGTGTTGTGTGATTACTCTTGTGAGAAGTATGCAGGCATTTACACAGTTTGTTTTGTTATTCTTCTTAACAGTTGAAAGCTACGAGATCTGAGTTGGATTCCCTTGTGTTCCACAAATCGTGTGAGAATTGGGTTGTTTTTGTTTCGAAAGCATTTTCTAGCAGGCTTCCAAAACTTTGATTCCTTTCAGCACAAAAGTTCAGGTTTTATTAAGTTTTTTTGAGAAAAACTGTATTTTAACGATGTTTCCTTTCTTTTCGGTTCCAAAAATATCGATTATGGAATACTGATACTCAAAAAACGCAAAGAATCGATGCCTTTACTGGTTCTGGTTCGAAATTGTTATCATTTCTTTTCAGTTTTCGTCTTAATTCTAAAGAACTCAATTAATATATTTGTTTTTTCGTCTTTTCTTTACAGGTAAGCTTTTATTCAACTGTTGGAAATTTGAAATGATTACACTTTTTGGCTACTAATTTCATTTAAGCACTTTGGTAAGTTTAAATATACGAACTAGGTTCAGCGTATGGTCGAGATTCGACCATCTAATAAACTAACATTAAATGAAAATCAAACTGGTTTTAATTTAAAGTAAGTACCTACCAGAGAACTGCAAAATGTTCTAATGTTCGATCGCCTGAGTTCGACACACTCGAAATGATCACAAGCAAATTCAGTCAAAACGAGCAAGCTTTTTGCTTCGCACGAGTAACAAGCTTTTCATAGCACGAGTCATAACAAGCCTTTTGCCTGCAATGGCCAAGCCTTTTCTTGCAACAGAATTTACACGCCCGTATTCTGCTTGTTGACGGCGAGCTTTGACAAGCCTCTTATGCAATTGTTGTTGTGATTTGACAACTTCAAACAACAACATGCCACAAGAAGGAAAGAGAAAGCGTCAGCAAAATTCAAATGCAAAAAATAGGCCATCATGCTATCTCTTTTGGTCTCAAAAATTGTTATTTTTTGTGTTCTTGTGATGATTGTGCACTCGTAGTAGATCTTTGACTTCGGCAACAAATACTAGCGGTGATTCGCGGCCGAAGCTAAGAGTTAACACGTGTATTTATACTTAAAGAAATTTACTCATGACGGGTCGCAGCCGAACTTCGATTGTAGCCACAAAGGGCTTGCGTCGACTCGCGGCCGAAGCGCTGAGTCAACGTGAGTATAAGTACGGAAAAGACTCGAGTTTGACAAACCTACTTTTCACGATGTGCTTGAAAATAATGTGTCAAAAACCTCTTTATAGTTTTTATAGTTTTCGGTCCTTAACAGAACTGATTCTAAGTTGGTTTTCAGCCCTGGAAACCCCAATATTTTGAAATCATTTGGCATTTGTCAACTCTCAATTCTCATACCAACTTGTATGAATTGAAGTTGTTTTATTAAGCTAAAGGGAGACGAACATTTGTATGAAATTTGCTTACACAGAGAAAACAAAATTAGCTACACGCCGCGTATAGAAAGGGCATACACTTTACACGCTTAATGTAGAAAACAGAAAGTTAATCGTGCGTGTAGAAAAACTATATGCTAAATGTAGGAATACAAAAATCAGCTTATATGCAAATAGCTTGTAACTTTACGTTTGGATATTGAAGACCTACAAGTTGTATAGGGTGACTTTTTAAGAGCTATAGGAAAGTTTTTCAAAAAAAAAACATAAAATTAAGAAAAATGCATGAAATCTTTGTTTGAATCGATAGTACGGTCCATATAATTTAATGTTTGAAGATTATTTCATGCAAATGTTGACCGTGACTGCGCCTCAAATGGTCCATCCGCTTAGTCCAATTTTGGCATACTCTTTCCAAACATTTCGGCCGGTATCTCACGAATAAATGCTTCAATGTTGTCTTGCAATGCGTCAATTGAAGCGGGCTTGTCTGTATAGACATGAGCTTTAACATAGCCCCACAAAAAATAGTGTAAAGGCGTTAAATCGCACGATCTAGGCGGCCAATTGACCGGTCCCGAACGTGAAATAAAATATTCTCCGAACTCGCCTCTCAATAAGTCCATTGTTGCGCGTGCTGTGTGGCCTGTGGCACCGTCTTGTTGAAACCACATGTCATTCAAGTCAAGCTCTTGCATTTTGGGCAAAAAAAAGTTGGATATCATCTCACGGTAGCGCTCACCATTCACAGTTACGTTACGATTCGCATCATCTTTGAAGAAGTACGGTCCAATGATGCCACCAGCCCATAAACCGCACCAAACTGTGACTTTTTCTGGATGCATTGGTAGCTCTTGCAATGCTTCTGGCTGATATTCACTCCAAAATCGACAATTCTGCTTATTTACGTACCCATTAAGCCAAAAATGAGCTTCGTCGCTGAACACAATTTTTCGGTAGAAAAGTGCATCTTCGGCCAACTTTCACCAAAAATTCTACGTTGCGGTAGTTCGTTCGGTTTCAATTCTTGCACCAGCTGTATTTTGAAAGGCTTCACACCTAAATCCTTCCGCAAAATTTTTCACGTTGTTGAGTAACAGAGGCCCAATTGCTGCGAACGGCGACGAATCGATAATTGATGGTCATCATTAACACTGGCCCATACAGTTGCGATATTTTCTTCAGTTCGCACTCTACGTAAGCGTGTTGGTGGTTTAATGTCCAACAATGTAAATTTGGTGCGAAATTTAGTCACAATAGCCCGAATAGCCGCTTCAGAGGGTCGATTAAACTGACCATAAAATGGAAGAAGCGCGCGATGAACTTTCTTAGCAGAGCACGCATTTTCATAATAAAATTCAATAATCTGCAAGCGTTTTCGTTTGTAAAACGATTCATGGTTAAATTATAGACCAAACTGAAGATGTTTGACAGTGAAACAAAACACGAAACGTGCGTGAGCTGTTTAAACCAGTGTTGCCAAAAAGATAATAGCTAAAAAATCACCCTTTACTTATTTGCAAACGTCATACCTCCCACAGTTTTATAGACAGAAAGTTCGTACCATTTGGACATGTTTAGTTATCAGGATTACTTATCGATCCGCCAAAGGAACGGTAAAGATTGGATGAACGGTAGTCGAGTTATAAGGAAAACAAACTAATATGGGCTATAAGAGGAGAGTTGGAAGGTTAGACCTTGAGTGTAAAGTTGTAATGAAGAAGCTTTGGTTCATGTCCAAACTAAGTGATAAGTAAAGTAGCTTTGGTTTGTGTCCGTGCTAAGTGATAAGGAAAATAGCTTTCATTTATATGAATGAATTTGTACAGTGGGACAACTACTACAGGGCAGCAACGGGTACAGAGTATACTTTAGTCGGGCTTGACCGACTTTCTTTCTTGTTTTAAGATGGGGAATATGAGGGAAGTCTTAAAACAATCGATATCCATTAGTCCATCGAATATACTATTGCACACCTCTGCCAGTTTGTCCATATAGTCGTACATAGCATTTTCAAAAAACTCGTATGGTATTCTGTCAATTCCAAGAGCTTCCTTAGATTTCGTTTCCTTTAGTTTATTTCTTATTTCCGTCTGTGTAATTTGCCTATCCAAATCATTATCTTCTATCATTTTAAGGGCGTATTGGATCTAAGAAGTATCTCGCGCAAAAGTTGAGTAGGTTGGATAAGTAAATTTGGTAGTTCTGCGCTAATACGTTTCTTCCTATTTTCCACTGCGTGTTTTTTATCTCTCTTGGCAAGTCCTTATCTCACGCGGGGAGCTCCCTAAGGTTGGGTTTTAAGATCTTCCTCGATCTGCCCTCGCATGAATTAAGGCAAACATTCTGGGAAGTGCAATTAGTGGTTAACTTCGTATAAAACATTTTAAATTCAAACAAGCAAAAGGGCAAACACCACTACCTGGCCACTGCGATGCTTTGTCTCCACTTTGGCTGTGTTTCTTTCAACTTTCAAATGAATGCAGGCAAAAATATGTTTTGTGGGTCAAGTTTAAACCAAAAAAAAAAAACCTGAAAAGAACAGCATGAAAAGCAGCAGTAGCAGCAAATAGAGAACAGCAGGAGTGTGTGCGGGTGTGTGCGATTGTGTGGGTTAGTTGTCAGTCCTTTGCATGGGATTTGGGGCCATCAGAAACTGCAGCAGCAGCAGCAGCAGGAGCTACTGCCATAACTGCAGTCTGCAGCGGTAAACTGTAAATGTAACTCGGTGGTGGCCATTTCCGTGAAATTGAAACATATTCGCGTCACCCGCACACCCACACCCACCCTTAACACACTCACACACGCTTGCTATTTGGCCTTGGCATTTGCGGCTTTGGCAAGCATTTGCCGTAGTAGTTTGTGTTGCTTTCTTTTCGCGTTGGCTTTTGACCAAACAAACCACACACACAAAAAATGATGGAAAAAAAAGGAAGAAGCGCCATTTCCTTAAAGTTCAGCAGCGACGAAGTTTTAATACCCTAAAAAGTGTAGCCTTACACACATATCTGCTTGTTGTACTCGTGTTTAAGCGGAAACGCACTCTCGCACTCTCCGCTTTGCTCGCGTTATCGTTTGGAATTTGCTGTGGCTGTATTTCTTGTAGTTTTTCTTTTCCTCCTCCTTTTTCTTTTTTTGTTTTTCGCTTGTTTCCTTTGCTTGTTTACCTGGGCCCCCATGATTTACGGCATTTGCACTCCGCCGAGTCGGTAGTCCGAGGTCCGGAAATGCCCGGCGCGCGTATATGCCAGTTGATAGGACCCCGTAGCTGGCTTTTCCTTTTAGCAATATGCTTGCCTAAATTATTAAAAATTATAATAAAATTTTTATGACCCTAAAAGGCCTGCTCCTGGCTCCTGGGCCTCTGTGTCTGCGGGAGTGTGTAAAAAGTTGTACAGGAAATGACTGGACATGATTTTTCGTGCACACACACAACTTTTGTTTTCTAGCTTTTTGTGGTTTCTGAGTAGAGCCTCTCCATTAAAGTTACTTAAAATGGAAGCCAGGATTGAGCAGTTGTCTCTCCATAGTTAACCCAAAGAACTTGATTGCTTCCTGTTCCATAATTGAATTCACCTCCTTTTGCTTAGGTAGTAGTTGAATGAGCCTCCAATTTGATTGTATTAACATTTGACATCGGTGGGCGACGACGTGAGCGCCTCTCCAAAGCAGATGCCGGCCCGCCACTTCGTTCTCGCACATGTGTGCATACATTAACAAAAGGTTTTCGATCCTTTTGGTCCTGGCTACGCCTGGCTTGCTCCTCCCATGTATATGTGTACATATGTGTGTATTCCCAAGTTTAATATGCAGGATTTTGTTATTAATATTCAATTAAAAGGTTTCTCTCCTGGACATGTGGTGGCTGTCTATAAGTTGGGCGTGGCGCGAAACGTTTTCTTCCTGCCTACGGTTGTGGCGTTGGTGAGGGGGAAGTAGGAAATTGATGAATTTATGGGCTTAGGCTTAGCCAAAACACACGCCCATACAACTCGCCGCCTCTTGACAGGCTGTGAAATGTTTTCAGCTAATTTATGGGGCTGAAACTAAATTTGATTAGGAATTCACAGGGAAGACGCTGCGAATAGTTGGTGTGAAGAAATTTAACGAAGTTTACGAGTAGCACTCGTTACATTAAATGGTGATTTTTTACTAGTTATTACGGTAATTGTTTGCCACTCGTTACTTTTTACAAAGATAGAAAGTCGGTCAAGCCCGACTATAACATACTCTGTACCTGTTAAGTGCTGCTCATCACCGTGGCGACAGGTGCTGCTCATAATTGTTTGGTTTTCTTATAACTCGACAACCGTTGATCCGATCTTTACCATTCCTTTGGCGGATCGATAAATAATCTTGATTTCAAAATATGTCCAGATGGTTCGATGACGGATATATGACGTTTTTTAGCTCCTGAAGTGTTTCTTTAGTTTAATCCACTCGTTACTCGCTATTCGATACTCGTTACTATAATATTCTTTGTCGCATTGTCGGTCGGAGAGCACTTATTTAACTTTATCAAAATATAAGTCCATAAGTGTTTATTTAACTTAGTCCACTCGTTACTCGCTATTCGATACTCGTTATTTTAATATTCATTGTAGTGTAGAATAGGGAATCATTTGTAGCTTTTAAGTTATATTTAAATCATATACAACGCGCCCGTATTTAAATTACCCGCTAAAAGGTTAGGAATTAGTTCAGTGGGCAGATCGCCCATCTCCATCAGCAGCAGTGAACGAGCTACAACAACAAAGACACCCAGAGAGCGCGAGAGCGCACGCACAGCAGAGCCAGCAGTAGTGAGCGAGCAACAACAACCCAGACACCCAGAGAGCGGCAAGGCGCTCACCCAAACCCACCACAGCAGCGAGCGACAACCACAGCAAGACACTGAGGCACATGCGCACGTACGCCAAGAATGCGAGCCAAAAACAACGGTAAACCAAAAAAAAAACAGCACGGCTAGCTACAGGGCGCTCGAACTCATACACACAAGCAAACCAGAATCAAAAACCCACCCCGAAACGATCGCTTGGCACGTGCCAACAATGTGCCAGAGCGAGAGGGAGGAGGCCGCAGCAGAACAAAGTTTGGCGAGACAGAGGCTGGAGTAGCTTCTGAAAAAGCTGAGGAGGGGACTCAAGTTTTCACCGCGATGAAGTACAGACGTGCCCACGGAACTTTTAATCGATGATCAAGTGTCACGCCGCGGTCATAGAAAAGAAAAAACCCAAGTCGCGTCCGGTTGCCCTAGATATCAGCGCTTAGACCACGGGCAAAACCGTCGAGCAGCGAGAACCAACAGAGTGGGTAAGCCCAGGCGAAGCCAGAAATTGTAAGAGTAGGAAATCAGAAAATGGTGCGGTTAGGGCCGACCCCTGAATTTTTGTGACCCATGATACAGTTGTGAAAATAAAAGGAATGTGTGGAAAAAAGTCCTAGTCTGCTGAGTGTTCATGTCTGTGGAAGTTTTTATACCCTTGCAGAGGGTATTATAAAATTGTGCGGATGTTTGTAACGCATTGAAAGAAGCATCTCCGACCATATAAAGTATATATATTCTTGATCAGCATGACGAGCTGAGTTCATTTAGCCTTGTCCGTCTGTCTGTTTCTATGCTATCTCCTCCGTCAGTTTTAAAGCTATCCTCACCAAACTTTGCACGAAGTCTTTTGGTACAAACAGGCTGGACATTTGTCGGATCCGGCCGGATCGGATGACTATAGCATATAGCTGCCATAGGAACGATCGGTCGAAAAACTAGTTTTAGTGAGAAAAACTTTTTTGTTTTTAATGGAAACGCCTCCAAAGTCAGTGTTTCTTAGTTTAGTATCCTTTTCCATGATTTCACAAAGTTTGGTCGAAATCGGATGACTATAGCATATAGCTGCCATAGGAACGATCGGTCGAAAAACAAGTTCTAGTGAGAAAAACTTTTTTGTTTTTAATGAGAACGTCCTTTTCATTGGCATACACTTATTTTATATATATTTACACAATTCACAAAGTCTGGTGAAATCGATGACTATAGCAATCTCCATGAACGATCGGTCGAAAAACTAGTTTTAGTGGAAAACTTTTGTTTTAATGAAACGTGTCCGTCAGTTAAATCCCCATTCACAAGTTGCAAACGGAACAAAACGATAGAACGATCGTCGAAAAGTTCTAAAAACTTTTTACTTTTTATATATTTTACACAATTCTACAAAGTCTGGTCGAAATCGGATGACTATAGCATATAGCTCCCATAGGAACGATCGGTCGAAAAACTAGTTCTAGTGAGAAAAACTTTTTTGTTTTTAATGAGAACGTCCTTATCATTGGTTTTATCAAAATCGGATGACTATAGCATATAGTTGCAGTATGAATGATCGGTCGAAAAACTAGTTCTAGTGAGAAAAACTTTTTTGTTTTAAATGGGATCGCCTCCAAATTTCGTAATTAACAGTGTATTTTGCTTTTCCATGATTTCACCAAGTTTGGTCGAAATAAGACATCTATATAGTATAGATCCCATAGAAAAGTAAGGTCCAAAAAGTAGTCTTAGTTAGAAAAACTTTTGTGTTATCAATGGAAGCTGCAAGGGTATACAAAACTTCGGCCGAGCCGAAGATAACTTTCCCCTATTTTTTTTTCTTTAAAAGTCTGTCAATCTCGCACACCTTGCTGGATCGACTCGGGACCGTGCACGTGCGCAAGGTACCAAATTGCGCTGAGCTGCCGGCAATTTGGCGTGTTGCACACCGAGGAAACTCGTGTCTCAGAATCGGTGCCAGAAGCTTAGTCCCTACGACCCAACTTTCTCGAGTGGGTCAAGCTAGTCCGCCTTGCTGGGTCGCCGGAGGCGTGTTGGCTTGACTGACTCGGTTCAGTACAGTTGTACAAGGCGTCATTTTGTGCTGGGTTGCCGGCAACTTGACGAATTGTACGATTTTGTGTCGTTGGTGTACTTTAGGGCCCCTGTACGGAAGTCGAGGGTGCCATATGTTGCGCTGGGTCGCCGGCAACATACGGTCTTTGCTTCTGACAGTGTTTTACATCTGGAGCAGGCGTGGATTAACCTGGGCCAACCTGTGCTGGGTCGCCGACAGGTGGCCAGGTTTAAACCAACTCTGTTCTAATAGAGCGGGCTTTTGTTTTTTCCAACCTTCTACGTTGAGCTGGGTTGCCGTTAATGTGGGGGGTCGGCAAAGGAAAAACCTGATTAGTTTTATTACGTACAAGTTTTGCCAAAAACTATACAAATTTTCCCCTTTTCTCAAGTCCCCGCACTGTAAGTGACTTTGGGCAGGACTGAGCCCTACCTCAGCTGGAAAACTTCCTAACAGTATATTAGGGCACTCTTAAGAAAAGATAAAACTTTCAGTTTTTCTTGAATTTATTCAACTCGTTACTTCTTTCTCGATACTCGTTACTTTCATATTCATTGTATCTTAGGACCACTTGAGCAAAATACAAGTGCCTAAGTATTTCTATAATTTAGTCCACTGCTTACGTTACTCGTTACTTTTTTAGTTCTTTGTCTATTTGATAGCAACAAGCCCGTATTACATTTTCTAAACAACAAGCCGAGACAGGAGATTTGTTTACTTCCTTCCCCCGCTATCCATTAGCTTCGTCTGCAACTCGTTGTAAACTTCCGCTAGCTAAGGGATAATAAACACATGACAACCCTTCTTACCCAGAGATGTTGTTGATTTGCATGTGGATGCGCAAGTGTGTATGCGAGTGTGGGTGTGTGTGTGTGTGTGTCATTAGCGTTTTCGTGCCATGTGTTTTCAGTTTTTCCGCCTCCGGTCTACGGGTGGGTTTTCTTCTTGCTTTTTGTTTTGTTTTGTTGTTCCTTTGCGGTGGCATTTTCAGCACGTGCGTGGGACTACAACAACAGCAACAACTACAAGAACTACAAGAACTACAGTCTGCAATTACAATAAACAAAAAACCAAAACGCTCTTGACTAGCCCAGAATGAACTGGCAGACAGTGGCAACAATGGTATTGATTATTTTCTCTAAACTCTAAAATTTGAAAATTTTTGCCAAAGTTGACTTCCGTTGAAAATTATGGTAGCCCCCACTAAAAGCCTTTTCAAAAATTCTCATAAAACTTCCCCCTCCATCAGGCCGCATCTTTATCGGGGCAGCACTCGTCCTCAGGTCAAGCAAGGCCAAATGTTGAACTTTACTTTCGAGGGGCGGTAAATGGTTGTTGTTTACCAGGGGCCGGAGGAGGCGCTATGCTTTCTTGTTATAGAGCAAACAATTTCGTGTCATCCGCAATTAGGCAGGCTCAGGCTCAGGCACTGGCTTCGCGCTATATCGATTTAATTGTGAGCACAATAGCGTGGCAGGTGGAGTGCCAAGCATATGCATATAAACTACATACTAATGGCAGCCAAAAGCAAACAGGTGAGGCGCATGGACACCAGGCCAGGCTAAGTACAACACACACACACACACATTTCGTTAGTATTCATTTGAATTCAATGAATACCATTCAAATATTTGTCTGATAACTCGATTATGACCGTAAACAAATCATTTGCCTTATTTAGAAGTGTTTTTTTTTTTTTGGAGAAGAATAGCAATTGAATTTCTGGGAAAATTATTTTTTGGAAAAGATGTGAGAAGGGGTCAAGTCTGCAGATCATTTAGAGAACTTTTGTTGCAGATCATAGATCTTGTGTGAATTCTTTGTTTCCCAAAAATCATTAAAATTTTGAATTTCAACCATTCGAACGACGTTCTGGATGCATTTCAAGCGACCTGTAGCCGTTTTTTTAGTCAAATGTCGGATATTTCTTTGATGTACATATTTGCCTACCCCGAAGCCGAAAGTCGTCAAAATGATGTGCAAAATGATATTCTTGTGATTGCAAGCTTTTTTACTAGCTTCGTTTATGCGAATATATACCACTTCATTTCCCAATAAAGTGGCCACAATTTTGTGTTCAAAAAGTATCGCGAATTTTGTGTTTTTTCAAAAATTATTTATTTATTCATGAATATCTATTTTGTCCCCTTCAAAGTAATCCCCATGAGATATTATACACTTGTGCCAACGGTTTTTCCAATCTTCGAAGCACTTCAAAAAATCATTTTTTTTTATCTTGTTCAGCTCCTCCTTCGATGCCGTCTTTATCTCGTCAAGCGTAGCGTAACGTCGTCCTTTCATGGGCCTCTTCAGTTTAGGGAACAAGAAAAAGTCACAGGGGGCCAGATCTGGGGAATACGGTGGCTGCGGCATCATTAGTGTGTTGTTTTTGGCCAAAAAGTCGCGCACAAGCAACGATGTGTGAGCAGGGGCGTTATCGTGGTGCAAAAGCCAATTTTTGTTCTTCCACAAATCCGGGCGTTTCTGGCGGATTGCTTCGCGCAAATTGCGCATAACTTGCAGGTAATATTCCTTATTGACCGTTCTTCCCTGTGGCAAGAACTCATGATGCACCACGCCCCTGCAATCGAAGAAAACTGTCAGCAAAACCGAACTTGGCGCGCTTTTTTTCGGTCTTGGTTCGTGCGGCAGCTTCCATTGAGATGATTGAGCTTTGGTTTCCACGTCATAACCATAAACCCACATTTCGTCACCGTTTGACCCTCTGGAGCAAATTTGGGTCGTCGCGGACAGAGTTTAACATCTCATTAGCAATGTTCATGCGATGCTGTTTTTGGTCGCAATTGAGCAATTTTGGTACGAATTTCGCGGCGACCCGTCTCATGCCCAAATCATTGATAAAAATCGAATGGCACGAGCCAATCGATATGTTTAGGTCCTCAGCAACTTCTCTAACGGTGATTCGACGATTGGCCAATACCATTTTCTCCACTTCATTAATTTTTTCGTCTGTTGTTGAAGTGCTCGGGCGTCCGGCACGCTCTTCGTCGTTCACATCTTCTCGGCCTTCTGAGAACATTTTGTACCACCGATAAACGTTGCTTCGGTCCAAGGTAGCTTCTCTGTATGCCACAGTCAACATTCGGAATGCATCCGCGCACTTAATTTCGTTTTTCACACAAAATTTGATACAGGTTCTTTGATCCATTTTTTTGAATAGGTAAAAATCGAAGACGATCCAAAACACGTGCAAGCAAAGCAGCTGTCAACAATTAAGTGAACATTCAAAATGGCCGAGCTTGTCGGCATAAGTGAGAGACATGAGTACCAACATAACGCCACAAAAAAATCGAAATTCGAATATACGTAACCCGCGAAAATTCAAAATTCGCGATACTTTTTGAACACACCTCGTACATATTTCTGTCTGTCCCGAAGCCGAAAATTGTCAAAATGATGTGCAAAATGATACTCTTGTGATGGCAAGCTTTTTTACTAGCTTTGTTTATGCGAATTTCCCAATAAAGTGGCCACAATTTTGGGGGTTATACAAGGTGGGCCAAAAAAAAGTCATCCGATGTTGTTTGGCCTTCATTTTTTTTTTTCTAAATAAAAAGAATTTTATTGGTCATTTCGAGAAGATGATATCGGCCAAATGGGCGCCGTTACAATTGATTGCCATACGGGCTCGTTTTATGGCATTTTTCATTACTTCGGCAAGAACTTCGGGCTGCAGATTCTCGCACTCGTGTCGAATGTTGTCCTTGAGGGCTTCCAAGGTCTCGGGTAAACACGGGATTTCGGAAAACCCACAAAAAAAAAGTCTGGAACGGTTAAATCGGGCGATCTTACAGGCCAGTGCAAATCGCCAAAACGAGAGATGAGGCGTTCTCGAAAAAAAAATGGCCCGATGACTCCTCCAGCGTGAACAGCGCACCATGCAGTCACTTTGAGCGGGTGTAATGGCTCCTCGTGCATCACTCGTGGATTTTCGGTGCCCCAAAAGCGATAGTTTTGCTTGTTCACGTACCCGCTGAGGTGGAAATGAGCCTCACCGCTCATTATGATTTTGGTCGAAAAATCGTCCATTTTGTCCTCGAGATTGAGGATGGCTTGGGCGTAGGTTACACGCGTTTGGCGTTCGACAGGCAACAGCTGATGCACGGACTGGATTTTGTACGAGAACATGCGCAGGTCTTTGACCAAAATTCGCCTTAGGGACGACCGGCTGATGGCTAATTGCGAGGCACGGCGTCTAGTCGATGTTTCCGGCGACAGCTCGACATCCTCGGCAACAGCGGCGATATTCTCGGCCGAACGAGCGCTCCGGGGCCGGCCACTCTGGGCAACGTCTCGTGTGGTCCCATACTCTTCAAGGTTGGTGGCCAAACGGCGCAGTGTTTGCGCAGTCGGTGTAGGGCGGCCGGGGAATCTGCGACGGAATTCGCGCTGCGCCAACACCACAGACGAATTGTTACGCCAAAAAATAGACACGATTATTCCGCGTTCTTGGGGAGTATATCTCTAGTCCACAAATGTCAAAACAGATCTGACTTTGGCGGCTATTTGTAAAAATAAGAGCATCTTCCAATAGGGTGACTTCTTTTGGCCCACCTTGTAGTTTACATGTAATATGCTTAGTTGTATGTAAATATTTAAGTTTACATAAAGTTATGTCGAACACATTATAAAGCATTAGTTCTGGTTTTTAGAGGTATTTAACCCCAGGACTTTGTCAGAAACAACGTATACTCTGTGTACCTTTGGTACAGAGTATAAAAATATGTCTAATTTTTTAACATCCCGATCTCTCGATCTAAGATTCCATGAACCAAGCTTCAAAGCAAAACCTTAAGTTTGATAATTAAAAGAACCGGTGCAAGAATGGAACCTCTGACTTCCAACGGCTTCAAACCCCCGGACCGGACCTTCTCTCAGTTCTTTGATTTCAAGATTTTGAACGCTTTGTTAACCTTTGGCACTAAAAAGTGGCAAACTAGCTTAGCTATCCACATTACTGCGTTTTAGCTGCACACGCAACCCACTCAACTCAACTCACCACAACTGTACCTGCTTATTAAGAGCTTTTCCAACACTGAACACTCTCTTCTTGCCATCCAATCAAATTTAATCTGTTTTTGCTGATCCAAAAAATCATATGAAAACATTAACAAAAATATATTGCTGCTCCTGCTCACTGCAATTCCTCTCCAGGATAATACTGCAGCAAGGCAAGGTAAATCACTAAAATCAACAAGACCATGGAGCGATGAAACACCGTGTTGTCCGTATAGTACCGCACGGTGCCACGTCTCGGCTCTTGGGGCATTAACTCCAGAGCCAACGGCTGCATGCGTGGCAATAGCTCTGTTGGATACTCGACTTTACTCTTCATTGCTGATGTCCTGATCGGGATCAGCGTTTTACGGCGAATGCGCGAGTGGCAGCGGCCACACGAGGCCCGGTTTCCCATCTCGCGCAAATACATGTAAACGCACCTGTGGCAGAAGAGATGTCCGCAATAACTTACTACAGGCCGAATCGCCGAGTGCCCGCAGAGGGCACAGGCAAAAGGGGGATTCACTTCTGAGGCATCGGTATCGGTGTCACTGTCCCCATTATTACCGTCCCGGGGGGGATCGTCCTCGCCATTCGGTAGAGCCACATCTACTAGGTTCGGCATGTCTGTTGTTTTCAGTATCTAGAACTATACTGATTGATATTGCTATTGACTGAGATGGGGGTATAGAGTGTGTGAGTGCTAGTAATTTCAAAGGCTGCTTCCCAGTCGGATTTGTCGGAACGTGGTTCCCAAAACAATGTCTTCTGGCACACTTCGTTTTAATAGGAAGAAAGCATTACCAACTTTTGCAGTTTGATAGAAGGCAAATAATCTGTATGAAAACTGATGCACGTTCCATTTGGCAGTAGGTTTGAAGCGAAGAAGTCTGAACAACATGCAAACGTCGCTTCTAATCGCACGCATGCAGCACCCGTGCTATTGGAAACCAATATGCGAAATGAGGCCCGAACGATAGACGACCGTTCGCTTTTCCAAACATGTTCTTTTTGCAGTATGTTGAAGGCATAAAATCAGCATAGCATGCAAACGTCCCTTCTCAAGGCATGCGAGCACCATTAGGCAGAGACAGCCGAGCGTTTTTACGAAGTTGAACCAACAACAACAACCCATGCAAACGTCGCTTCTAATAGAACAGTTCCTGCTGCGTTTTGCCCCTACACAAAAGCGAAAGGAAGATTGCTGGTCTTGGTAACTACTTCTAAGTGGCAAAAGTTGTTTATGTGTTGGATGTGCTTCTGGCATGCAGTCAAGTCCGACTGGGTTGACGTGAACTTCAACAAGTATGAGAAAATAACTGAACGTTAAGCTTCTCTCTTTTAAGCTTCTCTCTTTTAAGAATTCAAAGTTGCACTCGTTTTTCTTAAATTTAAGGCGCTGCAGCCCAAGTTGTTAGCTAAGAGCGGCAAAGTGAGAGCAAGTGTAATGTTTTACAGCGTTTGGAAGCTCTTTAAAACTGAGTTTGTCGAGAACAGCAAGGCCAAAATGTGAAAGTAAACTCGTTATGAACTGCCCACATCGCCCGCTGGCATAGACACAAACCCATGGTAAATTTATAAGGTAGTGTCATCAGAAATTCACCATGCCAGAGAGGTACCAGTTGAAATAAACATGTGAGAGCAAAAGGGATGGCATGTTATTCACCATTCAACTGGTACCCCAAAAAGAAACAGCCTACTTTAATGACCTCACCTTATACAATTACACCTTGGGCTCGACCTGCGCCGACAATAGAATGAACAAATTTTGTAAGGATTTCAAAGGGTTTTAAAGTGGGAAATTTGCACAGCCTACTAGGAAGCGCTATTCTAGGTAACCTAGAAAGGAATTTCATATATGTTTTTGTAACTTTTTAAGAAATAAATGTTTATAATAACAATTTTAGTTTCAAATTGGTAGCTTTTCATTGTGCACATATAAAAATGATCAGTCTAAGCCAGCGATGTCCAAAATTTGAAAAGGCAGCTACGCGTGGTTGGCAAGCCAAATTCTGCCGGCGTCGCAGTGTCACATAGAGAGAATATGTGTATTCTATAAATACGAGAACGCTTGGCAGCATTTGCTCTTACGACTCATGTGTTCGGCTGTTCGGCCGGTCAGTTGCTAAGCTGCATTCAATGAGGAAAGACCATAAAGCGCATGATTTTTACACTACACCGAAAAAAATGTTTGATCTCAATTGGGAAAATGAATTATTTCTCATTGAGAATATGGATGGTAACGCTTAATGTTTATTGTACCATTACGTTGCATGTCGCTTTACCTTTGATGTTATTAAAAGGCACTACAAACTTTGCCACGGGGGTTATAATGAAATAAAGGGGAGGGAGAGAGATTTAACAATTTAATTTGTTGTATGTTTGAATCGCACGCATTTTATTTTTCCAGTGTAAAAAGTAAAAGTAAAAGCGGCTTGTCAAGATGACAACAGCCCCGAGGGGCCAAAGCCGAGCCTCTCTCAATCTCTTGGCTTGTACGCTTCTAATTTTAGCACAAGAGAAAGGGACCTACAGTTTAACGCCAAATCCGAACGGCAGTTTTTGAGAGGCTTTTCATGGCTATTTACTGCAATGCTGGCGCCAACAGCAAGAGGTGTGGCCGGGTGTAAAGTTTTATTCAAAGAAAAAAACTTTTTTTCATTAGATGTTCCGAGGCGGGATCGAACCCACGACCCTATGCTCAGCAGTCGCGCACACTAACCGCTGAGCCACTCCGGCCACAAAAATTTTTCCAGTGTAAAGCAGTAAAACGTCACCTTGTCTTGGTGTTTCGCTGCTTCGCACACAAGCAAACGCTTTCATTGTGTGAGTTTGGACACCACTGGTTTAGATTATTTGGTAATTGTTTAGTAGAGCTACCCCTCACCAAAAATTCTGAAAAAAATATCCTCGATGGACCGCGAATTTACAAGAACTATGACGTCTTCAGATCGCGGGGGACTCCCGCGGTTCAATGGTAAAAATTATTTGAAAGTAGCATTTTTTTGTATAAAAAACAGATTGTTTTTTGCCTTAACTGTCATTATTTCTCAAAAATAATTTATATTTATTTGTATAGATGTGCTATTTACCGACTTTTTCTTCGTTTCCTAGTATGAAAATGGCGCTATACATTGAATGAAAGTGAAAGTGAAATAACACCCGCGGGATTTATTTCACTATTAGGAGTGAAATAACGCCCGGGGGCGATATATCACCTGGCGTTATTTCATGCCCCCTCTTTTAAAGCCCACTGGCAACGTTTAAACGTTTCCAGGAATAAGATCAATTATTGTGATCAATAGACATGGAACCATTTAGATTATAAAGGTCTTTTAACATTTATAGAAGTAAACCTTAATGGCCATACTACTAATAGTATGTCCTAAACAGTTTTTTAAAATTTATATCCTTCAATTAAGTTTGCCACACTAAGGTCATCTGGTCACTTTGACTATCAACACTTTCAGGATCGAATTAAAGTGAGTGAATTTAAAAAATTGTTTAGGACATACTATTAGTAGTATGGCCATTAAGATTTACTTCTATAAATTTTAAAAGACCTATATAATCTAAATGGTTCCATGTCTATTGATCACAGTAATGGATCTTATACCTAGAAACGTTGCTATGCGGCGTACTGTTCAAAGTAGCGCCGCAGGGAAAAAAAATCGCGCGATTTTTGAAAAAAAATTTAGCCAATTCAAAAAACTCGCACTTTATTTTTTGCTTCTTCTTATGAGCTCCTTTCTGGATGGCCATTATCTTCCTACACCGGAAACGTCCATTCGCTGCCGTGCACTTTGAACCGCATTTTGGACACGTTTTTGACTTTAAAATGCAGTCGTGATCTTCCACAAATTGCATTATCTCCTCATCCGACTTAGCGAAAAACTTCATTAGCGTATTTACGCAACTTGGGCAACTCATTTTTCGTCGATGTGATTGGTGGTCAGAGTTTACAACGAATATTTTGCTAACCAGAAACAATTATTTCAATTTATAAATGACAGTTAAGGCAAAAAACAATCTGTTTTTTATACAAAAAATGCAACTTTCAAACAATTTTTACCATTGAACCGCGGGAGTCCCCCGCGATCTGAAGACGTCATAGTTCTTGTAAATTCGCGGTCCATCGAGGATATTTTTTTCAGAATTTTTGGTGAGGGGTAGCTCTACTAAACAATTACCGATTATTTGTATTGCATTTGCAGCACGGGTGAGCGAGTGTATTGGGTGAACATGCTGGCATGTGGCACAATGGCTTCCCTCATGGAATAAGCCCAACGCTGTTCTGCCAATGACCTGCTCCTTGGAATCAATCGGTTCTGTTCACAATCGATCGGAATCAATGTGTTCGTGCCGATACGCGACAGGCAGATGAGACACTTGGCCTGATATTGTGTGTGTGTGTGTGCTTGTAATTTCAAAGCCTGTTTGATTTGAACTCTCAGTCTATGCAGTCCATTAACATTGCTCTGTGTCTGTGCCAGCGGTCGATGTGGGCAGGTCAGAATTAGTTTACTTTCACGTTTTGGCCTCGCTCTTCTCCGCAAAACCCAGATTTAAAGGGCTTCCAAATGCTTAAAACGGTTAGGAAAAACGAGAGAGAGAAGCTTAACGTTCAGTAATTTTCTCATAATTGTTCAAGTTCAAGTCAAGCAGCCTTTGAAATTACAAGCACTCACACACTCGTTACCCCCATCCGCCTCAATAGCAGTATCAATCAGTATAGTTCTAGATACTGAAAACAACAGACATGCCGAACCTAGTAGATGTGGCTCTACCGAATGGCGAGGACGATCCACCCCGGGACAGTGACACCCATACCGATGTCTCGGAAGAGAATTCCGCTTTTGAATGTGCAATTTGTTTGCGCACAGCCCGCTCACCGGTAGTGAGTTTCTGTGGACATCACTTCTGTGCACGCTGCATTTACTTATGGATACAAAAGAAGGGAAACCGAGCCACGTGTCCCTACTGCCAGTCGCGTATTGGGCACAACTTTATAATACCGATCGATTGCGGACAGAGGAACCGTTTGTATCCCAGGTGCAAGCCGTTGTCAGAGTACCATCAGGAATTTGTTATGAAGAATATCGGCGTACCACTGGGCAGCATGTTCACCCGTGGTTACGTCTGGGTTGCCCCAGAGTTGTTCCCACGCTTGCAGCCGTTGGCTCCGGAGTTATTGCACCAAGTGCCGAGACCTGACACCGTGCGTTACCTTGTGGACTTTTCTGTGTATCATCGAGGCATGATCTTGTTCATTCTGATGGCTCTGTGTTTTATACTTCAGAATTATACTGGACCGGAATAACTGGGAGCAGCAGCAGCTTGTTTTGTTAATGTTTTAAATTGTTAATGTTTTTATTTCGGTCAGATGTGTCGAATAAAATTGCGAATGGCTTTAAAGAGGGTTTACAGTGTTGAATAAACTCTTAATAAGCAGTTACAGTTGAGCTAAAGTGCTTGTCTTGGAACAGACCTGGTGCCCAAGAAGAGAGGACGTTAAATGTGACTGTCTCTTTCTGACATTCAGTGATACATGACTTTGGCAAGCATTGACCGAATGTGATCGACCCCCAGGTGCAATGACTGCGGAACGCTGTATTAGAGACTCTTTAAACACAAAAGATATGGCCAATGTGGCTGTGCTTACAATAGAATCTCACTCAAAGCCGCTATTTCTAGTCTGGGATCGCCCCTAGTTCAACCGAATTTCAGCTTTTCCTTAAATCGGTTCCAAAACGACTTTTTCCGAATTTTCCAAACTATGTCATCTCGAAAGAATTCCAAAAACTCAACTCTGACCCAGGATCTTCCGAAGCTTTGTCGAATTTCTATCCTTAGAATCCTTTCTTAGGGTATACCTTCCC